>JANKOD010000003.1:17383334-17408791 GCA_026284645.1 Erythroxylum acuminatum | reverse complement strand
ATGCCATTCGACCTTATGAATGCATCGGCTACATTTCAATTCATTATTAATGACGTGTTTAGGCCATTTCTACGAAAATTTGTTCTTGTATTCTTTGATGACATATTGGTGTCTAGTGCAACTGCCCAACAACATTTGGAGCACCTCCGTATTGTGTTTCAGGAGTTACAACAACAGTCCTTCGCTAATGCAAAAAAATGTTCTCTTGGGCAAACTCGAATAGATTATTTGGGGCACATTGTCTCAAATCAAGGAGTGGAGGTAGTACCAGAAAAAGTGGCAGCAGTTTTGAATTGGCCTGTTCCCAAAAATGTTAAGGAGTTACGTGGATTTTTAGGACTCACGGGTTACTATCAGCGGTTCATAAAACACTATGGCATGCTTGCTCGTCCCCTGACCAACCTGACTAAGAAAGAGGCTTTTAAATGGTCTGACCAAGCTCAAAAAGCTTTTGAAAGGCTGAAGGTTGCTCTAACTACTACTCCAGTACTAAAGCTGCCAAATTTTCAACTTTCTTTTACAATGGAATGTGATGCATCAATGGATGGAGTAGGGCGGTGTTAATGCAAGAGGGGCATCCTATTGCATATTTTAGCAAGGGTTTCTCTTTTTCTAACCGTTTCAAACCAGCTTATGATAGGGAACTCCTAGCCTTGGTCTTATCTATTCAAAAGTGGAGACACTACTTCTTGGGTTGTCATTTCTTTGTGCAGACCGACCATTACAGCCTCAAGCATCTCTTTGATCAGCGAGTGTTGAACTCTAATCAACAAAGGCTTTTGATTAAGCTACTCCCATTTGATTTTACTATCATTTACAAATCGGGAAAGAACAATGCAGCTGCCGACTCTCTCTCTCTCGAAAACCACAGGCCGCAGAATTGATGCAAATAGTCATTCCTATGGTGGAAGACATTAATCAACTACCTCAAGCGTTGCTGGAAGATCCTGAGAAAAGACAATAATTGACAAGTTGTAGGAAAACCCAGAACCCACTCTCCAACTACAGTTTAGTCAAGGACAAATTATACTACAAATCCCGCCTGGTCATACCAAAAGGAGGCTTTTTACGGGCTAAATTGATGGAAGAAGCCCATGCCACACCTACCGGAGGACATAACGGGTACCTGAAAACTCTGAACAGGCTTAGTACACACATTTACTGGAAGGGCATGAAAAATGAAGTCAAACATTTCATACAGCAGTGCACCACCTGTCAACAAAACAAATATCAAACTCTCGTACTAACAGGCCTACTCCAACCCCTTCCTATTCCTGAACGTATATGGGAAGATATATCTCTTAACTTCATCACTGGCTTACCCAAATCAAGAGGCTTTGATGTGATTCTAGTGGTGGTTAACCGACTTAGTAAGTATGCTCATTTTCTTGCATTATCCTATCCATATACCGCCAAGTCTGTAGCTGGAATATTCTGCCAAGAAATAGTCAGGTTGCATGGCATGCCCAAATCCATTGTTTCAGACTGTGATTCTCTTTTCCTAAGTGCATTATGGCAAGAACTCTTTCGTTTAAGCCAAACGCGCTTAAATATGAGCATTGCTTGCCATCCTCAAACGGACGACCAAACTAAGGTTGTGAATCGTTGTTTGGAGACTTACCTGAGGTGTTTTACTCATGAACAACCCAAGTTATGGAGTAGATTCCTTTGCTGAGCAGAATTCTCCTTTAACACAAGTTTTCATGCATCAGCCCAAAACACTCCCTTCAAGCTAGTATATGGGAGGGACCCTCCTCCACTCCTTCCTTATGTCAAGGGAGAAACGTTGGTGGCTGAATTGGAAGAACAATTGGAATTAATGGATGATATGCGCAAAATTATGTCGGAAAATTTGCTAAAGGCTCAAAATCGTATGAAGTTGCATGCTGACCAACATAGGACGGATCTTCAATTTGTACCAGGTGATATTGTTTGGTTGCGTCTCCAACCTTATCGTGAAAAAAGTTTGGCCAAATGAAGGTTTGAAAAACTTTCCCCCAAGTTTTTTGGACCTTATAAGGTATTACGGTGTGTAGGACAAGTGTCCTATGAGTTAGAACTTCCTTCAGATGCCAAAATCCACCTAGTTTTCCATGTCTCATTACTCCGTCCTGCTTATGGACAAAACCCTTCCATCAGTTCAGCTCCATTGCCCTTATCTGCTGATATGGAGTTACTGCTAACTCCTTTGAGAGTGCTGCACCATAGGTGTACAAATTATAGAACACTGGAATTGCTTATTCAGTGGGAAAACCGTTTTGCTGAAGATTCCACATGGGAGGAGTATGACTCTATTGTTGCCCAGTTCCCACACTTTCTCCTTGAGGACAAGTCGTTTTTCCAAAAGGGGAGTAATGATACGCTACCTAACAGATTTAAGTTGACTTTATTCAAAGAAGGGTAAACGTGGCAGAGAAGAATCAGACATGGAATAGCTATTTCTCAATATTTTTATTATTATTTTCTGTTAACAAGTCTCAGTTTAGAAATAAGTGGGATACCCCACTTTAACGTTAGAGTTAGTTCCAGAGGTGATGATTGTTATCTTTGAATTATCAACATATCCTTTCTATAATTCATTATAAAAAAAGGCTCATTTGCCTCATGAATGGGATACGACATTCTTCAGAGAATTCATTCATATTGGAGATTCTCCTTGGTCTTTTAGAGAGCATTGTGAGATACTTGCAGTTCTTTCTATTAGAACTTTCCCTTGTGCATCCCTATTTTTCTGTTCTTTTATTTTCCAATCCTGGTCCTTACCAAAAATATAACGAAATATAAAAGTTATTGTAAACATATAAAAATTATTAATTATTTATTTTAAAGTTGCGATTATCTTATATATGAATAAAGATGTTAATAGGAGAATTTCAAAAATTTTAAACACAACAAAAGACTTGAAATATGATCCTACTTGAAATTAACGGAATTTGAACAACTCACATTTTCCTTTACAAAATAATATCATTTTAGATAATTTTTTAGGGTTAATTACTAAAAAAATACCAAACTTTGGTCAATTTTGTAATTATAGTCTGAATTCTAAAAAGTATAAATAAAATGTTTAAACTTTCAATTTTTTTCAATTATAGCATGATGTTAATTTATCCATTGAGCTCGCTAACTTAACATGCCACGTGTCCAGAAACTCTTATTATTAGTACATATTAGCAGTAGATAACAAAACAAATCTTGATTAATTAAATGACGTCGTTTAATCGCATAGCTAAATTACATCATTTTTAAAAAACGACCTAACCTCCTTCATTTATAAAAAATGTCGGAGGGCAAAATGAATGAACGGGGTCAGAGTTCACAGTCAGAAACAACGTCGTTTCATTAATCATGGTTTGTTCTGTTAACTACTATTAACGTATGCTAATAATACGTCGTTTCATTAATCAGGATTTGTTCTGTTAACTACTGCTAACGCGTACTAATAATAAGGGTTTCTGGACATGTGACATGTTATGTAAGCAAATTTAACAGAGAAATTGACATCGAGTTAGAATTGAAAAAATAAAAAATTTGAGTATTTTATTGTCACTTTTTAAAATTCGAACTATAATTATAAAATTGATCAAAATTTGAGATTTTTTAATTAATCATTTTTTAAATGACCTAATTTTAAGCAACTTAAATAAGGGGGTAGTTGGTTCAAATGAGATAATGATAACATGAATGAGAACGAATATAGTAAGGAATAAAAATGAATATAATTATTATAAATATAACGGTTGGTTAGAACGAAGGAATGATTACCATTACTATTTTTAATAATTGATTTGTTAAAAATATTGAAAAATAAAAGTTTGTTAAAATTTTATTTTACATCAATGTTTGATATATTTTAATTAGTTATATTTAATTGCTAAAAAAGAGAATTTAATTAATTAATTAATAATTATATTGTAATATTATTTTAATCAATTCTATTGTAATTAAATAAATAAATAATTATATTGTAATATTATTGTAATTAAGTATATTTTAATTATATATAATTACTAAAAAGATCTTAAAAAAAGAAGAAGAAGGGAGTGTTGTAGGAGTGACAACTACTATCACGCCCTCTGACACTACCCGTTACTTAAAAATAGTTTTTATTCCTCTAATATTTAGTTGACTAATTTTGAAAATTTAATATCAAAATATTATCTCTATAATTATAATAGTCAACTGTTTTCTTCCAAAAAAAAAACCAACCATTTGTTATTTATTCATAGCCCATTTAAGGGGCATATATCCGTTGTTTTGTGCCCTCTGTGCCACAAACTAAATGGTTGGGATGGTTTGTGGCACAAAAAGCATAGGGCAACAGGTACAGGAGATCTGAAGGCATTTAACCTTCTCAAACGCATCATCGAAGCGTCCTAAGTTTTGGACCGCACCTTGAGAATCAGGCCAGACTAAACTGCGATCGGCTCCACTCAATCGACGCATTGGCATCTCTGAACCTAGCACATATTACACTTATTGGACCCTCATTGAACCTCTCTTGACTCCCATTTTGCCTTGAAATTTAGTAACAAAGGCAGGTTGGTTAACAAGGCACCACTGTCATGGCACCATTGTTTGAAGCTAATCCTTGTGTAATTCGCAAAGTAAACATGGAAGGCGCCTTCTTACTTCCTCTTTCCCGTTATCAACAATTTCTACCTCCCATCCTTCTGAAAAGCAGCTCCAATCTCAAACCATACTTCAAGATCAGAGCCTCCTTGTCTCGAGCGCAGCACTCCACAACACTCAGAAAAAGGCACCCTCCTTATCACACCAATAAACGCAAACGATTCTCGGAGGAAGATGCGTTTCCATCTTCTTTACCGATCCACTCAAAAAACCCACGAGCCATTTACAAAGATATCCAAAGATTCGGTAAAGAGAACAAGCTCAAGGAGGCTCTTACAATCATGGACTACGTGGACCAACAGGGCATCCCCGTAAATCCCACCACCTTCTCTGCCCTTATTGCCTCTTGTATTCGATCCAAAAACCTCACCTTCGCCAGGCAGATTCATGCTCACATTCGTATTAATGGGCTCGAAAACAATGAGTTTTTGCGTACAAAACTGGTCCAACTGTACACGGCGTGTGGGTCTGTTGAAGATGCGCAACAAGTGTTTAATGAGTGTAGCAGCGCTAGTGTGTATACTTGGAATGCGTTGCTTAGAGGGACTGTACTATCCGGTGGAAGAAAATATCGCTATGTGCTTTCTGCTTATATGGAAATGCGAGAACTGGGTGTTGAATTGAATGTTTATACCTGCTGTAATGTCATTAAGAGCTTTGCAGGCGCATTAGCTCTCAAACAAGGTTTGAAGACCCATGCCCTTTTGGTTAAGAACGGAATGCTTGGGAGTTCTCTTTTGATGACTAGCTTGGTGGACATGTATTCTACGTGGTAAGGTTAAGTTTGCGCATAAGGTGTTCGAAGAAACGCTTGACAGAGATATTGTTGTTTGGGGCGCAATGATTGCAGGTTTCGCGCACAATAGTCGTCAATGGGAATCAGTGGATTATACAAGATGGATGGTTAGGGAAGGCTTATACCCGAATTCTGTCGTTTTAACTACCATCCTTCCAGCGATTGGAGAGGTGAAGGCAAGGAAACTAGGCCAAGAAGTTCATGGTTACATTGTGAAGATGAAGAATTATTCGAGACAATTGTCCGTTCAGTCTGGATTGATTGATATGTATTGCAAGTGTGGTGACATTAACTCAGGGAGGCGGGTATTCTATGGCTCGTCAGAAAGGAATGCTGTTTCTTGGACTGCTTTGATGTCTGGTTATGTTTTAAATGGAAGGCTTGAGCAGGCATTGAGGTCAGTAGTTTGGATGCAGCAGGAAGGGTTTAAGCCTGATGTTGTCACGGTTGTCACTGTTATTCCTGTGTGTGGAGAGTTGAGGGCTTTGAAGCACGGGAAGGAAATTCACGCATATGCTGTGAAGAATTTCTTCTTACCAAATGTATCTGTATCTACTTCTTTGATAAAAATGTATTCAGAGTGTGGTAATTTGCAGTATTCTATCAAGTTGTTCAATGGCATGGAGAACAGGAATGTGATTTCGTGGACAGCTATGATAGATTCGTTTGCAGAAAATGGGTGTATGGATGAAGCGTTTAGTCTGTTCAGATCAATGCAAATGTCACGGCACAGACCAGATTCCATTACAATGGCAAGGATGTTGAACTTCTGCCACAAAACTAAAGCTCTGAAGCTTGGGAAGGAGATTCATGGATATGTCTTGAAGAAAGATTTTGAGTCAATACCGTCAGTTTCATCTGAAATTATCAAGACGTATGGAAGTTGTGGATTGATTTCAAGTGCAAAGTTGGCGTTTGATGCAATTGCAGTGAAGGGTTCAATGACATGGACTGCAATTTTGTATTAGTTATTGTTATATTAACTGTAATATTAAATTTGTATTTAATATTATTATTGTTATTATTAATAACAATAATTTGTATTAAATATTGTTTTTATTAATTAAATTATTATTGTTACTAAAAGCATGAAGTATTAAAGACTTATTTGATATTGTAGCAAATTATATAATAATAATAATAATAAATACAAATTATATAATAATAATTATTATTATTATAATAAATATTGAATAATAATAAACACATATTATATAAATAATAATAATAATATTTAGACATAATAATAATAATAATAAATTTGAATAATTATTATTTCAAATGATATAAATATATTAATAATAATATATTTCAATAATAATAAATACAAATTATATAATAATAATACTATTAATTAGACATAATGCTAATAATAATACAAACTATTGAATTACAAACCATTCATAATAAAAATACCATTGAATTACATCTTCCTACACATATTAATGACTAGGGGCAAATTCGTCATTTGCACTATTTTCTGTCTCTGTCCCCTACAACCAAACACATCTATCCTGGAGACGGAGACAAGATTCTCTGTTCTGTCCACCATCAACCAAACAGCTTTCTGTCTCCAGTTTCTGTTCCGTCCCGTCCTGTTCCGTCCTGTCCCGTTCCGCCTCTACCTACCAGAGACGCTAACCAAACGGAGTGTAAGACACGATGCAGACACGGATACAGGGACACACCAACTTTTAAAATTTGGTGGATATGTATACGGCGCGCGCGCGCACACACACGTATATATATTATAAAATTTATAATTAAGAAAAAATTTTAGAATTTATAATATGATATATATTGATTGATATGTTTCAAGACTTCCAATATCTTGATAGTTCATACATATTTTGTACTTTATAAACCCTTCTCAAAAAATATTGAGCATATATATGCACTTTTCGTAGGTGTCCGTGTCAGACACGCGGACACGACTCCATTTTGCCGTGTCTGTGCTTCTTAAGTTGTGTCTCAAAACTAGCTATTGAAAAAAAAAGAGAAAAATTTCAAGAGATAAAGAAAATGTTAATAAGATTGAATTTGTGATTAATTTAAGAGATAGCAAAGTTAAAAGTATATTTTTTAAAAAATTTTAATTTAGTACCAATCTTTTTAAAAATTTTAATTTTCTTTTTAAAAATTTAAAATTCTTATAAATTATAATAAAAATATTATTTTTATTGATGTAATTAATAAATAGACATTCACATATTTAGTGAATATGTCACATAAATAAAAGTAATCTTTTGATTTAATATATGCATAATAACAACAATAATATTCGATATGAATCCCGCTGAATGATTTAATATATACATATTTTTAAAAATTAATTACTAAATAAATTTTTAAATTCAAAAATTAAATTGAAAAATTCTAAAAACTTAGGCATTTTTAATATATTATTCCTTAATTTAATGAAAAATTTATAAATCTTTTATGTATATATTAACCTACACATTAAAATAAGTTAAATAATACTACACATTAACAACATTAAGGATATAATATATTTGTAATAAATTAGATTTTTGTATGTTTAATATTATAAAATTGAGTAAAATTTTAGTTATAATTATAATTTATTTCCAATTTATAAATTAAATTTAAGATTTTTAAATATTATTTACTATTTGTTAGTTTATCTAATATTTAAAAACCGTCGCTTGCTCCGTTCGAAGTACAAGCGTGGATGCATTGTAAATCCCTCCCTCAACTCACACGCAACTCTTTTAACAATCTCTAGTTACCGGTTAGGGTCCTTCAAGTCTGACAAACGAGATATTATCGAACAAAACGACGACGCGCTTTACCCACGATAGCCGGTGGAGTTCAATGTCCCCACAAGGAAACCACCGGTCCCGAAGGCACTCAGTACCTTACCCGAGAAAATCCTGTATAAAATCCATTTTCTCTATTCAGTTCTCGAGACAGTTCGCAATCTCCCGCATAAACGTCACCGTTCTCGTCTTCGGTTATCGTTGTAGATCCCGTACGATTACGTCTGTGTAGGTAGTTTTGTGTTCTTATGGAATTGGTTTATTTATGTTAGGATCTTGGGCTTTCTTTTTGATCGTAATCCTCTTGTTTGTCGTTGTTGTTGATGATGATGATGTTAGCTTTTTCTCAATGATTGATTTCTTTCAAAAAACTATTTATTTAAGATATTTGGATAAAACTTCATAAGAGGCGCCTCTTGGATTCCAGGTGCTCAACATGATGATTATCTGCATGTTAAATGATTATCGGTTAATCTGGGATTTAATCGCGAAGTTCTATTTGATGGATTAATCGCGAGAATGAGTGCAGTACGATGATATATATTTATGGATTTTCAGTTAAGAATTGGGCAAATTAGATGAAAATAAGAGTGACTAATCGGTCAACTGATGATGGATGTGAGTGCTCATTTCAGGTACTGGTAATTAGTGGATGACTAGATTCACAATTTGCTAGATCCATTGGCTATATACACATATATATATATATATCGATGAAGAATCTTTCACGTAAGTTTTCCGAGCGATGGCAGGTTCGATCAGATTCAGTTTATGTTATTATATTGGGTGACTGAATTTTCTGCTTTTGTTGTCGAATTGCTTTGATGATATTGCTTGAGATGTAATTGTTATCTAAACGGTCTTGTTCAACATAGAGGGTATTAAAGGCATTCTTTTAGTTTCATTTATGAAAATTTTCAGGGGCTTTGATTTGTTGTGTAAGTTGGAAATTCCAACAAGATGAAACATAATTTGGTAGGTTATCATTGTCTGTGCCAAAGGGGGAATAATTTTTTTTCTTTAAGTTGATAGTACATGTGTCTGTTCAGGAAGACAAAAGAGCTGTAGGATGGCAGATAATGATGAAAAAGAGGAGAATACACCTCGTGGTGTTGAGTGGGAGGTTGTACATCTCACTGAATCTACATATGCTGCTGCTCCTGGTCCAAAACAAGTTGAAGTGAAAGGTGATGGTAAGGAAAATACTTGTGGTGAAGATGAAGGAGAAACTTCTCGGGCATTGTTTATGTCGGATCACTTTGTATTTCCACCCAACCAGCATGAGAATTTGCCACTGGATCCTGATAACAGTGAGATTGTTGATGAATATGCGGTGAAGAATCTTTTGCCTGAAGTTAGTGTGCAAAAGGGGGATAGATATGATGAAAAGGAGGAAGAGAATTCAGCATTTAAGGGTTTGAACGTGTCTGAAGAGTTTCCTGGATTACAGCTTTTTGATGAGGAGGGAAACAGGATATCCATATCTGGTAAAGAGTTTGAAGAAAGCACGAAACTGCAACAGTCAATTCTGAGTGACAAGGAACAGAGCATGTACAGTACAGCAACATTTGATTCTTTTCATAATGAGGCGAATCTAGGTGAACCAACCACATTGAGTGAGGACCTGGACATTCCAGAAGCTAATGAACCTTCTGAGGGGAACCTAGACTTTCCTGTGGATGGTTCTCACTCTGCCAAAGCTACTAAAGAGGGTAGATATGATAGACCTAGTATACCAACTGAAGCTTGGTGGAAGCGAAGGGCAGCTTCTGTGTATTCTCATGCAAAAGATGCTAATGCATTTTGGTCCATTTTTATCGCAGCAGCAGTGATGGGCCTTGTAATTATTGGGCAGCGCTGGCAGCAAGAAAGGTGGCAGACCAATGTCAATAACGAGGTGCTGTACCCCCTTTGTACCAGTTATTTTTTAAATGATTCCGCTTTTGCTTTGTAACTTACTCCCATCTTATTATAGAATTGGCACATTTGATTTTTGTTCATAACAATGGAGATGACATGTACTAGAGATTTCTTTACACATAGCTTTTGAGTTGTACTCCTATCGGGGTAATTTAAAGGAACATATGTCTTGTAATATTTTCTATATATCTTGGTCGTAGCAGAAAACAGATGTAGAGTTATCGAATTAAGAGGAATGAGAAGTGGGTGACCTGTTGTTAAAGTTGAATTTGTGTTGCTTTGATGAGCTGATGACGTTGACCATTCTTTATTTTTAAGTTTTCTATAAGTGTGTCATTGAAAAGGATTTTTCTGACATTAGAATTGCATTTTAGGTGTTGAGAATTAATTTCTGCCAAATTTCAATAATTGATGATGCAATTGTCTATGCTTTACCGCTAGATCATACTTTGAGCCACTTGCTCAAACAGTTTAGTTATCAAATTTTTGAATCTGCATTCCCTATTATACTTGCATTTACACATTTTATTCGCATTGCAGAGAAGTGGCAGGTTGCTGGGGCCTGTTTATCGACTCAGGGATGTAATTGTCGGTGGGCATCGACGAGGTTCATTTATCACTGGAAGTGCTTCCAGTGATAATTAAGATGATCACTTCCAGTGATAATTAAGATGATGACGAAAAATTCTAGAGTGTCAGGGTGGTAATTATTGTAATCTCCTGTGTGTTATCCTATTTATCTGGTGACAATTTTTCATAGCCTCCATGTTAAAAGTCTATAATTAGTTTCATGCTTCTTGGTTGCGTTGGTTATTGGCATTTTATTTCTGTAGCTCTGTTTAAGAATTCATTCCCATCTGAGGTAGGTAGTTCATATGAACTCAATACAACATATCTAGGCTGAATCAACCTTAGAAGCATTTATTCTTGATTTGGCATTAAAAAAACAACCGGAGAGTTGCATTCCAAACTGAATATGTTTCACAGAGTGCCGACGCGGAAGCACCAGCTTTGGAAGCTTTAGTCCGTCAGGTACGTACTGCCTCCGCCATATACTTCTTATGGTGCGCATTTGAGAAGTAGCGATAGTAGCAATTCTGGATTCAACTCTGAAAAAGTATAGAAACCGAGTCATTAATCCTACCATTCCAATTCACTGGTGTTGGGACTTCGAAGAACCACCACGGAGAGATGTTAATACTTAATAAATTAAGTGATGACAATTCATTCTCAATCTTTTTGACATTATTGTCATTGCACAACCAAAGGTTTTATCTCATTGTTGAAACTGATTTGTGGAGTCATTTTGAAGCCTTCAAGTATTTAGAGATTTTATATTCCAAGCCTATGATTCTACATGGCTTCTAAATGTTTAGAGTTGTTGGTTATTGCGAGGTTTTTTTTTTTTTTGGGGTAAGTTATTGCGAGATTTTCACTACATGTGGGGTCAACCTCTCTACTATATAAGGTAATGCCACACATTATTTTGATAGGATTTATTCCTGTTATTGTTTAGGTATTGCAAGATTTTGTATAGGGTAGAGCATTTCAGGCTTTGTTAATAGCCACTCCTCAATATTGAATTCTAAATCTTAGGAGATGGTTGGTTCATACGGGAGAATAGTAATAAGAATGAGAATGAATATAGTGAGTAATGATAATGTATATTATCATTATAATTATGATAGTTGGTTAAGAAGAAGGTGGTTAGTTTGTAAAAAATATTAAGAAATAAAAATAATTATATTTTAATTAATTAAATTTTAATTAATTAATAATAATATTTTAATTTATTTTATTTTAATTAATTAGTTACAATATTTTAATTAATGAATTAATTATATTTTAATTAAAATTTAATTAATTAATTAATTAGTATTTAATTTCTTTTAAAGAACCACTACTAAGGAATGAGTTTCATTTCTCTACTAAACGGAGGATACGGAGGATTTCTCAAAAGTGAGATATCAAACTATTATCCCTATAATAATAATTAACAATCAACCACTCACGTTTTATTCCTTACCCATTAAGTCCTCAAACCTATCAACCAAACACCTCCTTAATCTTTTAAAAGCAAACTTTTTGATTTAAAAGATGATAAAATAAAAACTGTTTTCTTAATTACATATAATAATAATTAATATAAATTTATTATTAAATATGAGGGCTATCAATGTACCATCAGTAAAGAGGGTAAGAAAATTTAGGATGAACTTTAGTTTCACCGACTTCAATTTGAATTACAGGCTGTTTGAAATCTTTGAATTGAATTTATTAACGAATTGGATTCAATTATATTAATGAGATTGAATTGAATTTAATTTACACTGTTTAGAACAAACTCAGTAATATTATAAATGAATTCAATTACACTGTTTGGAATGAAAATAAATATAGTGAGGAATGAGAATGAATATTATTATTATTATTATTATAGTTGGCTAAGAGGTAGGAGTGATTACTATTACCATTAACAGTAGTTGATTTGTAAAAAATATTGAAAAACAAAAATTTATTATATTTTAATTAATTAATTAACCATATTTTAATTACTTATATTGTAATTAATCAATTACAATATATTGATTAATTAAAATATTGTAATTAATTGTAATTAATTATATTTTAATTAATTAATTACAATATTTTAATTAATGAATGAATTATATTTTAATTAATGAATGAATTATATTTTAATTAATTATATTGTTGTTAATTAGTTATTAATAATATTTTAATTAATAATCTTTGAAATCCAATCAAGTAAAGCACAAGAGAGTGACAAGTGAAGTAGTCAAAAGAATGAAAGAGCAAAAGAGCAAGACACTACTTCAAGCTTCAATGTAATTGAATTCCTATACTTGGAGGAGTGAATTCAATTTATAAAGGAGATGGATTTCAATTATATGCATTAATTGAATTCATCCCATTTTTGTGTTTCCAAACAGCTGAATTATTGAATTCAATTCACTCCTTTCCAAACGGCCTGCTAACTCTTTTATAATTTGACATAACATTTTTCTTAGTCCTTTCTTACCAAAGAATAGATCACATATAGACCTGGTTTGCATCAGATTTAACTAAAATACAGTTTAAAATTCTTAAATCTATATCCTACACAATTAATAAAATAAGTTTAATTTTCAAATTTAAATCCAACCTATAGAGTTATGACATAATTTTTTAATAATTATGTAAAATATAATTGTAACATATTGACATTGATCTATATAGAGTTATGACATAATTTTTTAATAATTATGTAAAATATAATTGTAACATATTGACATTGATCTATATAGTAGTGCGTGTATCAATTTTTCTAAAAGAAAATATAATTTCTTAAAAATCTATAATAAAAATAAATAAATATAAAATATATAATTTAAATAATAAAATATTTATTTAAATATGAATTAAGTTAGAGTTATTCAAAGTAATTAAAAAATATTGATATTTATGTAAATAATTATGTGTTTTTATCCTCTTTCTTAATAATTATGTGAATGAGAAGTATGACGATTATAAATTAATTTAAATTTAAGATATTGATAAATATAAATTTAAATTGAGTTTTTGTGAAAATTTTTATTGTTCAAATTGGACCCATATTTTTATAAATTTAATTCTTAAATTCAAATATAATAAAGAGTAATTCTTAAAATTCAAAATCTGTAATTATTAAGATTAACCTTGTCAATTTATAAAGTTTTAATCATGCATCATATTGTGTTTTATATTAAAGAGGGAAAGAGGATGGATTAGAGAAGAGCTTGGACTTGGAGTGAAAATTGAAGGACCAAATTAGAACCGTTTCGGTGCTTAACATTCGCTAGAGAACAAAAAGTAACGGAGGAAGCACGGGAGCGCATCTGCGGTGCAAAGCTCAAAAAAGGCTAAAATCCAGTACGTGTCAGAATCTCCCAAACGATGACCTTTTTTTCTCTGTTAAGATATCTGTCCAGTTTTTATGGTGTCTTATCGTGTCCAGTGAATCTCAGCCTTTTATTTATACGGGCTTCATATAAATAAACGTGGGACTCACATAAATAAATGACTGAGATTCACTGAACACAATAAGACACCAGAGAAATTAAACTCTTTTTTTCTACCTTTTTGACTTTTTACTGACCAAGCCAATATCCCTGTGAGCACTACGCTCTTCTCCCTCCCTCCTCAAAATTAAAACAGCTCCTGGGTGCGCACTACGCTCATTCACGCAGGGTCGCTCTCTCTCTCTCTCTGTTTCTGAAGTAGACGTTCCCCTTTAGTGTAGATAATGAAGAGCTTTAGTTTTTGTTTGCTACTGGTGGTTTACTTCTTCCTCATCGTGCGTGGTTCAAACGGAACCACATTCTCGTCGAGGCTCGTGCACCGTTTTTCTGACGAGGCAAAAGCCGTGTGGATTTCGAGGAACGTTAATGTGAGTGCCGATTCTTGGCCAAAAAGGAACGGCTTTGAGTATTTACAGGCTTTACTTGAAAATGACCAGAAACGTCGACAACTGAAGGTTGGGACGCAGAATCAGTTGTTGTTTCCAGCTCGTGGAAGCAAAACTCTCTCCTTCGGGAACGATCTTGCTTGGTGAGTCAAACTTAGTCTCCGTTTGGTTGATTACTGGAGGTACTTGATAGGACGTTTTTTTGTGATTCGAAATAAGTGAAATTAAAAAACAAAGAAAAAAGGTGCTTTAAGTGGACGAACCGTTGGATTAGATTAACGGCTGAAATGTGAGATTTAAGTGATATTCTAATTGTTTTTTGTTTTTGGTTATTTGCAGGTTACATTACACATGGGTGGATATAGGGACACCAAATGTGTCTTTTCTAGTGGCATTGGATGCTGGGAGCAATCTGTTTTGGGTCCCGTGTGATTGCATACAATGCGCTCCCTTATCTGCCGGTTTCTATAATTCCTTGGTACACATAGACAAGACCCTTGTTTTCCTGCTTTCCCAGTTTTGCTTTTTATGACGTTTACTTCTTTGTCGTAAAAACTTCCCTCAATTTTTATGTAATTATATGGATGGATAGTTAAGAGCGATTTATCGTATGACTTAATGGGATAACGGTGGACTAAAACAGCCACAGTTAATTACACTAGGGCACATGTGGTAACGATATTTTTTTGAAAAGCTCCCATCGGTTTCATTTTTGTGAAAGATGTCTTGTAGTTTGAATAATTAGTCAAATCACCTCTTCTCGTGTATTGCATCTTCGTATCCCTAAGATTTGAGTATAAATTGTGTTAATATACATCTTTTGTGAAAGATGTCTTGTAGTTTGAATAATTAGTCAAATCACCTCTTCTCGTGTATTGCATCTTCGTATTCCTAAGATTTTGAGTATAATATTGTGTTAATATACATCTTTCTGTTTCCATAAAATTGATTGCAGTTATAGTTGGAAGTGTTGAGAAAATAGTCTATTTGACTAATTAGCAAAATATAGGGTCTATTTGATGAAATTAAAATATGGGAGACTTTTTTTGGGGGAGAAAAAAGATATACTACATGGAGCCAATGTAATTAATCCAAAAAAGTAACAAGAAGTTGATATAACAGTTGAGTGACCCAGGTTGAGTTTGTGATTTAAGGAAATTGCATTTATTCAGTTCCACTCGACAAGAGTGTAATGATTTCTTTTGTGAGCTTCAAAGAGCTAATCGTCATTGTTCATCTTTCATGAGTTTTAACTTGTATATAGGTTTCTATCTTGGGAATACCATTTGGTTTTCTGCATGTTCTTGACCGTCTTGCTTTCTATTTTCTTGGTTCAAATTTAGTGGAGGCTTTTACCAACAGACGGATGCATGAGATATCTAACCATTTAGAAGTGCTACAAGTGGAGCAGGATAGGTGTTTTAGAGAGCTATTCTTTCACTTTATTTTCCTTGGCTTTTCCAAATTCTTATTCAACCTAGGTTGGTTGCCCTTTGAAATGTTTTCTTTCTTGTACTTACGATTACAACAAAAGTCTTTGATACGAATTGCTGCATCCCTATTAACGAGAGAAATTTCTAGCTAATCCCACTTTTCGTGTTGGTCTCTACCATGTCTTCCTCTTTTAAATACACAGAACTTTCATTGATGTCTTTCCTTTTGTTCTCATTGGTGTTGACCTTCACTTAAATTTGTTTAACAGAACTTTGAACATAATTGTTTCAGCTGACTATTGGAGTTGTTAGACAACGAGATGACAATGAGTTTAGCCTTTAATTCCGATAATTGATTGGCAGGTGCTCCTTCGTATTTGGGGCATGTATTGTGCAGGACAGAGACCTAAATGAGTATAGACCATCTTTGTCAAGCACGAGTAGGCATCTCTCTTGCAGCCATGAATTATGTGAATCAGATTTAATCTGCAGAAGTTCAAAGGAGCCTTGCTCTTATATTGTCAACTATGATGACTCTCAAAATACTTCAAGTTCTGGATTATTAGTTGAAGACAAGTTGCATTTGGTATCAGTAAGTGAACCTGAAAAGCAAAAGAAAGTGCAAGCTTCAGTCGTGATAGGGTGATTCTTTTCCCAGGAATTTCCATTTTTTCTATTTACTGTGGAATCATATTGGGTCTTCTATCAGACCATGATTTGGCTTCCTACTAATGCTTAAACTAATTATATTTCTTATTATTTTTGTTTTGACACAGATGTGGTAGGAAGCAGAGTGGAAGCTATTTGGATGGGGCTGCTCCTGATGGTGTCATGGGGCTGGGACCTGGAAACATTTCTGTTCCAGGTTTGCTTGCAAGAGCAGGGCTAACTCGGAACTCTTTCTCTCTATGTTTTGAAGAAAATGGTTCAGGGAGAATTTTATTTGGTGACCAAGGGCATGCCTCTCAACTGTCAACACCATTTGTACCTGTAGAAGGAAATTAGTATGGCATAAGTATACCTTGATCAAATTATTATCTGATTCTAGGTCTTGCCCTTATTGATGGTTTATCATTATTGCTGCTGCTGAAATGAGTTTGCTAATTGTTTCAGTGTAGCTTACTTTGTGCATGTGGAGACCGCCTGTGTTGGTAGTTCCTGTCTTAAGCAATCTGGGTTCAAGGCGATGGTCGATAGTGGTTCATCATTCACATTTCTTCCGCCTGATGTTTATAATGGCATTGTGTTGGAGGTGCAGATATTTACTTAGTTTGTTCAATTTGCAGCTACTCTTATTTCATGGTTTAAGATGCATGTTATATTTTATAGTTTGACAAACATTTGGATGCCAAAAGAATTAGCTTCCCAGATGGTCCATGGGACTACTGCTACAACACAAGGTTGGTTTTCAAATTGAATGGATATGTCAGCTTCTGTGGAATCATTCAATAGCTAAAGTAGCGTGATTTGTAATTAACAGTTTGTTGAAGTTCAAGAGCATCCCTAGTTTGCATCTACTGTTTGACTTCAACCAGAGCTTTGTAGTCCATAATCCCACATATTCTATTGGTGAAAACCAGGTAAACGAAATTTTGCTCATCTTCTTTTAAATGTGCAACCATGGTACCATTTCGTTTGCAAGTATAGTCTCCAAAAACGTGGAACAAAAGTGAGAAATTTGCTGATGGGGAAGAAACAGGCAAAGGTCCTATTTACACTGAACTTCTCACGTTTACAGAGCTTCTACAAAATGCATATAATTTGATGCCATGACTCTATCCAATATCACCATGCTTAAATGTTTTTTTCCCCTTCAACCCATTGATTTCAAAATAATTGTTGTTTTCGTAAACTAAATCCATAAGATCTAATCTTTGAATTGCAAGTTTATCTTGGGTAATTCATGGGCTGTCTTGACGCAAAAAGTAGTAGTTTGATAGTGTTGTTTCATTTAAATACTAAACATGTAGACTCCAATGCAGGAATTCACTTTGTTCTGTTTGCCGCTGCAGCCTACAGACGAGGGTTATGGTATTATTGGACGTAAGGGCCTCTACTATTGTTATCTGGCCATTTCACATTTTTTGTGGTCATTGTCATGACATTTTTTTACTTGGTACTTGCAGAGAATTTCATGACCGGTTATCACATGGTTTTTGATATGGAGAATAGAAAATTGGGTTGGTCCAAGTCCAATTGTAAGCATTTAATCATTTTCTTTGCTGTTATCTTTTAAAAGACTCGTGTAACTGTACAAATGCTTCTGCACTTGCTAAGTATTACTCAATTGATTCTCTGACTCTGGTGAATTCCTACACGTTTGATAATTAATTTTCTCGAGTCTAGTCTTCTGTGAATTTGTTTAGAGGAATAACGAAGCAGTATTGGCAATATTTCTAGCAATCCCTTTAACGGCTTGCCATGACTGAACGATCTAAATGCTCGTTAAAAGATTATCGACCTTAATGCTAATTCGAGGTTGTGTCTGCAGGTCAAACCACAAGTTATAGTACAGAGGTCAACCTTCAGCCACCTTCGAATGATGCGTCACCAACCTCATTGCCAACCAATGAGCAGCAGAGCAACCCAAATACCCTTGCAGTTGCACCTGCTGTCGCTGGCATGACTTCTAAGCCTTCTGCAGCATCGCACCTGACTATTCCCTCCCGACCCCATCGGACTTGTCCATTTCCTTGGCTACTGCTAGTTTACTTTTTCTCAACCCTGATGTAAATCTTATAGTTGTTTTTTTTTTATGGCGTCCTTGTAGGAAGGTCAGGGCGTAACTAAGCTAGCTTAATCGCAATGCGGATGTGAGTAGTAAATGTCTGTAGTGCCATGTTCAACTAGCATGAGTCTGTATCTATATATCAATGTCCTTTTTATCCTGTTGTGTCATATTAGGTTCTACTCGTGAACAAATCATTGGTCCAGACATTATGTTTAGTTGCTTGTATCTTAATTATCGATCTGATTAGTTGTTTACCATGTTGAATGGGACATGATAACTGCTGTCCTGTCTCGTTCTGAGAGAGACGGTTGGGATGTTAACGTGATGGCCAGGTGGACGGCTAGGAATTCATATGCCTGAACTGATCACTTATATCCATCTAGACAAACTTGCTTTTGTTTATCCAGTCTCGGATGCAAAAGGTTTGGTCGCTGTCTTTCCAGTATGCTTTAGAATATGAATTCCTTAACGATTGCATCTTTGCAGTACCTGTGCATGCTGCTCTTAAAGAATAGGCGCCATTGGATCATGTAATCGTTTCGTGTAAACGTTGGGGAAAAGGGGAATTGCATCAAAAGGCAGAAGAGGCTTAAGAAAAATTCCACATCTGGGATTTGGCAACTATATCTGAACTTCACTTTGGATATTTGGCAACAAAGAAATTGGTTAAAGAAGCGTTTGGATGGTCACGTGTTGTATAACGATGGCTAAATTAATTACCCTATTTTGAGAATAGGGGCATATGATCAAACGACACCTGTCGATATCCAATAACATGTGTATATAACCAAGATTTCCTAACCGAAAAATTCTTTGTTGATTCTTTATTCAGGTGCTGGCTAAGTGTAAGGATTGTGGTCAATTTTCCTTAAATTGGCGTAGATATAATTTTATAAACATTTGCAGTAACTCAATACTTCTCCTGAAGAAAGACGGACATCATTTCCATGAGTTGCTCAGGGAAAATTTGGTAGAACACTGAAATATCCAATCTAGAGGGTCTATGCCATCAAAAGAAGGACGTATCAGTTTAGAGGGTTTGACTGCGAAGTATCCAGCCTGCTGGTAAAAGGAGCCTAAAATATGAAAGCTCAGTAAATGTTTACCAAAGATTTGTAGATGGGTGGAAGTCTAGAACATAGAGAATGAACGTGTTAGAAGTGAGTAACAAACATGACGGAGAAGGGCGAGAAGTAAGCTGAAAGTTAAGAAGTTACAAAAGTGATATTTGAGGCTGAAGTTAAGAGAATAATAATCTCTAAATTTGAGCTTTTGAAAAAGTTGTATTTTAGCTTTTGAAAAAGCTGTTTCTACTTCAAAAGTGCTTTTGAAGTTTACAGCCAAATACTCATTTTTTCTTAAAATAACTTTTGCGGTCGAAAAAAGTACTTTTAGAGTCTCCATAAGCTTAACCAAATAGGTGCTAAGTCAGTTAAAACGTAAAAAGTGGAGAAAACTGCCTAAATTTAAGAAGAATATATAAATTTACCAATACCATAATATAAGACAAAACACGTAATCTCTACAAAAAAAAAACTTCAAATTCGCATAACATAACAATCAAACTATCTTCCAAGTGATCTTCCAAGTAATCACTTCCAAGTAATGGAGCAGCTCTGCTTAAACACAGTGAGTAGGTAAATTGCGTTTTCTGTTTTCTGGTTTCTTTTCTGTGTGCAGGTACTAGTTGCATTGATCCTTTATGAACCTTCCCTCTCGTCGGAAGGACGACCCCAAACCGAAGGAAAGGATGATATCCAGAGAATCACCAGTTGACAAACACAGTTGGGCTTTCATTGACTCTGTACTGGTTTTCTGTTTTGGTTGTGATGGCTGTTGGTAGTGGTTGTGGGTAATTGTTTCCTACCCGTCTAGGACTGGTTATGCTTGAGCAAGTAGCTAGAATAGCCTCTGATGGATTGTTGGTTTCTTTGACTTAAGTTCTTAGGCTCTGTTAGGCTTTTGGTAGCCTGGATTGTTTTGTTTCGGTTCCTTCATTTTTGTACATAACTTTTTTTTATTTTTATAATAGGTTCTACTGATTTACCAAAAAAAAAACAATCAAACTATCTTGTTATTATTTTTCAGTTTTCTTTACGTTGTGTATTTATTTTTTATTGTCTTAAATTCGTTTCAAAGCTTGTACTTTCCCTTACTTGAAATCAAATCATTTTTGTAGTTCAATCTTTATTCTAATATATTTTACATTTTAGTAGGTTAGAATTTCATGTTCTAACTTTTTTCGTAGCCTACTTATATTACCAACAAGAAGTTAAGTATAAATAATAGGAGAATTCCTCCTTACCACGCTCAAATTCTAAATAGACACCTATAATTTGGCACAACTGGTGGGACACGATGTCCCATATATGGAATGGAAAAGATCGACGTGCCTCCATCCTTGGAGGAAGATGTCTCTCTAGTAGTAGGAAGTGAAGGTTTTTTATCCCAGATAGTTGAGAATATAAAGCAGTTAGGCTCGCCTTCAACTAACTCTCTTACTGACGAGAATCCAAAATTGTTTGTTCACATAAACGGAAAATTTTAGAATCGAACCAACTAGATCTCTACGGTTGCAATAAAGATATTGATAAATAAGGTTCACAATTTATATAGGAAGAATTCTCTTGCTTTGCTAAAATAGATCTTCGAGAGTGCAGTTGCCTTATAACTACCCCCTCTTTAGATGAAAGATACATCCCTCCTAATAAAAGAGAGGTTGATCCTGTAACAACTCTTGACATTAATCCTTAAAATGGTCAACATATAGTTAGCCCCCAAATTTTGGGTAGGCAAGGATTTCATCTGGAGGTTAAAGCTAATGGATCACCCCACTCCTCCAAACCACTTGTAAATGAGACAATAAGTTAATATGGAAAGTGTTAGAGAAGTAGTTCAAGAAGTGTCTGGGCTTTGTTTGAGATAGTTTGGCCCTGAAAATTCCATAAGCCTTATCTAAAGTATGTTGACCACGAGAATCATTATCCTCGTAATTATAGAATTCTTAAATTCAACTTGTTTTCTAGTGAAGATGGCTAATTCACCACATATTGCTAGATTCACTATACAATGTGGAGAATTAGCCTATTAAGAAAAATTCAATAATTTTAAGCTTAGGTTGTTCCCAAATTTATTAACAAGTACAACGTTATCCTTGTATGCTTTATTGCATAGGAATTCTATCACTTCTTAGTTTGAAATAGAAAGATTTTCTCATACTAATCCCAAAGTTAGTATAATTGAGCTATTTAGAATCACTTAGAAAAGTAGAGAGAGTGCATACATGCTCATCACACGATTTAAGAAGATGAGAAGTCGATGTCGTATTGGATTACTATAGACCGAATATGTAAAACTAGTTCAAAGGAGTCTTGATATTGAATTTTGGAAAAAAAATTGAAGGCATGGAATTCTTTGATTTCTATGAACTAGCATCAAAGGTCTTTGAATACGAAGCACTTCTCAAGGAAGAAGGATATTCCCGTGACACCTCTTGACATTAATCCTTAAAATGGTCAACATGCAGTTAAGCCCCAAATTTTGGGTAGGCAAGGATTTGGTGTGGAGGTTGAAGTTAATGGGCCTATTAAGAAAAATTCAACAATTTTAATCTTAGGTTGTTCCCAAATTTATTAACAAGTACAATCTTCTCCTCGTATGCTTTATTGCCTAGGAATTCTATCACTTCTTAGTCTGAAATAGAAAGATTTTCCCATACTAATCCCAAAATTAGTATAACTAAGCTATTTACAATCACTTAGAAAAGTAGAGAGAGCGCATACATGCTTATCACACGATTCAAGAAGATGAGAAGTTGATGTCGTATTGCATTACTAGAGACCAAATATATGAAATTAGTTCAAAGGAGTCTTGATATTGAATTTTGGAAAAAAATTTGAAGGCATGGAATTTTATGATTTCTATGAACTAGCATCAAAGGTCTTTAAATACGAAGCACTTCTTAAGAAAGAAGGATATCGAAAGAAGGATATTCCTATGACACCTCTTGACATTAATCCTTAAAATGGTCAACATACGGTTAAGCCCCAAGTTTTAGGTAGGCGAGGATTTGGTGTGGAGGTTGAAGTAAACGGACAACGCCTCCCCAAAACCACTTGTATATGAGACTATAAGTTAATATGGAAATTGTTAGAGAAGTAGTTCAAGAAGTGTTTGGGTTTGGTTTGAGATAGCTGGCCCTGAAGATTCCATAAGCCTTATCTAAAGTATGTTGACCATAAGAATCATTATCCTCATAATTATAGAATACTTAAATTCAACTTGTTTTCTAGGGAAGATGGCTAGCCGACCACACATTGTTAGGTTCACTATACAATACAGAGAATTACCTAATTAAAAAATTTTCAATAATTTTTGGTTTAGTTTGTTCCCAAATTTATTAACAAGTACAACCTTCTCCTCGTATACTTTATTGCCTAGGAATTCTATCACTTCATAGTCTGAAATAGAAATATTTTCTCATACTAAGCCCAAAGTTAGTATAACTGAGCTATTTAAAATTATATAGAAAAGTCGAGAGTAGTATATGTAGCACCCCACTCTCACAAGACACGTACCCAACATCCTTGGTAATATCCGAGTACGTACCCCGCAAGGGTGGCATGCTAGAACGATCATTCGGTCAAAATTCATTACAAAACTTTTGTTTGTTTAAAACAAGGTACACGTAAGCGGAAAATCACTAATCAAATTGGGCCCATGTCATTTAAAAACATTTCTATTTACAAGTTACAATAGTTACAAACATTAGTATTCAACCATAATTTGGGCCCATTTCAGATACAAAACACTTGAAACCATAAAGTCATTTACAATCATTTTGAACAACTTTTGCGAAACATAGTTCAAAATTAAAATCACTGAAGACATATGCAGGTGCAAACTGATCCCGACCCCTAATCCATATCAGACCTCAGTGGCTATACTCCATTTAGCCTAGCTGAATAGTTTCTCAGAACCTGAAAAGCCACATTGCAAATTTTGATGAGTTTTGCAAACTCAGTGAGTGAACCATCATTGATGAATTCACCGGATTATGCATACACATCACATATATCACAAATATTCATTCAAAACATATAATTATTCCTGATATTTACATAACATGGCATAACATATGGTCACTCATTACAACTTTGCAAATCATTCATAAATTTCAATCTTATATGAATGCTCTATGCATGAGACTCACATTCGTTCTTATTGTTGTGACTGAGTGCCTATCACATACTTATACAAATACTGGCCCATTAGGCTCAGTCAGAACATAATCACGGAGCATAGCTCTACGTGCACACACATATATCACGGAGCCGAGCTCTACGTGGAAGCGCTTCATACTGGCAACTCAAGTCACAACGCCTTTATCTGAGCATGCATTTTATTAAATGCATCAAATACTGATTATGCCACATCAGATAATTACATATGATGTTCAATCAGAAACTTATAATCATCGGACTTAAGTCCAGCATTCAACATACGTTGAGAATTCACATATCATAAAGGCTTTCACATCAAATCAGAACACTTCCAATGCACCAAAACTGAATATGGCATATATGGCAGTCACATAGGAGGCTTAAACAAAACTCATAATCATCGGACCTAAGTCTGGCATTCAATTTCTGCACATCAATATAGAGAATGTATGCACAATGCATGTTCAATGACAATTTTGGGGTACAATATTGCGATCCTTATCAAAAATTATTCAAATATCAAAGCCCTCATTAATACCATGCATAATTACAATTGTATCGAAACAAAACCATGTCAACAATTTCATAACTTCATTGACCACTTCAGATTTTCCCTCTAATACATATACGGGTTATCTTTCCATACTAAATCTGATAAGGTAAATTACCAAATTAGGCAAAACTTCGTTCTGTAAAGTTGTTCTCCCATTTCTTAACTTTCTAATGACACCAAAATCGTTTAATTTGGTTCAGTATACGAAAAGATATACTCAAACTTTCTTAGACTGTTCTTAAGTTCCAGCAGAATTCTTACCTCAACTTCCAACTAAAAATTGAAAATCTTAGAGACAGAATTAACACTCTATTTCGTTATAAAAGTTGTATCCCTTTGTCTCTAGTTTATGCCAAATCAAAAATCACCCAATTTGGATAACTGCAGAGAAAGTTATGGTCAAATTACGAAAGTATGTTCGAGCTGTCAAGGGGGGATCTCGCCGCGGCGAGGACAAAAAATGAAATCGCGATTTAAAGCCCAGAAATCAGTTTTTCTCGGGATTTTTTTGCAACTGTCGCTGCGACGAGCTCAAGGGTGAGTCATGCGTCACGACGTACAAAAAGGAATGAGTCGCGACGGGAATAAATATGAACGCCATGACGTATGATCATAGAAACTCGTCTTCCTCACTTTTTTCCAGATTCTCACTCTACTGTAATTTTTTCGAAACTCAATCTCACGTCAATTAACTCAGATCACACTCAAAACTATTCTTCTAACTCATCTTTTTAACTCATCAACACACACACAATTTAAAATTCAAAATTCATACTCAAACTAAAGAGAACTTATTTCATACTTTTCTGGACACTCTTCTATTTCACAGATCCATCATCTAAGTCATTCATCACTGAAACTTTGCTTCTCTAACAACCTCACATGCATGCATGTTTATCCTACACCATAAAATATCGTCAAGTTACTTACTTGTTTCAGCTTTTAT
>JANKOD010000003.1:17308514-17320204 GCA_026284645.1 Erythroxylum acuminatum | reverse complement strand
AAACACTCAATGGCGCACTCAGAATAATTTTTCAAACCCAATAACCACGTTAATCACAATAAAATTACATTAGGCACAAAAATCGGGAATGTCATGTATACATGTACAGTTATTTCATGTGCACAGATTTCACTGTTCACTAGTGCCAGTATGCATGGACAATACTAATAAATCCCTATCAATCTCATCTTATGTCAATTTACTATTTTATCCTTCCTGTTGGGGGTGGGATGTTACAGTAAATCACTACAACTATCTTATATACTTGTGAGTAGGATAGCCTATATATTTTAGAACTTATTTAGGCATAAAAAATGTCAATGTATTCATCACCATCTGTAAGAAAGTTATCTTAGTTCTAGAGAGTATAATAAGATCAACAACAAATAGTAAATGAGTAAGTCTGTTACCTCCACAGTTAGAATGGAATTTGTATGCTCCATTAGTAACTAACATCTTAGTGAGCAACCAAGACTGTCCTTCCATGGCAATTACCTCTTGCTGTATGAAAAATTCTAGACAATTAGCCATTGATTAAAGCACTTAAAGAAGCTGATGTGATACACGACATAATCCACTGCACATATAGAGCTGGGAAATCCATAGCTTCTAAGAAAATTTGTAAGATGTTCCAACTGATTGTGTCAAGCGCTTTAAAAAATCAATTTTCATCATGCAACTCTTGATTTGCTTGTTAGTATTATAATCTTTTACCAAATCATGCAGAAGCATGATATTGTCACCAATGTTTCTCCTTGGTATGAATGCTTCTTTTGAGTTTTGACTACCCACTAACAGTTTTGTAATCAGTTTGTATAGTGTATTGCAACAAGAAATTGGTCGAAAGTCTGATATAGACATAGGCTCCTTAAGTTTTGACACTAGACAAAGATAAGTATGGTTATCCTCACGTAGCATTTTTAATGTAGAAAAATATTCCAATACAGCCTATGTAAACAAGTTCCATGTGATTTCCCATGTTTGTTGAAAGAAACTGGTTGAGAACCCATCGGGGCCTGGTGCTTCAGAAGGTTTCATACCAAATATGGTTTGTTTCACCTCCTCTACAGTAAATGGAACAGCAAGAGACTCCTTAATATTTGAGTTAAGCGAGCTTGCCAAAAGTTGTGTCATATTATAAGTCAAAGGTTCCAATGTGTCTTTGCCCATCAGTTCCAAAAAGAATTTTTGTGCCATATTCAAAAAGTGCATGATGGTCAGTAATAGTGTTTCCTGAACTATCCGTCAGCTATCAAATGCGGTTTCTATTTCGTCGTAAGAGTTGTGAGGAATGGAAAAACTTCGAGTTGGTATCCCCTTCCTATAACCAATTCACACAAGCCTTTTGTTAAAGGAAATAAGTCTGTACATTTAGAGCTTGTTGGTATTCCCTCAACGCGTTGACTTCAACTACTCTTAACGCTTAATCGTAAGGTAATCATAGCAACTATGTTAAGATTCCTTAAGTAGCAATTTAAGCTAAGCAAGGGGAGAAGAATGAGTATTAATTAGAGATTTAAGCGCAAAGTTTACCTTCCTCAACTTTTACATAAGTTGAAATGCTTTGAAGCTGTGCATGTCTTGATTCCAATATGCTTGGATGATATTTAAGAAGCCATCCATATGAGTTAGGCCATTGAATTAGTGAAAAGGAACATTAAATTTACAGACTTGCACAAATCCTTGGGCTAGCATGTATAAATGATCAGAGAGAATGTTTTCTCGAAAAGGCACGTCTTAATAAGTATTAATAAGGCCTTATTCACTCAAAAAATGTAAATTTGGGCTTAATTAAATCAACATAACCAGCCCACTTGTTGATTGCATTTTAATTATGCATATTGGGCTTCCTTCAAACCCATGCATGATGATCAACCTTGTATTTTGGATTCCAAGCTTGGTTCACTATGTACTAAGCTTTGTCCAACATCTTGTACATAAAGATAAGTAATTAATCTTGGTAATGCCTTAGCACCTTAAATAATAGCTTCCTTTTCTTGCATCTCCATAATTAATCCTTGCAAAGCTTCTTGCATTCGTTTTGTTCTTGCTCTATTCATTAGACCTTCAATTCCTTGCAATGGGTCTTGGGAAAATTTCCTAGCATCATTTAGAGCCATTCAGTCAGTATCTTAATCCCCATCATTCCACCCCTCCTCGAAAGAATTCGTCCTCGAATCACCTACATCAAATAAAGATAAATCAGTAACATTAAAAGTAGCACTAATATTACCACAATTATTTGTGTGAGAAATTGTTCCTTTCTTATATGCACCTGCACCCAATCTCCAGGTTCAAAAAGCAACTTTTATACACCACTTATTAGCTTGCTTTGCATATCGTTCATTTTTCCTTTCAATGTTAACCCAAACCTTAGTGTGTAAATCCTTCACAAAATCTACCTTTTTCTTCCCGTCAAGATTAGCATGTTCATCGGTAAGCAAAGGTAAAATATCCAAAGGAGCTGAAGGATTAAAGCCATATACAACTTCCAAAGGTGAAAAGGAATTAATAGAATGAACAGACCTATTGTAAGAAAACTCAATATGTGGCAAACATTTTTCCCATTGTTTAAAGTTCTTATGTAAGATAACATATAACAAAGTAGTGAGTGTCCTATTAACTACTTCAGTTTGCCCATCTATTTGGGGATATACAATAGTGGAAAACAAGAGTTTAATTCCTAACTTAGTCCACAAAGTGCGCTAAAAAAGACTTAGGAACTTAACATCTCTATCGCTAACAATTGTCTCGGGCAAAACCATGCAATCGAACAACCTCTTTAAAGAACAAATCATCAATATGTGTTGCAACATTGGTTTTAGAACATGCTATAAAATGAGTCATTTTTCTAAACTGATCAATAACAACAAATATGTTATCCTTACCACTTTGAGACCTTAGTAAACCTATGACAAAATCAATAGAAATATCGATCCAAGGTTGAGTAGGCACAAGTAAAGGGGTATGTAAACTATGTGTTATTACTTTAGACTTTGCTTGCTTACATGTTATGCGCTTGTCACAAATAGATTGCAAATCATGTTTCATTTTAGGCCAATAAAAATGTTCGTGCAATATATACAAAGTCTTTTGGACACCAAAATGCCCCTATGAGTTTCTCTAACAAGTAAATCACGAATAGAACTAGTAGGCACACACAATTTATCTTTCTTAAATAGAAATCCTTCGTGCCTATAAAAGTCACCAAACGTACACTTATAACAAGCATCCCACACTTGGCCAAAATTAGAATCATTTGCATACAATTCTTTAAGCAATTTAAAACTGAGTAGTTTAGTTTGGAAAGAAGTAAGTAATGTGTACCTTCTAGACAATGCAGTAGCCATAATGTTCTCCTTTCCATGTTTGTACTTCATGACATAAGGAAACATTTCTATAAACTCTAGCCACTTGGCATGCTTTTTATTGAGCTTACTTTGGGATTTCAAGAACCTTAAACTCTCATTATCATAATGAATTATGAATGCCCTTAGCCATAAGTAGTGTTGCCATGTTTGAAGAGTTCTTACTAATGCACATGATCTTAATCATAAGTAGGATAATTCAAAGTTTCCCCATTTAGCTTTTTACTAAAATGAGCAATTGGTTTAGAGTCTTGCATCAATACAACTCCTATTCCCATTCCATATGCATCTTATTCAACTTCAAAAGCTTTATCAAAATTGGTCAAACATAACAAAGGTGCATTAGTTAGCTTATCTTGTAATATATTAAAGCTTTATCATGCACATCATCCTACTTAAAAACAACATTCTTTTTAACAAATTCGTTCAAAGGTGTAGCAATGGAACTAAAGTCTTTAACAAACCTTTGATAGAAACTTGCTAGACCATGAAACTTCTCACCTCATTCGCATTCTTAGGTGTAGGCTAGTTCCTTATCTCCTTTACCTTCTCTTCATCAACACTAACACTCTGTGAACTAACAATAAATCTAAGAAACATAAGAAATTCCATACAAAATGTACACTTTTTGAGATTAGCATACAATTGGAACTCTTAGTACACTAAAAATAGCATGCAACTATTCCACATGATCATTTAAATTCTTGTTGTAAAATAAAATATCGTCAAAGTAAACTAGCATAAATTTTCCAATGAAAGCACACAAGACATGGTTCATAAGCCTCATGAAAGTATTAGGTGCAATAGTTAAACAAAAGGGCATTACTAACCACTCATAGAATCCATATTTAGTTTTAAATGCCATTTTCTATTCATCTCCTTCTTTCATGCGAATTTGATAGTAGCCATACTTTAAATCAATTTTAGAAAACAAGCATAAGCCATTTAATTCAACAATCATATTATCTAATTAAGGGATAAGATCTCTATACTTAACTGTTATTTTGTTTATGGCTCGGCAATCTATACACATACGCCATGTCTCATCTTTCTTTGCGACTAAGATTATGAGAACTGAACATGGGCTAAAACTTTCATAAATTTCTTTTGCACCGGGTCATCAACTTGCCATTGTATCTCCTTTGTTTCCTCAGGATTGGCTCTATAGGCAGGTTGGTTACAAATAGCAACCCTGGTAATGAAATATGTTTGATGTTCAATTCCTCTTTAAAGGGGGCAATTCATGTGGTATCTCTTCGAGAAAAAGGTCCTCAGACTCCTATAATAAAGAAACAACCACACTAGGCAAAGTAGGGTTAAGGTCATTAGTAAAAAAAATAAACATCCTTGTACATAAGTACAAGTAATAACTGCCTTGCAAACATAGCACTCTTAACCTCACTTTTTCCAGCAATTACATTTAATTTCTTTCTTTTCTCCCTTTCTTGAACAACTCTCTCTTGATTTTTCTTCTTGTCCTCACTCTCTTTCTTTTCTCTCATTTGTTTGTTTTCTTTCCTTTTCTTTTCCTCTTGCTCACTAATCTAATTTCCTCTCATTTTTATACTCACCCGCTATCCTAATATGATCCTCATAAGCTTGCAAAGGTTTAATAGGAGTTAGTACAATGGTTTAGTTATTAAGTATAAAAGAGTAAAAGTTCATGTACTCATCATGTCTAACCTTTTTATCAAATTGACTTAGACGTAATAAAATGTGTCCAACACGCATTTATGCCACATCACAAAGAACTTCATCTCTATATTTTCCAATAGAAAAAAGAAACTAAAACTTGCTTGGAAACTTTAATTTCTATACATTCATTCAACCATTGTAACTTATATGGTGTAGGATGCTTAAAGGTATCCAATTTCAGCTTATCTACTAACAAAGTACTAGCAACGTTAGTACAGCTGCCATTGTCAATAATCATGCTACAAACCTTGTTTTTAATTTGGCATCAAGTATGGAAAATGTGCTCATGTTGCTCCACTTCATTTTCATCCTTGAACTGAATATTTAGTGCACGCCCTACGACCAGCATATCTCCTTGCACAAGTTCTTCAACATCAACATTAGATCATTCCTCCAATGGTGGCATTTCTTCATCACTTTAACCAACACTCTCTACATCACCATTTTCCAACACGATCATAGCCTTTTTTTAGGACATTAAGAAGCAATATGTCCAAGACCTTGACACTTAAAGCACCTAATATCACGAGATTTAAAAGAAGATTTAGTTTCGATTTTACCTTTGGAAGCAGCAACCGAGTCCTTTAACTTCACAACTTCTTTCGATTTCAAGGTTCAATTGGTGTCTTTGTCTTTCCAAGTTGACTTCCAAGAAGAGTTAGAAGTCGAACCTGATTTTCTTGATTTTTGTTGTTTCTCAACCTTAATCGCCTTATATAGCAATTCCTCCATCTCCACATAGTGTTGTAAGTCTACCACATCAGCAATCTCTTTGTTTAAACCACCTATAAATCGAGCCATTGTTGCCTCTCGTTCCTCCTTTATGTTTGCTCTAATCATGGCCACCTTCATATGTAGTAGTCTTCTACACTCTTGGACCCTTAAACCAGCCCTTGCAACTTTCTATGCAAATCTCTATAGTAATGGTTAAGTATAAATCCCTTGCACATTACCATCTTCATTTTTTTCTATGACTGAATTGGTCTCTCATAATTCCTCCTTCTATTTATCACTAATTGGTCCCACCAAATACTTGCATAATATATGAATTCAATAGCTACAAGCTTCACTTTCTTATGCTCATAGTAGTTATGCAGTCAAATACGTGCTCAACCTTTCTTTCCTACTCCAAACAGAGCTCGAGATCATTCTTTCCTTGAAAGGATGGAATCGTCATCTTTATGCTACCTAAATTGTTATCCCTTTTGGAAAAGTCCGTCTTGACTCTTTTAGAGTTAGAATCTTCATACTCTGATTTGTCTTCCTCTACCACCTCGAACACACACCTTTTAGTGAATTTAGAAGCTGATGAAGATTGTTAACCATCCAACTTGGTGTTCAACTTCTTAAATTGTTCATTGATATCCTTTATGAACACTTTCATGCCAATTTCGTATTGTTCTCCTTCACTACTCATATTTATAACCTACAAGAAAAAGTTAGTAGCAAAGTAGAATAGGATCCTCACACATTAACTCTTATGTTTACACTCGAAATAATGTAAGTTCCACTCGTGTTTCACTCTATTTTTGGTTTTTCATGATGTTAATCTCACCACTCTTGCCTTTTTTCACTCAAACCAATGCCCCTTTTTTTGTTCTTAAAAGAATCAAGACTAACAAATCGAGAGGAGTAATTGGTTAGATGATGGAAAATCTTAAAAATTAGAACTTTAAAAACTCAGCTGAGGCAAAGGGAAAATACAAAGAAAATAATAATTAAGGAGTTAAGGAAACAAGATAACTTCAAGAGGAAGCAAAAGACATGCAAAAGAATGTATTAGAACGTAAAAAGAGAAGTGAAGAACTTATAATTGCTCTATCACGCATGAATTGTCTAACAAAGAGAGGAGCACGAAATTATTCAAAAATTAGACATATGATCTAGAATGAATTAACCGAACTTAGAAAAGCAAAGAAAATATCTTATGATTAATTTTCTTAGAATATGATTCTTTGATTACAAAAATGAATCAGATTGCAATCCTAATAGATAACTCAATCAGATGTAAGATACACAAATCGGTTCACAACGTCTCTTTTCTATTCTCTTTTTTTTGTTTTGATTTGTGTTTTGTGTTTTTTGTTTTGTGTTTTTTGTTTTTTTAAACGTGTTTTTGTTCTTCTTTTTTTTGAGAACGAAACTTATTCAAAATGAAAAGAACGATCTAAGCTTTAAAAGATAGCAACAAGAGAATTACAATTAATCTGAAACTGAACTTAAGTTAAAGAATGAACTAAAATTGTAAATCACAAGGACTCCATCAAAGGATAAAGGAAACAAACACCAAAAAATGATAACGAAAGGATAGAAACCTGATTTTTGCAAACCTAAGGCTCTTGTACCAAATGATACGAACCCACTGGGCAACTTGCCCTAAGAATTCTTGATCCATTTGTTATACGTGCCCAGAATCCTAGAAAACAAGTTGAATGACTAGATTAGAAACTTAAGGAAGCTGAATCCTTAAAACCCCGATCTTAAAACACCATAAAGGTTGATCACTCCCTTGATAATTCATATTTGTATTCCACCAAGAACACAAAAGAACAAGCAAAGCTTGCTGGAAAATAACTCAATTTTTATTTATAGTGATGATGATCTCGTAATACATCAGATAGCCCTTTAAATAGGCATCGAATATCCTAATCCTATAAGGAAAGGGTTTTCTTACCTATTCCTAGTTCATACCTAAGTAGGAAAGACCTAAATAAGAAAGCGAATCCTTAATTTGAGGATACAAATTAGTCTTGAATATGGATATCTCCTAAATTAAGGAAAAATATGATTTATTAAGATATGAATGAAATTTATTAAGGAGTAAGTATTAACAAGCCCTTATTCACTCAAAAATGTAAATTTGGGCTTAATTAAATCAACATAACTAGCCCACTTGTTGATTGCATCTTAATTATGCATATTAGGCTTCCTTCAAACCTATGCGTGATGATAAGCCTTGTATCTCATATTCCAAGCTTAGTTCACCATGTACTGAGTCTTATCCAACATCTTGTACATGAAGATAAGTAATTAATCTTGGTAATCCCTTAGCACCTTCAATAATAGCTTCCTTTTCTTGCATCTCTATGATTAATCCTTGCAAAGCTTCTTTCATTCATTTTGTTCTTGCTCTAGTCATTGGACCTCCAATTCTTTGCACTGGGTCTCGGGAGAATTTGCTAACATTATTTGGAGCCATTATGTCAGTATGTTAATCCGCATCACTTAAACCAAGATTTCATCCCAATTGCCATTTGTACAAGCCATATTCATAATATGAAGCAATCTAACCCATATGGTAGCAGAAAAAGCATCATTGGAAGAAAAGATGATTTGTAGTTTCAGGCATCAAATTACAAAGACAACATATCTGGTCATTAGTTCCCTTTAGCTTGTCCTTCAGTTTTTAATCTATCTCTAGCAATAAGCCAAGTGATAAAACAACATTTGGGTATCAATGGTCCTTTCCAACATACTAGAGATCATTTCCACAAAGTCTTTCTTGATTTTTGTCCTAATATCATTTTTTCCACTTTCAATTAGAATAATCACTAAAAATCACAATAGAATAATATTCTTCATTTAGATAAGAAAATGAAGACTTGTCACTTGTGTGGTCACATTAACCTATACCTACGTATCAAATTTATAACTTAAGCTGCTTTCCATCTTAAACAACCATCAGCAATGTTAATGCTTCCTTCTTTTTTGGAAAAATTTAAACTCTCTTTCTTTTATTTTTTTATTAAGTAGTCGAGTATAGCATTCAAATGTACGATGACTAAATTTGTGACATCTAAATCCCTCAACATTTGGATTTTTAAAATCTTGGCCTCTATCTTTGCATTAAAATTGGTCATTATTGGTTTTAAAATCCTTGTTGACATCTTTATTTCTATGATCTCATCTAGCTCTTCCTCTAATTTTACTCTTTTCAACCCATAGACTAATAAGGAGCTTTATAATTCATTAAAAAGAGTTAAACTATGCCTTTTAATTCTTTAATTGAGCAGACAAAAAAATAAGTTTAAGTTTAAAGAAATTAAAAAAAACTTTTCTACAATAGAGACATCATCTATCTTCATTATAAAATCACATCTTATTGTTCATATCCTGTCCTTGGATGATAGTTGGTCACAAATTATTTTTCATTCATTACGAGTGTTTTAAAATCCCTTATCAAGGTTTGAAGTTATGCATACTTAACCCTAATAAAGCCTTGATATTTCTTTTTCATATAATCCTAAATATTCTTTGATTTTTTTTACAAAGAATAGTTTCTAAGATGTGATGATCAACAACCTGAAAGAGTTTTTTTTTGTTTTACTTTCAAATCCTTTAACCTTCTAGCTTTCAGTTTTGTATTTTGGGAGTTTGTTAACGTCATGTCTTTTGGCACCCTTTGAATTACATATTTGAAAACTAGACAAATCTCCTTTGATCCGAAAAAATTCTCCATCTGCATGCTCTAATGGTCGTAGAGACCATCAAAATATGGGTTGGATGCTTTCACAAATTTAGATCAAATATGTTCACTTATTTTTACTGCCTTAGATGTTTTTATTGTCAAGATCATTTGACTCTAGTACTACTATAGGAATAGGAATAATAAGTGAACATAGGTAATATCTATGTAAAGAGAACATAGTGAATTAAAACAATTTGGAAATAATCATCAAAATCATATGTGTAAAAAAAATAATTAGATAAATCTTAAGAAAAAAATTATCTTCATAAAACATTACTTATGTATTTTTGTATGCCTTGTTATAATGGTCTTATAATTAGTCCTTATAGTTGTGATTATCAAAATATCTCATATAAGATTTACTATATTTTAATGCTACTTATAAGCTTTTGTATTTACGGTAGTTCAATTAATAATACTTAGATATAGTATCAACTATATAATGACACATAAGTAAATCAAAAAACGATTTATAACCCTATAGTAATTACAGAAAAGATCCTACTTTATTTAACTAGTATTGATTTGTGAATTCTCTAACTAGATTCGATTGAGATTTGAAAAGGTTGTTTTCAAATATAAATTATAAATTACTTATTTATTTGAAAGAATGAACGTGATAGAATTTACAAAGTTGACACTGATCTCATACTCTATGTCAAATTAGAATGTTGGATGAAAAAATGATTAAATTATACATTATATCCAATTACAGTTAAAGCACTTTGACATTCCTAATATTTGGCTATGATATATTGTCAAATATCAATGTTTATAATTATAAATTGTTTAATTAAATAAATTAAAATAAGTTTAAATTTATTAAATTTTAGTTATAAATTTTTATTATAATTTATAATCATTTTAACATATTAGGAACATAATATGTATCTATACAAAACAATAAAAATTAATTTAACTTAAGTTAGACTTAGTTGTAAAATTTAATAAATTTCGGGTGTTAAATATGATATATTTGAATTTATTAAGATTAAATATTAATTAATTAATTATTATACATTGTAATTAGATTTGGTAAATTCTACTCTTCTTATATATAAAGGAGAAAACATTAAAAGACGTAGCACTTTTTATGAAACCCTCTTTAAAATTGTTTAAGATTTTCTATCTTTATTTTATGAATATTATTAAAGGCAAAATAATTGAATAGCTTTATAGATGTTTCATTGTGAAGAAAAGTCTTATAGGTTCTAAATCAAGTTTGTCTTTGACTTTGTTATGTTATGATTATTATTTTAAACTATTATATTAACATAATTCAAATGAAAAATTATAAAAAATTTTGTTGTTTAAGTTTGTGTTGATTAATTTTTCATTATGTGATACACCTGAAAGCCTTCCAGTAAAGAGGACGTCTTATTTCATGTCATGAAGCATCTCCTCCCATCTAATATGACCTCAAAAAGGAGAGGAAGTTAGCAGAATCTAGCCTCTGGTGAAAGGAATCGCTCCCACCAATCTAAACAGTACATTTTTCGATGACAATTACGATGATCGTTGGTGGTTGACAAAGTGAGGTGTCCTTTGTACCCGTAACCCAATTCTAACCTTGTTTCATTAATTTTCATCCATACATTTATGTGTGATTTACAAAGGATCTTGGTAGGAGCCATGCAAGCATGTTAGATGACAATTCTAATGCAAGTCCAAGTCCTAAGATTAGGCGTGACTGCTTGAGTTTAAGCATATAAATAAGTGAAGGAAAAAAATTTAAGGATTTTCTCAATAAGAGCAAGTTCATTAGAGGAGCCTAACTTGAGAATTTATTGCCCTCAGCATCCGACATTTTAAATGGCTAACCTGCCTACCACTGCAAAGACAAAGAAGTTCTTCCCTCCTATTGCAAGTACACCCACTACTGTCAATGAGATAGCCTCTCTTGCCTGATTAAGCTTGTATTATTATTTCCACCTATTTCTCAGCCAAACAAAACTACCTTATTCAATTTTCGAGCACCATACCTCAATATATTCTTTATCAATGGTCTACTATGAGAAATGTGTTATGGTATCTATTGTTAGTGTAAGTCGACTTGGACTCTTATGTAAGTCGACTTACACATGCACAGTACTGTAAGATTGTTAGAGTAGTGCCCTAAAGGCAATCGCCTTCAGCGCGTTTTGTACAAAGTTGTCTTT
>JANKOD010000003.1:17263517-17273606 GCA_026284645.1 Erythroxylum acuminatum | reverse complement strand
ATCTTTATACTCTTTGTTACCAATTCCTTGTTGTTTTGGGGGTGAAGGGTCTTGTTAGATTGATTGAATTTAGGTTTAGGAATAATCATTGAAACGGAGGTGATCTAGACATTGATTCTATGTTGTTGTTGTATCAATCTAGGATAATTTCTCCTTTTAAGTCATCCATTTAAAACATTTCTAGTTGAGGTGGCTCTATAAGTTTGGTCTTTGACATTATGAGAAAAAAAATTCACTTATCTAGTCTTTTAACTTTTCTTCTTGGATTTATGATTAGTGCAATCATTTTTCTTTAAGACAAAACGCATTTATGACTAAGCGATTATACTTAAAATAGACTTATGTTTAAATAAGAAAATAAACACGAGAACATAAAAAGAATTGACAACCAAACTTACACAAGTTCTCATCTATCAATGTATAAAATATATTATTCTTTGCTTTAAAAAATGAAATGATCAATTCAAATCTTGCCGTTCATATTGTAACTCATTTAGCATACACCATTTTTAGACTAAGATTTCATCACTTTTTATCATCTCATACTAGGTGTTTCACACAATATAAATCCATTTAGGTAATGACAGATTTACTATTACTACAACTAAAACTCTAAAAAAATGTGAGTCTATGCATGAGTATGTTAGAAAAAAAATCATGAAATGAAAACGTAATTTTTCAAAAACACTATAAACTAAAAAATGAAAATATAATATAATAATGAAATTTAAAAATGATTTTAATAACCTTTTTTAAAAAGAATCTTGCTAATTTAAGGATGTTGAATGATTTAAACGAACTTTTTTTAAAATGCCTTTAATCAATTAAGATTATGTATAATAAAAGAAAATTTTAAAAAAGTAAGTTTAATGAAAGACAAATTGATTCTTTTTTAATGTATCTTAAAGTTTAACATCCCTTAAATATTAATATAATGGGTGAGTTCTAAGCTTACTATTACACTCAGTTTGATGGTAACATATTATTAAAAATTGGGTGAATCATTGAAAATGGATGAATCTAAAACAACCAGTATGAACTGCATCATTCCTCATATCCTTTGATCATTAGGGCAAAGTAAGAATGAACACTCATAATTGGACATTTCTATTGGATGGCATCTTAGCATCAAATCTTATAGGTAAGTTCTATCGCAAATATATCATTAATATAAATAATAGATACTTGTATATATATATAAAGGAATAAGAAAAACTTCCCCAAAAATTTTTACCCTTTTTTAGATTACATCTCTTGTATAATTATGGAATATATTCACATCTTAACATTGGAAATGGCTTGACTTTCTAGTCTTTAGTGGATTCATCGTCAATGTCACTAATATTTTTGGAAGCTCTTAACAGAAGTGAGATCGAAAATCAAATTGATTTTGAAGAAATATTTTTTAAAGTCTAATAAACAATTGACCTGATTTTGGTCTAATTGAATAGACAAAAGTTCATTATATAAGTTATATATTTCATTAAAAATGATTTTATTTTGATTCTAGGAAGGACAATCAGATTTTGACAAGAAAGAAATTGGGTACGTACGGGGGCATGGCTTTGTGGAAATGGTCAGCTGGGGTGGCTGCCGGTGGACGCGGAAACCGTACTTTTGTAAACGGAATGAGCAATGGATTTGACAAAGGCCTTTGGAAGTATTAGCTTGATCCAGCTGTTTTTACCATCCTTGACTTTCAGTATAATAATATGAGCACTTGCTTCTTCTTCTTCTTTTTTTCCTCTGGTTAGTAAGAAGTACCTTTCATTGATTAGCATGGCTTTAGAAGAGTTATGGATGTACATAAGCGGTTGGTCGATCAAAATTATTGACAAATGATCATCAAGTATGCTTTCTGACATCAGTGCGAAATGCCTTCGTACTAATGCTGACACTTTCAAGCAAGTTCAACAACAAGTTGGTCCTCCACATCCTAAGAGATGGAAACAGCAAACAGCCATGATTTCGTCGTGTCTGGTTCAAAAATAGGATCCCTAAAGCTGGCTGACATATTATGGCTTGCCATACAAGAGAGGCTTAACACTAGGAATCTGACTTGGCCAGCAAATCTTGCCCAGTTTAACATGGTTTTGATGAAAATCATTATGGGAAGACGTAAATTGTAGAATCAGAAATCAATTATGCATAAGTCATTATGGGAAGACGTGAATTGTAGAATCAGAAAATTGACTTGTACTATGATGCATAGATTGCAGGCTTTAGCGTGTTAAATAGTTACTAAAAACATAAATTACTGAGAAAAGAGGTAAGAGTGCCTTTTATTTATGAGAACTCAAATTCTAATATTTATATAGGATGAGGGATTCTGTAAATAGTTATTTGTTCTGACTTATAAGAATAAAAAATAAAACTGCAAGAAGTAACAGCTCCAGTGTTTCATTGATAAGAACTGATAAAATTATCTTCTTAATTTAAATAAAAACTTTATCTTTTCTTTAAGAAAGAAAAACTATTAAATCATTGCTTATGACCAAGTCTTTTTATTGCTAACATCATAACTATTGGAATGGATGTCTCTCATTCTTTATAACTAAATATATGCGTTTGTCATTATTTATAAAATTAAGACTGCATTTTAGGGTTTAGAAATTAAATTTATATCAACAACAACAACACCCAATATAAATTCGGTGAGGCGCAAAGTCTAGGGAGGTTTAGTAATACGTCACCTTGCCCCTAACTAGTAGAGAGACATTATATAAATTTAATTTCAAACTGTTATGAGTTTAGAAACTTTTTGCAAACCATAATTATATAGCATTTTAATTATATCTTAAATTGTGATAAAAAATTTTTGATAATTAATAATTTTACTTCTCCTTTAGTTAGTTATTTATTTATTTATGAAATAAATCAGTCTTATTTTTAACTAACTTCATATTAATACTAATTAATCAATTATTTTATGTATTATAGTACTATTAGGAGGGACATCTCAACGACTATAGCAAAGAAACACTTAAATATCAAAATTGAAAAGAAATGAGTAAACCTTTTTAAAGCAACAGAACTGTTTTAGAAAAGGACGTATGGGATGTATATTCCATCCAAATTAAAGAATAACAATATTTAGCAAAAGTTTTATTGAGTATGAGATCTAAGAAAGTTCAACAATACGTAGACGGATGCATAACACCGCCGGGCCCTTGTAAACAAAATAAAAGTCACGTGCGAAAATATAACATAACTCAAAGTCTAGTCTCCGACTTTTTAACCTAATTGATATGTTAGAAATGATTTGACTTGGTCCATCTCTAGCATGTCTATCGGAAAGGGAACCAGTGCGCTGACCACCTCGTCCAACTTGCTAGCTTTTTACCCCCGGGCCTTCACATCCTTCGGGAGCCGCCGCTTGGAGTCCAGGGGCTTCTTAGCCGCGATGTGCAAGGCGCTGTTTACCCTAGAGTGCTGATTTAAGTGTTTTTTTCCTTTGTAATAAAAAAAAAAAAAAGAAATGATTTGACACTTACATTGAGTCCAAGTCGCCTTACGCTTTCGTAGTTTTCTTTTCCATTTCTTGTTCACCTAAGAAACACTTGGTCAATGGTCAGGCCTCGTGATGGATACAATTATTATATTTTTGTGCTTAATGCCTCATTACCACGTGGCACTAAACCGCGTTGTGGAAAGAGCCAATGCACGGCGGTGAGGTGAGCACAGGTGCGTGTTTCTAGCATAATAACTAAAGAGGTCAAGTCAGGATAAAAATTGCAAAGTGGTCTTATAATGGCTTTTTTTAAAAAAATTAAAGAATGATTCAGTTCATAGCTATAAAAGGTATCAATAAGTTACATTATACAACGGTAACATACAAAGTAACGTGATTAGCCACTAAATATTAAGGAGTTCATAGATTTCATTGTCTTCTTGAATGTGCACTCAGTTTCTCCGCCATCATATGAGCCACCAATGTTTTTCTAATCTCGCAAACTAATCTATGAGATAATATATTTTTGTCTATTTGGTTTTTTATAAAATTCTTTGGTTTCTCTTGAACCAAATTGAGTAAACTATATAATTCAAACTGAGGATAAAAAAAAATCTTGTCTTATCCTATAAAAAGATATTTATCTTCAGTTCATCTCAAGATATTTTCCCAATAATGGAACTTGAAAAAAAGATGATCAGTCTTTCCACTTCCAAATTACATAATATGTATAAGACATCATTTAAACCAAAAATCATGTCATTTTTTTTCAATCTATTCCTTATTGCTAGCCAACTGGTGAATGAAGCTTGGGCTTTCCAGACAATGTTAAACCATGGAACCAGAGTAAAACTTGGTTTAAGAGCTTTGAGGCATGTAGCAATAGAGAACTCCCCTTTATTGCAAAGGGACCAAATAGGCTAATCACTAACAAAAACATCAGGCAATTAGTTGGGAAAGTACCTCAGTATTCTATTTGTACCTCTCCCTAAAAAGCTCCCAGAGTTTGAATTAATCACCCTATTCACTCTAGCTTAAGGAGGGATTCCGTTGATGAGACAAGAAATATCATCCGTTAGGATTAATGGATTATGGGAGGTTCATTTGTCATGCCAAGGTCATACAGTGGTTTTATAAATAAATCATATTTAAATCTTAAAATTCCACTAATCTCTTTTTTAAATTAAGGGAAAATGAACTTTCTTAACTTCTCTTTATTAGTTTTTAGGGAAGAAAATATTTTACAATCTTCTTTAGTGATGAAGAAAAATCCGTAACTTTTTTGAATTTACAACTTTAATCAACCTTGCTTAGTTTAATTCTCTCCAACTAAATTATATTTCACAATGAATACATAACTACTATAATGCTTGAAAACTCTTTCAAATTTATTCAACATTAAAATGCCAAAAAGATGCAATCTAGTATGCATATATTTAGGCAACAGTCCTTCATATAATCATTATAAATATGAACTAATCATTACATTGAATAGTTTTTAGGCAGGATCAACTAATCGAAGCTCATTTCACATTTTCTTATTTATGTGTGTATTTTTTATTCTTTAATATTTTACCTTTCTTTTATTTATTGGAATTTGTATTTCTTGTATATCTTGTAGAACTTTTTTAAAAAAATTATATTATATTTTTATTATTTTCTAGGTAAAACTATATTATTTTAATGTACAATACTTTTGTAACTTTTTTATAAAATTTAACTCTCGACTACCTACCTAAATAATCTCTTTAATTATTTTATTACTAATTGCATAGGTGCATATATGTTGCTGAATAAAGTAAAAGAAAAAAATTCTTTTAACTTCATAAATTTTGGTGTTTAGAACAAGTTATCCCCTCGACTTTAATTTTCACTAAATAAACCTTAAAATTTTTTAAAATTATCTCAAAACTTCTTTGTTTTGATGCTTAGATGCATGCACTGCAGCTAATGTCTCACACTAATTAAACTATCTTTTGGGAAATTAATTAATGAATTTCTTAATAGAATAATAGAGTCACTACAATGATAACAACTCCAAGCACTGGTGGAGTAAACTAGCTACAATTACAAAACAATTAAAAGAAAACTTAAAGAGTATTAACCATGATTTATAAGTTCAATCTCATTTTTAGTCTTGTTGTGATTGAATCTTTATATGAGCTTGTTAGAGCAATAAGTTTGTGTCTGGTTATGTGCCCTTGCAAGTTATATTCCAAGACATTCTTAGCATTACCAAACAATTTAGCATTCTTCATCCTCCAAATGTAGTGATCTAGCATAGCAAAAGCAGCTTTGAACAACTTGTAATCTCCTTCTAAGTTGAATATCACCTTAGTTTCCCACCTAAGGGTGTCTATGCAAGTCTGGTTGGTCTCAATCAGGTTAACAATTAGGAGAAATTGTCTTTATAAATGGTTGATGAGAGTATATTTAAAGAGCAGGTGCTCATGTGTCTCCAATAAATTTCCACATAATGCACATTTTAGATTAGGGACATCAAATTTTAAGTTGTCTCTTATCCTTAACCTCTGTAAAGTTGCCAACCACAGTGTAAAGGAGCAATCTTGTGCAATTTTTGAGTCCCATATTAATTTATAATATTGGAATTTGTCAATAGTTCCCAATAATAGCCTTTAAATGAACCTGTTGTGAGTAATTTGGACTTGTGAACCTTTCATTGTATAAAGCCAGGATTGAGTTGGTTATAGTGATAGCTTGCAAGATTTTCTATGATGATATAAGAACCCCTTGACCAATTAAAAGACCATATCCAATTCCATTTTAAATAAGCATTTGAACCTTAGTATTGACAAGTACAAATCCTCTTAAACTCTGGAAATATAGAGTAAGAGATCATGGACCCAATGGATGTCAATTATCATGCCAAAATGTTATATTGCTGCCAGTTTCAATAATATGTTTGACATAAGATTTCATAAGTTGTTTAGAATTTAAGATCTACTAAAGTGCATAGGATTGCGTTGGTTTACACTTAATAGTCCATATGCTTTCCTACTAAATGTGATATATATAGATCCATTTCACCCAAAGATTTTCTATTTTCAAGTAGATTCTCCAAAGTTTGTATTATCATCCAAGCCAAGTGGAGTACCTAAACAGCTAGCAAGAAAACTCAAGCCCTTTAAGGACTAATACTCCAAAGGAATGTGATGGAACTTAACCTAGATAGCAATGGTTTTCAACTATAATCTATCAAAACTAAAGCATATTTCCCATGTCCTTAAGAAAATAGCTTTACCCTGTAAATCTATAATCCTTTATTCCATTTCTTATGAGGAGAAGAGCAAAATAAATAGTTCATCTTCAGTTATTCGTGTGTTCGCTAGGCCACATTTCTTCCATTTTTTATTAGCCCACTATTAGACACTTGGAAAAGCTAATCCGTTGTCTAAGAAGTAACTAATGAGGGCAGATCTCCATTTGCTCACTCCCTTCTTCAACTATTGGAGGTGATACAAGTCACTCTTTAGTTTGTGGAATAAAATGCAACTTTCCAAAAGTTTTGGGATCTCCTATAACTCTTCTCCAAGATAGTGTCTCCGTTTGAGAAGTAAGAGGAATGTTGATAGGTATAGGCAATTCGGATGGAAGTGTAAGGAAGTCTTCATGTACCAGATGAGACATATAACTACTTCTAGAGCAGATGGCACAGTCAGATGAGTTTTAATTGGCATTCTACTTATATCAGGGATAAAATTATAATTTTTGTCACACACCTCATCTTTTATTTATGCTAAATAGTCCTTTTCTCTTAAAAATTTTGGGAAAGTTATTCTCCTTTATTAATAGGTAAATAATGTTGCTTTATTTTTAATGTGAAGATTCAACTTTGGTGTATCAGTTATGGCTCTACCTCTATGGTCAATAAAACTTTCACTTTGAAGGATCATTAAGATTACAAGTAAGGCTCTCGCATTGCAAATGGTTTTAGCTATATAATACTTGCATTTCTCTATTAAAATAATGATCGTACACAAAGATATAACTTCATCGAAGATTTTCAAGGAGACAGACATAATAGTTAAAGTTTGAGATTTTTGGCTATTTTGGTTCTTAATTATGCATAAAACAAATACAACTTCCTTTAAGTATATGGACTACATCAATATGTATAAATAAAATACATGGAAAGAAAATGATCATCAATCATTTGTCTTTGTGGACTCTAACAAGTAGTTAACTATAGTACAGAGATCAGAAATTAGAATATCGAAGTGAGAAGCAGAGCATGTGGAGGATTTATAGGAGATAATTTTGGTAGATGAAGAGAGTTTGACTATTAAAGAAGAAATTGTTTTAATTCCTTTGTCTTTATAAAGAATGCATTCAAAGGGTTGAAAAAGGAAACCACACAAAGTCATTACCTATGTCAAGGTAAAGTAATATTGATCAAGGAAGGTGTGAACTGAGAATGAATAATATAGTATAGTAATTTTTTAGAGATAGGGAGACTTACCCTTGTCAAAACAAAAGAAAGTGGTGGAGCATTAAAGGTGATTCCTCGTATGTGGTTTTAAGGAAGTGGTTGGTGGTGTTGAATTGATTTTTAGATAAAGAATGTATTAAAGGTGTGAAAAAAATCTTTTAGAATAAAACAAAAAGAAATGAAAAACTGAGAAAGAAACTATAAGAGGAAGCCATGGGCAAAATTAAGGTTAAGGAGGTCACGTGTTCTTAAACAAAAGTTGATAAGGTTAAAGGGATTTTTTTTCATAAAGTAAATTCACACCCTTTAATAAAATTTCTCTATTCTTTTTTAGTAACCGATTTGATAAATTTTGTTATGAGCTAAGCTAGTTCAATTATACTTATAATAGGTTCATTTATTGAATGTTCTATTAAAAATAATAAAGTGAATAATCAATGATGATAGTTTGCCTTAATAAGAATACATTAGTCATTAATTACTCAAATTTATCATCTTTTTTTAATAAAATAAAACGTCTTAAAAACATGAAAATATGACAAATCAAAGTAATTTAATTTTTAATATGATAATTAAAATTATTTCATTCTTTGAGAAGATTATTACTCTAAAAAGAACTAAAAACTAATATTAACTCTACTTCTATGTTTGTATTTAAAATTTAGAAAAAAAATTAGTATAATGTGTATTCACTTGGATATAGTTTAAGGTAAACAACATCTAAATGTGTATATCTAATTCCTCAATGTAACCATTATACTTTACTTTTATTGTTTTTTAAAGTGGAATTGAATTGAAAATAAAAGGAAACCTAAGGGTTTAGAAGTTAATAAAGAGGGTGCATCTTGGGAAGTAACGAAAGACAAAGTTCTAATTAATAGATAGCTACTAAGACAATAAGTAGAGACTAAAATTACAATATTTACAGAGATTTAGAAAGCTAAAAGAGTAATTGCCTTTTGGGACTAAAGAGATTATTGAGCTACCTTAATTTGAGAGTGTGGCAGGTTCCAATTAGTTTGAATATAACTAGCATTGTCACAGGCCATAAAGGAAACCATAGTTTCTTTAATCCAAAGTACTGGAAATAAATGTGGGGCCATCTAAAATTTTTCCTTAATGAATTTTTAGGGGGTTTTTTTTCATGCCAAAGAGCATAAATGCAGCAATCGAGGGCTATTTTAAAGAGCTTAGAGTCATCTCCCAATAATTTTTGTTACTTCCTTTCCCAATTCATTGCGTCTAACAGATCCCTTTCAAAACATCTACAATCAAATTGTTGGAGAATTGAGCATAACAAACCTTAAAAGAACTAGTAGTGAAAGAAAAATTAATTAGTGGATTCAATTTGAAATTTACATAGCTAACATGTGATATATGAATATTGTTTATTTATATCTTTTGTCTTAGTCTTCTCTTAGTTGTTACTAGAAGATAAATAAGGTTTCTAGAAAGGTGTACTTAGACTAAACTAGTTTAGACAAGTTAATGGAATAGAAGATGTATCCGGGTCTTCAAGGGCAAATTCAACTCTCCAGATAATGTAAGTGAATGCAATAGAAGATGTTTAAGGGAGCTACTTATAACTAGAGGAAAAGGCTTGTCACTTTCTCACTTTTGAAATTAAATTAGTCCGTTTGGTGAGTTCTAATGAGCTGTCAAGTCCCAATATGTCCTAATATGTTACACATATTGTGCCTTAACAAGCTTTGATACATGTAAACTCTAGTTAGCTATTTACTTTCTAGGAAAAAAACTTTTCATATGATGTATCATTAGGGAGTTAAAAAAACATCTTTGGATATTGTGTACATTATATAACATTTTGCTTGGTCTTTATATGTGATTAATGTATTGATACATTGATTATTACATGCCTATGATGTAGCGTGAGACTTTTGAGAGGGTGTGTTGTGATATTAGTATTCCAGTTAGATTATGATAATTATCAAATTTGTCAGTTAAAAAATTATTTAATAATAATTTCAATCAAGTATGAGTCTATTGATTGGGGTGAATTAGTAGACATATAATTTAATTAAGTATATACAATTATATAGATATTTTAGTACCATAAGTTTCTTTATGTGATGTGATTCTTAAAAGTTCTAGACTTTATATTGTTGGTTTATACCCTATAGCCAATCGCTTTGGTTGTAGTTTAGTGACAAATTATTTAAAGGCATTC
>JANKOD010000003.1:17252259-17263417 GCA_026284645.1 Erythroxylum acuminatum | reverse complement strand
ACGAATTAAATTCCGCTTTATTTTGATTCGTGTTAATCATTTTATAGATTTAAATAGATCTTGGTTTTCGGGAAATCTAAAATCACGAAAAAGTTTCGTGATTATTCCGCTGCGGTCGGATCAGATCCGATCCAGATTTCCCAACACACACACACACACACACACACATAGATATATATATATATATATATATATATATATATATGTTTTTGGAGGTTCCGAAGTGAGAAAATTATGGTGTGGTAAAATTATTAATGATTTTTATTTGATTTGTTATGTTTCTTAGTTGCTATGTATTACTTCTTGTTCTTTCAAGTGGCGAGATCTATAATGATTGTGAGGGTAGATGTAGGTTGTGAACGCCATGGGGTATAGACAATAAATGGTTTTTTGTGTGTGTTAAGATTAAGATTGACGATGGTTTATTATTATTTACATTGTGATATTGGATAATTAATTTACATATTTATTTATAAGATATGTTTCTTTGATTACAAATAATTTACAAGTTGTACAGATTATAAGAACTTTAATCTAATGGTGAGATTGGTGTTTTAGACCTTAATTACATCTGAGTAATAATCTAGGCAGTCTCATGGATAGTTAGGCGGGGGGGCTCTAGGCATTATAGTTTTAACTTGGAACTACTTCAAGTTGATTAAGAAAGAAGTGTATAAAAGCTTAAAGGAAGCAGTTTCTCGCGTTGAATTTCACCTTAAACTCTGCAACTGTCCTCTGTGATATCCCAAGTAGCAGCAAACGAATTTGGAAATCTGGACGGCCTTTCTCCAAGTTTGTTGGGAGGAAAACGTTCCTGTGCAAGCTTATTACCATAAAGCTGCTCATTTCCAAGACTCTACGATTTATATGTTTCTATTGCAGCTAGTCATGTGCGCGGGGATGGGATTTGTCCAATATTACTGTATTTTATTTTTATTCTATCACATAAATTTTAATTATTTATTTACGTGGGTCTCGCGTAAATTTATAAATGAATGACAGAGATTTATTGGACAAAATAAGACACCATAATATTGGACAGAAAATTTAGATTAATATTTGTGAGCAGTTATTTATAATTCACTTGGTAAAAAAGGGCGTAAATTTGTGAGAGAGTTGCACGTTATCCGCAACAGTCATGCTATTGTCAACACAAGAGGAGCCATTTAATAAAAAAGGTTTGTTTAGAGCTCACCGGAATCGATAGTGTTAATGAAAGAAAGCAACATGCTGGCAATGATATCATTATTTAACTTAAGAAAATAAAATTAAAAGAAAGAAAATTGCACACATGCAATGGAAGTGCCAGCATCTTCCCACTATCCACCTACTTGGAAGTTCCCTTAGTCCTCACCTAAGACCCCACATTGTCATCCCTTCCTCACTGTTGTTACTTCTATTTAAGCTCTTGTCTGATACGTCTCCGCAAATAATTTGTATATGGATGAAAGCAGTAGTAACTTGGAAAAGTATCGAGGGGTGCGGCAGCGAAAATGGGGAAAATGGGTGTCTGAAATCAGGGAGCCTGGAAAAAAAACCAGAATCTGGCTAGGGAGCTACGAGACGCCGGAAATGGCAGCTGCTGCATATGACGTTGCGGCATTACACCTTCGAGGAAGAGGAGCCCACCTTAATTTCCCGGAGCTTGCAGGTAGTTTACCGAAACCGGCAAGTTCAAGTGCAGAGGACGTGCAAATAGCTGCACAAACGGCGGCGATGCGGTTTCGAAAGATGAACAAGTACTCGGAAGGTACTGGCTGTGACGGTAGCGGTGGTGGCGGTGGGTTGGTGCCGATAAGAGTTGGGCTATCACAAAGCCAAATTGAGGCCATTAATAAGGCACCGCTGGATTCACCAAAGATGTGGATGGAGTTGGCTGCAGGGGCTCTCTTGCAAGCGGAGCCAATGATTTCTTCAGATGTTGAAGATGTCGAGTTTGCTGACTGGGAAGAAACGCTTCAACATTCTATATGGGATTACTAAATACAGACATTACAGACAATTGTTCATCACAATTCTGGTCTTTGTTTACCATGCAAACGCAATCCAACATATAAATATACCTACATTTTTACATTCCCGCAATAAGATGGCGAATCCTTTTTTAAGTTAAAACTTGCCAAAATGTTACAACAAAGGTAAGGTACACAACATGTTTACAAATATTTGCCTACTTGAGCCAAGAGGAAACTTGATAATACTTACTCATTCTGAAAGTAAAAGCTTGCTGGTTATGATCATTCGGTTATTTCTCTCTTTCCTTATCATTTATAGGAAGGCTCCAAGCATTATGAGAATGATTGTTTTATCTCTTTCCTTTGCATGTTCCCCCTTGTGCCACCTTGAAAAAACCTTTCTAGCACATATCCTACAAGTTAATTTGACTATTTCTTAGAGCAGGTTAATTGGATTATTTCTTAGAGCCTCTAGCCAAATGTCTTTTAAGAAAGGGCAATCAAAGTATATGTGCTCCATAGTTTCCTATTGTGATCTACACAGATAACTTCTATAGATCGTATTTAGGAGTGTAAGTTTGTCCGATGTAGGGACTTTTTCACAACATAGTAGCCAGCCACAGATAATGGAAGGAGATCTTTGGTGGAAGGTTTGGATCCATACAATATAGGCTTACTCTATAAGAAATATTTGAGAATTTCTTAGAGGAAAGTAGAATCCATAAGTATATATGATTCCTCCTTGTTTAAATTTAGATTGCAATTCGAATATGTCAATTACCTTAGGTAATTACCGTATTGATTGCCAATTATCCATTCCTTCACCTTAGTTTCTTTTGAAAACTATTCCAAGAGGTAATTGTGCTTCGTTTAACACCCCTATTTTGCTCCAATTGTCATAGAATATGGAAGTTCTATTTCTAATTCCTATTCACACCTTATTTACTATAAGATAGAGCTTCTGGCTTTCAAGATAATTTTTTTTTTAAATTGAAAGCTGCTTTTTGTTCATCTACCTCCCAAAAGCCTTTTTCTTTTAAGTAAATCTCGTGAATCCATTGAACTCATAGAGATTCTTTGTTTGTTAGTATTCTCCGCACTCACTTTCTCTTTGCTGTTTTGTTTCTAAGGTTGATGGGTAAGATCCCTAATCCTCCTTTCTCTTTATCTTCGCATGCTTGCTTCCATTTAGCTTTTGCTTTGAATTTCCTATTTTATGTTCCTGTCCAAAGGAATTGTCTCATCAATTTTTCTAGTGTTCTAATCAATCCTTATACAAAAAAAAAAAAAAGATAATTCTAATATATATGCACCATTTTTATGAGAGGGGCACAAGCTTTGAACAAAATTCTTTTAATGATTATTGGTAATCCCAGCTTGGTGAATGGAGGCTGTTTCAATTGTAATTTTGAGATTGCAGAAAGCCAAGGTGATAGATGTTGGGCACTCTTTAAAATAAGGATACAACTCTTCAGCTTGTTGATACTTAATCATGAAAAACCTTTGAAAGTATGTCATATATTCATTAATAAGAACATTAACCTTTGATTTTCCTTTGCAAATAGTAGGAGATCATCTACAAACAAAAGGTGTGAGATTCTCAAGCCATTTCATCTACAAGAGTTGCTCTTTAGAGAGCACAGTATAATGAAAGTTGTATGTTGTGTTCGGGGGGAGTTAAATTTTTGAAAGTTCGGTCGCGGGATCTGAATATTTAATATGAACATGCTGAACTTAGGGGGAAAGTTGAAAACTTCTGATACTTATTCTATATAAAACTAGCTTAATGGGTCATATGCCTTATGCAAATCTATCTTGATTACATAATTCCCTGGAGTATTTATTCTAGAGTAAACTCTAAATAGCTCCTAAGATAAAAGGATGTTATCCTCTATATGCTTTCCTTCCAAAAATGCCACTTATGCTGGATTGATAATAATAGCTAGTTTTCATTAATCTTTTAGCAAGATGCTTTGCTATTATCTTATATATGAAACTAAAGTAGGAAATTGTCCTAAATTTACCTAAGGATGTATGTGAAGTTTAAAGGGGATCGAAGTAGATTGAGCATAGGCATTTTTATTTGATTAACTACAATCCAATAACCAAAAAGAGTTTTGAAATGTATTTGTTGATAAATAGCATTAAATAATATTTTATGAAATAACTGGAGAAAGTAATTTCCTAAAAGAATATCAATTTCGGTATCATAAAAATAAAAGGGTGGATATTTTATTAAAAATGATCCTAATAGGATATGAGGTTGATGAATACCGTTGGATAAATGTATCTTATTATTAGAAATATCTAATCATATTATAATTTTTAAGGTCTCATGACATTATAAAGGAAAACAACTTGCTTTACATAAATAAGAACCAACTCCAATGTCTATATAAGTAGTAAAGTATTTAGCTGTATAATCTTTATAAGTTATTCTGATTGTAATATAAATACTGGTAGGACTAGTCATTATCTAGGAATATATATTATATTATTGTTGTAAGATAGTTGTATTCTATATTGAGTTATTTTAATAGGTTGAACTGGTTCGAGAAAACTAGTGCCTAGAATTATTTCTAAATTGAATCCTTCATTTTCAACTAATAATCTTATAGGTATTTTACTATCTCCTATCTTAATAGTAGTTTTTATGGTAGTATCTATTTGATGTATTTCACTACTGAAGTTTATATATTGATAAGGTTCATTTAGTTGGAAACTTATCAAATAATGTATTAGATTATGTGGTTCATTTAGTTGGAAACTTATCAAATAATGTATTAGATTATCATTAATGTAGCTTCCACCAGCTCTAATATTAATTAAAATATTACAGGGAACATAATATTCTCCTTTAATTTTATAATTAAAACTTATCTTTCTATCAGCTCTTATTAAAGTAATAGTATATATTACTACCTGAAACATCAGTTTTTGAACAAGATAATCTAAGTAATAATTTATTGTCAAAAGTTAGTAAAGGTTTTTGTCACAAATCTAATGAAAATCATCTTTAAGGTCTTTTATAGTTGCCATATAATGAGGGTTAATTCTTTCAACTTTAGAAAATAATTTTAGAAATTCAATAATATCTTTGTTTATAAAACATTTTGTATAAAATATCATATATGTAATAGAATACGGTATATTTCTATCTTTATTTTAATATTTTATTTTAATGTCTTGGCTTAAAGAGAGTGTTCTATCAAAATCTTTATCTTTTATATTATAAGATATCTTAGGATAGATATTAAACAAAAGTTTTTGGTGTCTAAAAGTAAAAGTATATCTAATTATCATTTTTATAGATTCGATATGCACCTATCCTATTTCGTCCTTAATTTCTTTGAGAATGTGATCAAGTTTTCGGGAGATATCTTTTGTAGATAGTAAGGAATCATTACTTTATTAGAATTTAAACTAATATCTAGGGGCTTTTATTTAAGATTAATACTGCAAAACATATGGTGTTTTCACTAGTTTTTCTAGTAACTTTATATTAAACCCGTTACAACAATTTATAGAAAACATGGTACTCTTAATCTTTTTAAGCTTTTTTTTTAATCAATAAGAACTTGACTACAATCTCCATGTTTTTCAAGTGTTTCTACTATATTATCTATTATTTGCTTATCAATTTGAACATTAAAAAATTCTCCAAATTCACTCATTTATTTCAGAATTTAAGGTTTCTTTTATATTCTATATATGTTATTATAAAAAATACTTTTTTTAAAGGAGCGTTCTTCAAAAGTATTAATTATAATAAAATCTTCATTTTTTATCATTTTATTTATTTCATCATCTATTTCAATTTTCTTTTTATTAAATCTTTTAGGACATTCATTAGGTAGTGTCCTTTTTCTTTACAATAATAACATTAACATTCAATTATCTTTGTATTTCTTCTAAGCATAAGATTTTTAGGTTTATATCCGTCTTTTTTCTTGTAATATTTTGCTTCATGTTTCTTATAATATTTCTCCCTTTTATATTTCTTTTTCACCTTATTATAATAATGACTATCACATCTTATTATAGCAAGCATTTTTAAATTATAACAACATAAGGAAGATTTTTTCTTTATTCCTTTACTTTTCTTTAGTAATATAACATAATCACATTCTTTCAATTCAACATAATATTCAAATATCAGCCTTTATAATACCGCAACAAATCTCTTCTCTTCTCCCGCATGAATAGTGCAGGCGAACAATACCTTTCTCCTCCAATGGAGCTACTGGTGTGACTTCTGTTGGTACTTTCGGTGCTCCCTTCTTTTGCTCAGCTTCCTCTCCTTTGAGCTGTCTCTTTTTTTCTTAGACTTCTTCAATCAGCAACTCTTTCCTATTCTACTCTCCGTTTTCCTTAAAGTTCTTCTCTTCACCTAAAACCTTCTGGTTGGTTTGGTCAATGGACTCACCAAACTATTTCTCGCCCCATGGAGTTACAGTTCCTGTGGCTGCAGCTTCTCTTATTTCCCCTCAAGCTTCCAATTCGTCTTTTAGTGACCTTGGCAGCTCCCCTAGGATTAGAAAAACCTAGGTGCAAAGTGGAAGTGACAACATCCCTTATGCCAAATTGTGCTACTTCCCTCCGAGTAAACTAGCTGAACAAGAAATGGTTACACCACCTATTGAAGTGCACAGAGAAGTAGCTAAGAAATGGTGCTTTACACTTATAGGATTCTTAATTGGCAAGAGAATTGCTTTCCCTTTGATGAAGCAATGGGCGGTAACAAATTGGAAGCAAGTTGGACTAATGGATATGCTGGTAAATAGTGATTTCACCTTCTTCAAATTCACAAACAAGGAGGCATCCACCAAAGTTCTTGAAGCAAGACCTTGGCATGTCCAATACAAACCTATTATATTGCAATTACGGGAATTAAAATGGAGGAAATCAAACAGGAAAACATCCCATTGTGGATCAGCATTCATGAAGTTCCTCTAGAATACTGGACAACCAATGACTTGAGCTATCTTGCTAGCTTCATTGGAAAACCAATCTGCATGGATCAAGCTACAGCTGAGGTATCTAGAATCAATTTTGCCACATTATATGTCCTAGTTAATAAAATGACTTTCCTGCATGATACCATACCAATTGTTAGATTGAATGAACAACTAAAAATCATGGAAGACAGCCTATAAGTTACAGATGCTTGGAAACCAGAAAATGTCACTACAAGAAGATGGACGCCTACTGGTAGAAAGTTTAAAATGGTTTGGTTTGATGAACGTGAAAAGTTGAATGAAATTGAAATTGTAGAGGCCAATAAGGTGGAGGAGCAGGCTGAAAACATACCAATCTAGCTGTTAAGGTGACAGAAAACATGTTAACAGCTGCTAAACCATTAGAAACTCTTGCAAACACTGAAGTAGTAAATATAAAATTTCAAATGTAGTTACCCCATTGTTGGAGAAAGTGAAATCAACATTAGAACAAATTTCAGATGCAGCTACCTCATTGTGGAGAAAGCAAAATCAACATTAAAAGTCTAGGGAAATGAGCACCAGACTTCTAGAAAGGAATTTGGAACAGTATATAGGAGAAAATCGAGTAGGAAAAAGAAGCAATCTACTCAAGCTCCTTTGTCATGAAGATCACGACATGGAATATTAGAAGAGCTAATGCTCCCTCAAAAAATATTCTAATTAGAGATTTTATCCTTGAAAATAAGCCAAAGTTTTTGGCAATGTTGGAATCTAGAATAAAAATGGAACAGAAGATTTTTTGAAAATGTTAAGCAATGGATGGCAAGAGATAGCAAACTTTCATATGCACCTTAATGGCAGAATTCTGGTTCTGAAACTGCAAATCTGTTGAAGTTTCTTAATCATACATGATAGATCAATTCGTTTGATGTAAGGTGTAAGTCTTTAAATACAGCTTGTCAAATTTCTTTCATCTATGCCCATAACAATGCTTTCCAAAGAAATCTCCTTTAGAATGATCATAGAAACCTGTCATCGCAATGCAATAAACCTGGCTGCTCATTGGCGATTTCAATGCCACCATCTCTTCAGAAGTAGAAGGAACTCATGCAAACTTTAATCCTTGACAAGAGTTAAAAAAATGTCTTACTGACAATTGACAAGTTAAACAGATTCAACCATCTTGTTAACAGATGCTACTTGTGCAAATATGAGAGCATTTGACACTTGTTTTTCAAATGTGAGTATATTGTTGGAGCATGGAAATCAATTCTTCAGAAGTGTCCCTATTGGACTGGCAAAACATCACCACCTGGAACATAAAGCTTCAGCATAATAGAAGAGACTTTGTATGTTGCTACTATATCGCTCTGTCTTACGTGGCGTTGCACATATGAGATGAAAGAAATAGGCACATAAGGATCACAGTAATGTAAAAATTGAAGTGAAATTACCAATAAAAACCTAGTACTCATAGCCTAGCAACTAACAACCTTGAATTTGAGTAGATCCTCATAATATCATACCGGAGGATCATACCTTGTCATTTTTGTATTCTCAATCGTTCCCACATCTTTTCCACAGACGTCAAAGCTGACGATTTATACTAAAAGAAAATGATTCTTTGGTCAAAGAAATTATAGAAAAATAAACATGAGACTAAAGAATAACAATAGAACAAGTTCTATGTTGAATTTTCAGAACGGGAAAACCATGCTTCATCTATCTTAATATAAACGCACCAAAAAGTTCAATGTATCATCGAATATCCCCAACACCAGGCTAATATTGAGGCAAAATTAAACGAAAATGACAAAAATGCACAAGAGATGATTCATGCACTACCTGCGCTATTTTTAGATTCAAACTTAAGGAATTGACGTTGTAAATTTATGGCCATTTCTTCTTTGGATGACTTCTTGAGCTTCTTCAAAACTTTCCAATACACATTAAAATTAGGTCTAAGACCCTTACTCATCATTTCAGAAAGTATATCATGAGCAAAAACCAAATTTCCTCCTTTGTGATGAAGCCTAGCAAGTAAGCTGTAATTCATGTTGCTAGAGAACTTAAATTTATCAGCAAAATTCACGGTATACTTGTATGCCTCCCCATCTTGCTGCAACTTGAAATAACCCTTGATAAAAGCAGCATGTGTTCCAAGGCGAGGTTCAATATTCAATGCCACCATACCATCAAGAATGTGCATTGCAATGTCTAGATTACCATTCTTACAAGCATTGCATATAAATATTTCAAAGGTTAATGCATTTGGAGGGCAATCCTTTTCCTGCATTTCTTGAAATAGTTTGTGAGCGTCAGCATTTTCACCATTCTTTAGTAAACTACTGATTACATAATTGTATGACTGGGCACTTGGGTCACAACCTTCTTCCCTCATCTCGTCCAACATTTTCCTTGCTCCTTTAGAATTAGATCTTCTACACATTTCCAAAATCAATAAATTGTAGTAAGATATCTTTCTTTCTGTGCTTTCCATCACAAAGTTAGCCATGCCAAAGAGCCCAAAACTACAGTACATACGGATCAATGAATGAATCCCGGAAGAATAACACGAGCCCCCTACTTCATGCAAGAGACAGACCAACCTCTTTATGGATTTCCTCATCACAGTCTCATCTGTCATAGTAATAGGTAAAAATCCAAACGCCTTGCTGGTTAAACAAATTCGATTCTGCTTAAATTCTTCTAAAATACATTTCATAGCATCATAATTATCTAAATGCCCGCAATTAGCAATAATCAAACTGCAGACGTCGTATTTCCGTTTCCACTCTGGGTACCAACTTTTCAACCACCGAAAGAAACGCAAAGCACACAGCTTTTCACGGTTCAACACCTCAAACAAGTCCTTGAATGGAGGAAGAGATAGAATTATATCCAGTGAATCCAACTTGGACTCCAAGTCATCCCTATCACTCCTAATCAAGCTAACAATCTCAGAAACTTGCTTTTGAGTTGATACTGGTGTTCTGTAACACGTAGAGAGCTCATAAGATGATGCCGAGTAAGAACGAAAGCAACTATGACTTGAACACTTGGAGGCTTGAAGATTAAGAATTGGAAATGCGCATACTGGTAATCCATTAAAACCAAAAGAACTTGAAGATTGAGAACATGGGTTTATTTGGGAATAAAAAGAAGAGAACCCATCAGTGGACAACGAGTATAGACGCCAAAACCTGTACGAGCGAAAGAAGCAACAAGAATGAGAAAAATTGGGCGTTTTAAAATAATCTGAAAGTAAGCCCGTTAAGAAATCAAGGAAAATGACGTCTAAAAGAAGATATTGTGAAAGATGAGGACAAGATTTGGTGTTTCAGTTAAACCAACTTCGAAGGTATCGGGCACTGAAAGAGCAAAGGGACATAGGACAGTGAATATTTAAGCGTACCTGAGACTGAGACTGCAGTTTGAAGGTTTTGACATCGCCACAGCTCCTGACTGTATTGGAGATTTTTCGCCATCAGACGATGAATCTTTCTCAACAGAGACAAAGTCACCAGTCCATTTTTCGACGCCAAAAGAAGGCTTGGTATTATGATATATCTAGAAGAAAGAAAATAATTATGAAAAACATTTTTTCAAACTTTTTACAAATTTTGTATGTAAATCTAAATATTTTAATTGTTTATAATTCAGGCATAAATATTTTAATTCAAAATACTGTGTACTTCTTTGTTTTTCCACTCCCCCAACTATTTAAATATTTTTGATATAATAAAAAAGAAATTTGAAGTTCAAAAAATAAAAATTATGAATAAGTTTTCCAATACATGTAATAAATTAATTTTAACAATAATCAACTTTAAATTTAAGAAATTTCAAAAGTTATTTGATAGGAATTTTTTTAAAAAAGAATTGGCTATTTATCATTTATATTATTTGTTTTTTATATTAAATAATTTAAATTTTACGTACAATCAAAATGATAATTTAATCTTTCGCAAAATTAAATTAAAAATTTCAAATCTTAATCCTAATTTTATATTGGATTAATTATTAAACCGTATTCCTGTGAACATTTGAAGATCCAAAATGGAGTTTTTATTAAAATTCAAATGTCTCAAAAATTTATTACAATATAGGAGAATACAGTAAAGCCTTTATAAATTAATATTGTTGGGATTATAATATTATTATTTTATAGAGATATTAATTAACTGATAAATTAATATTTATTAATTTAAAGAGATTTTTGTAATTGATTGAAGTTAAATTTTGATTACATCAAAAAGCATT
>JANKOD010000003.1:17237579-17252159 GCA_026284645.1 Erythroxylum acuminatum | reverse complement strand
CTAAAGGCGATTGCCTTTAGGGCACAATCTGACAGTACCGTACAAGCATAAGTCGAGTTACACAATGTACAAGTCGAGTTACACAATGTACAAGTCGACTTATAAGTACTGTAAAGGCGTAAGTCGAGTTACACAAGTCGACTTACACTAACATATCCAACCTACATTAGAAAGGACATGAGCTTCAAGTTTTTGGAGGGGAATTGCTACCACCTGGCAATATGTCTAGTAGGGCTTAGCATGGAAGCTGGGAAATGATCGACACATCTATTTCTGGCTGGATAGGTGGGTAAAAGACTGTGGCCCATTAATTTCAGAAGCAACCACTCCAATCCCGTCGAGTATTTTGTATGCTAAAATAGCATATTTACAGACCGAGGAGGGCCACTGGAGGTGGGACTTGTTTTAACAGTATCTTCCTCCAACGGTCTGTACAACACTAGCCGAGTTATCCCATAATGTAGAACCTACAGGAGAAGATACCATGGGATGGGGCCCTACTACAAATAGGCGATTTACAGTGGCATCCGCCTACGAATTAATTGAAAGGCACACCACAACTGGTTCTACTGGTCTCTGGAACTTAATATGGAAATGGGCGGGGCCCTAGTGGATCCGCGCTTTTCTCTTGTTGATGACAAAGAACAAACTCCTGACCAACCAACATCGAGTAGCCAGACACATTGCAATGGATAGCAGTTGCCATATATGCAGGCAGGAAGAGTCCACCATCCATGTCATTAGCGAGTGTGCAAGCATTTTGGAGACAATTTCCAACGGAGGTGGTGGATACGAAATTCTTCCTCCAGAACGAAGGGGTATGGGTAAAATCCAACCTCACGAAGCATTCACAAGTACTGGAAGGGGATTGGACTACTATTTTTGGAGTCACCTGCTGGATGCTTTGGAACTGGCACAACCAAAGCCTTTTTGAAGAGAATTTTGGTTAGCCGGAAGATGGTACTAAGGCGGTTATGGATTATGTGGCATGGATAGTCAAGGCGCGGGCAGTGGAAAATTGTGAATTTCTGCACCCAGACTTTCCGGTGGGCAATATAGTGGGGTGGACCAAACCGTCGACAGACTGGGTTAAGCTCAACACAGATGGAGCGGTTAAATAAGGGTCACAAACCACTTCTGCGGGGGCAGGGAGGGGGAGGGGGAGGGGGTGTGGGATAATTCATGATTGGCACGGAAAGTGATGCGGAGGATTTACACAACACATTGGCAGCAGCTCACCCCTAATGGCTGAACTATGGGGAGTCCACTTGGGCCTCAATTTGGCTTGGTCCCTTGGGTATCGCAGACTTATCGCAGAAGTGGACTCTCTAGAATTCATTAACATCCTCTCCAGCTCTAATACCAAGATTGATGGTAATAATTTTTTGTTGGCAGGTACCTGGGGACTTCTTCAGCGTACTTGGGAGGTGCAGCTTCAACACGTGTACAAGGAAGGAAATCAGTGCGCCGATCACCTGGTTGCCTTTGCAACTTTGGCCACCCCAGGCACACATATATTTCAAGAGCCTCCTGTGTCAGTCCTAGAGCTCATCTACAGCGACATGCAAGGAGCAGTGTACCGTAGGGCACTGCGATAATTAGTTTGTTTTTTGGTTTTTAATTTCCCTTTGTATCAAAATATATATATATCTCATTTCTATCATTTGACATCTTTTTCTTGTCCAATAACTATCTTCATTTTTCTTATCTTTGTTGAATCTTGAAAAAGAGAATTTTAATTCTTCTAGAACTTTCTTAAGCATGACATTCTCATTATGTAACTTCTTTTAATCCCTTTTTTTTAATCATTATCATAATATTCACAAAAGACTCATAAGAGGATTTCAATTCTTCTTAAACTTTCTTAAATATGACATTCTCATTATATAACCGTTTTCTAATCTTTTTAGCATCATCATTATATTCACAAAACACTCATTCTTGAATTTCAAAACACTGTTTAATATCTTATTTTACTTAAAATATATGACTAACTTTTTTTAATTTCTTTATACTCAGATCGTAAATTTATTCTTAGTCAAAATTTAATCAATTTATCAAAGGTTAATCTATTATCGATATCCTCTAAGAAATTACAACTTACCCTTTGTTTAAGCATCATGAACTCTATGTTTGTGATTTCTTACCCCAAATCCTTACATCTAAATCACCAATATTATCACGTATGACATTGAAATCATATTTCTTCTTGAAGTTTTTCTTTCACTCTTTCTATTTTCTTTTGGAACTTTTGCATATCCTAGTTTTCTATACTAATAATATAAAATGTTAGATTTTCTTCTAGCCTCACCTTGCCTTTACTTTTGGAGTCTCTCCTTCTATGTCCCTTTTTCTCTTAGAGGAATTTATTAAGTTTCTACCTAATGAGGACTTGGCCTTAGTGTCACCTTTTCTTAATGTGTTTTCTTTCTTATTACTTGGTGACTAATGCTTTGAAAGCTATGCTCTTTCTTTTAGAAGTGCCTCTTTTTGAGTCTAAAGAAAGTGCCTCTTTTTTAGTCTATTTAAGTCTCATCTCATGGGTGACAAATCTCTTTATGAGTTCTTTAATCTCTTGGACTCCTTTGATTCTTGATTGGGTAAAGACCTAAGAATTATTATCACCATTTTGACATTAAAGTAAGATTTTAAAAGGCTTTCCAACCTATTAATGATTTTGATAAACTTGATGTGCATGTCAAAAATACTTTTATCATGCTTTATACAAAACAGTTCATATTGATGGTTAAACATGCTAACTTTGCTCTCTTTAAATAGATTGTACCTTTGATTATGAGTTCCAAAATATGCTAAATATCATGTGTAATTTCACATACCATAATATAATTAAAATTTTAATTAATAAAAATATATGCACTTGTTTGCTATTTATTGCAATTAACCCTTTTATCATTTGAATCCCATTTGAATCCTTTTTTTTAGCTATGGTGGTATTTTCACCATCTATTCTTGATTCAGTGGAGAGGATGAATTCCTTTTCAAATATATTTCATATGTTAACACCTTTGGACATTAAGAAGAACTTGTGCATGTTTTCTACTACAACTAGTCATTTATGTCAAAAAATGATGTTAAGTATATGTTTTGTATCTCTTAACTAGATGTCTATGTTCATGTCAATATATCATTAGACATATGTAGTTATGCTAATATGAACTTAGTATGGTACTATTTTCATATCTTAAAAGGCACCTAATAGAGCTGAGGGGGAGGTGTGAATTTGCTATTTAACAATTTAAGACTAATTTTGACTTTGTTAAACTAGTGACATTAATAATTATTATTGACACTTTTTTAAAGATTTTTTAATTTCTCTTTTATATTTAAATTTTACGATTTATAAGCTTTCGTTTTCTTCCAATTTATTTTTGACAATTATTATGGGATTTGAATTATAAAAGAGGTTTGTCTTTAGTTTCAAATTATGAATTTTACTTTATTCATCCATTAAAAGCTTAAGATTTTTTATATTGGGCATTATTGGTTTAGTGTGCTTTAATTTTGATAATTTGTAATCTTTTTACTATTATTGAATTTAGATAAGTCAAATTAGGATTAGTTGCATATAGTCTTATGTAATTGCATATTTTAAATTTTAATTTAGATCTCATTACAATAGAATGCGTCTAACTGCATTCATTAAGGTAAATTGTCTTTGCTTTTTTTTTTTTAGTTTTGCTTAGTATTTTTATAATTGAAACTAAATTTTGTCTTAAACTTAGGTCAAAGGCATCGATAATTTTGTTTTCAAGATAAAACAAGATAGGATAAGAGAAAGTTAAATAAAGTATGTAGCTTCAATATGATGGTGTAAGAATTGAATGCCAAATTGGAAATTAATTTTGCATTAGAGATTAAATGGAACCAATTTTTTGATAAGTTAAAAGTTTTCAAATAAAGGAGATGATTTTTATTAATTATATCCCAGCTTTGTCTTAAGTGGTGAATTAACTAAAAATTATTATTTTTAATTAAGGATTAACTAAAGAAATAAAAAAGTTAAAGTAGTTAAAATGAGACTAAATTGATATTTAACGAGAAAAATATTAAAATATAGTGTAGAAGTAAAGGAGGATTGAACTATAAATCAAGGAATTAACTTCAAATTGGTTGGTTGCCAAACAAAAACATATAAATAAAGTAACAAATTTGACAGAGTGAAATGATGCACAAGGAGAAATCAAAAAGAAGGATTTTAAGTAGCTGAAAAAGACATTAGTTATACTTGTATGTGGGGAGAAGGAAAATGGTAGCACATAATTGAAATGTAAGATAATAAAAGGAATTGATGTTACAAGAAAAAAGAAAAGGCAGCTATCTAGTTTAAATCCATCCAATTTACCTTTTAAACTTTTTTAGGTTAATCATTTTTACATATATCTTCTAGTTGTTTGAATAACGTTTAAGTTTTATGTTTCTTCGTATGGTATCCTGTGTTTTATCATATTGAAGCTTAAAATTCCACATGTATTTAAATTCTATTTCTATCTGCGATTGGTTTATTTGTATACCAATATTAATTAAATCGTAAGTGAACAACATAGTTGTAGCTAGTACTGGTAAGTATGGATCAATCTTACACAGACATTGATTACTTATAATTACCTTTCTCCTATTCTCTAGCCAACGAATTGAATTTTGGTTTTTAATTAAGAAAATAAAACATAACAAGTAAAATAAATTAAGTAGTTATATTAAACACATAAACAAAATAAATCACTTAGAAAATAATCAATATCAGGAATTAGTTTCTAGGTAATGAATTCCCCGAAAACTATTAAATAATTAATCTTTTATTATGTAATCGTTTTATTGACTATTAGACCCCTAGAAATTCCTATCATATGCTAATAGCTCTCTCGAGTCTACTAAAAACTATTACTAAGTTTATTTAATCAAATTACTCAGGTCAAAGTTTATAAGATTGCTTTTTCGATTTATGAATTTCCCTATTAGGTTTAACCCCAATCCAGAGGATTTATGTCGACCTATATCTAGGTTTACAATCAACTCCTTTTAATTATGATAGATATATTTATACATAGGATTTCTCAATTTTTATGTTATAAAATCATATTATGCACTAACGAATCTATTAGAACATATATTAAACACATAATTGAATCACAATAAATGATTCAAACAATAGCATTAGATAAAAGAATCAAAACATATTGTTATCTCAAATAGGGTTCATCATACCTAGACAATAAAAACCTTTTAGTTACATATAATAAAAAACAAAATCAAATATAAACTGGAAGAAAAGCGAATAGAAAACAAAGAGTTCATGATTCTAAATCTTCATCTTCTATCTAATGTTCTTCCAAGGTATGAGTTTGATGTTGTATTATATTTGACCTTATGATTATTTCTTCACGTTCTCTACATTCCTAGATCGATATCTTCCTTTATGGAAGTTCTCCGTGTCTGGAATTGTCTCTAAAAGCCTGCTCCCCCTGTTTGCCTCTACTCATGTCCTTATATAGTGAAATTTAGGATTTCTGGAATATACACGATTTGATACAAGGTCGTGTATCAAATCGTGTATCTCCAAATATACTTAAAATTGTGACTTTACATATTTTAAGGGACTTACACAACCATATAAATGACCATGTATCTCTCCAAATCTTCATTTAATGTCACGATTTCACCCGAACTCCTCTCCTTTTGGTCCATGAAGGCAATTATCACCTATGAATGCACTTGAAGCAAATTAAGTACCAAATATACAATAAAAGCATAAAATATCTAGAAAAAATACATCAAATATGAGATATAAATATGGTCAATTATACATCTATCAAACATCCCCACACTTAAGCTTTTACTTGTCCTCAAGCAAACTATAATCAAAATTACAAATCTTACAACATCTGTCCATCGTTAATCTTAATATTTCCAATCACACTATAAATCATTGTCATATTAATAAAATTAACAATCAATTAGAATCAAAATTTCCTAAAGTTAACTTCCTAAGTCAATACTAATAGTAGTCACATCTATAATTTCCCTGAACTCAAAAGCATAAACCTTTACACCCTTACTAAGATTTTACTCAACGCACTCTAAGTGTTTAGGGTGAAAAATATCACACTCTCAGTCAATGCATAGTAGAACTCTTACCAGATGTTTGCATTATTATCACATCTCCACCACTTATGTATAACTAGAAATAAAAATCAAAAGATCTTTATACAAGTTATAATAGGGCTTAGGTACTGTATAATTAGGATAATAAAGAAGGTTAAATTAAAGTAAATTTACTAAAGAGAAATTACATGAAACTCGTTTACAATAGACACATATCCTTTATTGCACTCCATTGGTACCATATACTTTCTTTTTTTCTTTTTCTATGCTCTTTTTTTATTAATCAAAACATAATTTCGAGCATTCAGTACAATAATTAAAGGAATAGTGGACCTTTCAAGATTTTCAAGTTTCAAACAACCAAATAATGTAAATAACCTTCAGGGTTCAAAACAATAAAAAGGCTTTAAAGAAAAATAGGATTAAGGTTAATACGTGGGTTATAATCAAAGAAAAAGGCTAATGCTTAACTTGGTTATTCCTAAAGGATAATTTATGGGTAAGGTAATTATCCAAGAAATAGGCTAAAACAAATTGTTAAATCTAGGTGCCTTTATCACTTTAATGCTTCTAATTGAACAAATATGATCTCAATATGTATAATGAAAGCAAGTTCTAGAATTATTTAACTATACACATTAACACATATGAAATAAATAAAAGAGCTTGAAAATTTTGCTCTTAGACTCAAAAGCTCATAAAAAAGGTGGGTATATATGTGTAAATAATATGCAATATCATTCAATTTGACTATCTCAATGATTGATAAAAATATGATTTATAAAAGCAATTTTATTCTAACTTTCATCCTTTTGCATACTAATTCAAATCAATATTCAATAATGAAATATAGTATTAATGGGTAGATTTCAACCAATTTAGAATATCAGTTAATAAAATTTAAAAATCAGGATTATAATAAGCTTAAAGAAATCATTAACCCCTTCCCCACACTTAAAGTTGTATATTGTCCTCAATGTGCATATTATAAGCATTCAAAAATAAGTGAGAGGGTTAAGTTCATACTTTCCTTAATAAAACAATTTTTTTAATTTTTGATCCATCTAATAGTAGACTACATCCTTACAAAATATAAAGAAAAAGGGATAAAAAGATAAGATGAAAATAAAATGAAAATAAAAAATGAAAATAACTAAGAAAATTGAAAACAAAATATCATAAAATAAAATATATCCTTATTCATGGATTACCTCTCATGTAGTGCTTGTTTGGCGTCAATAGCTTAACGTACTTAGCATATTTACCCTCATCTTGAGTCTATGATCAATGACTTACTTCTATCTGTGCGCATAAGGGTTTTGTAGTTTGTAAGTAAGTCACTTGTTGTAAGATAACAACAATGACATAATTTATCAAATTGATAAATCCAATTGCATGCATTAATGTCCTTGTCAGTGACAATTTGTTAGCAAAATGGGGGATAATGAAACTCCCCGAATCATCGATTGACTTAAATAGTTTGTCTTTAAGGAATTGGGAACCCTTCATACATAAGATGGCTACCGATGCCTTATCAATAGTTTCCTTTTTTGGTTCCTCTGCTAGTTCTTCCTCAACCACCTTTGTCCATTCTTCTTTTTCTGCTTCCTGGACAAAGATTTTTGGCTCATCTTCCTCAATTACCTCCTACCACTTCTTTACTTTCTCTTCTTCGACAAAGGCTTCTTCTTCTTCTTCGACTTGTTCTGGAAGCTTGTTTCCACTCCTAAGGGTGATTGTCATTCCACGTTCTTTATTATATATTTCAATAGTACTAAGCAAACTCCCCTACGACTAGTTAGATAATATATTCTCCAGTTAGTCGATCTGATTCACCATATTTTGTATACGAGCCTCTGGCTCCTGATGCCTTATGTTTGATTATTGAATAAATTTTGCCATGATATCTTTTGAAGTAGCAGTTACCTTGTCACGTTCTTAAAATGTATACTCATCCATAAAATCAACCCTTGTCTCTTATTCACTCTAAGATGTTGGGGGTCTCAGATAGTACGAGGTATTATACAGATCGTATTCAAGTGAAGAAAACCTCTCTTTAACTTCTTGTTGGCTAGCTACCCACTCAGTAAGGTATTCCATTGGTCTATCTGTAATAATTTCATATCGCTTCTCTTGTTGTACATATTCAGTTAGAGCATAGCCATTCCATCTATATGCGTAAGATTTGCTCCACTTTGAATTATACGTATTCTCATATAATCGGTCCTGAGCTTGGTTGTACATGTTTTGTTTCTCCCACACATGTGTCGAAGCTTAACTAATTACTCCCATAAATTTAGCAACATAACTTGCACATCTATTGAGCTTTCGAAAATATATAAGGAAATGGCTCTTTCTGATACAGTGATGTTACATATTGCGAAGATGCATTATAGTTCCCATAAGAGTATTGATCGCTCCACCTTTCCATTGTTAATTGTGGTGAGGACTTTAAATATCTATCCCTAAAATAAACCACAAACACACTGTCAAAATAGAGAAGTTCAAAAAACAATTAAATGAATAAGTAGCAAATACAATAAAACGCAATAAAAATATAAGACAAAAAATAATGGCTAAAGCAAAAACATCCAAGTGTTCCTAATATCACTATCCATGGTAACAACACTAAAACTTGATTGGTTTATTTCTATACCAATATTAATTTTACGATAAGTGTACGGTGTAACTGTAGCTAACCAACGAATTGAATTTTGGTTTCTAATTAAGAAAATAAAACTTAACAATTAAAATAAAATAGGTAGCAATATTGAACATATAAACGAAATAAATCACTTAGAAAAACAATCAATATCAGGAGTTAGTGTCTAGTTAATCCCCCTAAAACCATTAAATAATTAACTTTTTATTATGCAATTATTTTATTGATTATTAGACAATGGAAATTTCTATCATATGTTAGTAGCTCTCTCGAGTCTACTAACAACTAATCCTAAGTTTATCAACCAACTTACTCAGGTTAAATTTTATAGGATTGCTTTACCGATTTGTGAATTCTGCTATTAGGTTTGACCCTAATCTAGAGGATTTATGTCGACTTATCTCTAGGTATGTAGTCAACTCCTTTCAATTATGGTAGATATATTCATACACAGGATTTCTCATTATCTATAGTATGAAATCAAATTATGCACAAATATTTCAGATATATTAGAACATATATTAAACACAAAATTGAATAACAATAAATCAATCAAAAAATTACATTAGATAAAAGAATCAAAACATATTGTTATCTTAAATAGGGTTCATCGTACCTATACACTAAAAAACATTTTGTTACATATAATAGAAAACAAAATCAAACATAAACTAGAAAAATGAATAGAAAACAAAGAGTTCATAATTCTAAATCTCCCTTTCTCTTTTATCGAATGTTTTTGCAAGGTAGAGGTTTGATGTTGTATTATGTTGGATCTTTTGATGATTTCTTCACATTCTCTATGTTCCTGGATCAATATTGTCTCTTTTGGACATCCTCCACATCTGGAATCATCTCCAAAAGTCTACTGCCCCTGTTTACCTCCATTCACATTCTTATATAGGAAAATTTAGGATTTCTTAGACATACAAGGTCTAATACACGATCGCGCATCAAACTGTGAATCTCTAAAAACACTTAAAATAATGACTTTACACATTTTTAGGGACTTACATGACCACACACACAGCCGTTTATCTCTCAATTGCTTCAAATTTTGGTTTTATGCCACGATTTCACCTAAATTCCTCTCCTTTTCATCCATGAAGGCAATTATCACCTATGAATGCACTTAGAGCAAATTAAGTACCAAATATATAACACAAGTTCAAAATATCAAGCAAAAATACATGAAATATGAGGTATAAATATGGTCAATTATGCATTTATCAGCCTGCATCTTAAAATTCATTTAAATGGCACTTTGATTTTCATCCTTATTGTATAGCATTTTGAGTTCCAAGTGCATGATCCAGGTTATGGGCTTTTATGTTATTCTATTTTGATCTCAAACTCTAAGTTTTGGAGATTGGTTTTCCAAAAGTTGGAATATCATTAGCTCTTTGGGGATTTTGTTGATACTTTAATTAACTCTTTCTTCTACAAGTCAGAAAGCATCGATAGTAATACACCTTCACTTTATATTAGATCTTGAGTTTATATGTCTTTTACATAAGCTTGATATTTGTTTGAATAATGATTTATACGTTGTAATTGTTTCGAGTTAGGATGTGTCATTTAGAGTTTAGAAGTATGATGTCATTAACTTTTTTATTTTTGTGGCCTTATTTGATTTTTTTAGGATGGTCTGAATAGAAGTAGATTATCTGCACCTTTGACCTATTTATTATTGCAACGTAAATTTTAAATAAGAATCATATTTACAATTCTTTATGCTATAATATTTTAATGATGTTTTCATTTTTATTAAATTTCATTTCTCTAGTTAGATGTATGACCCAACAAATTTGTATTTAGAAATTAGTCCAGTTCATTATATCTTAGAGATTATAGCTGCATTTAGGAAACCTTTTAACTAATGCCCTTTAACAATCAAATGTTGTTTCATTCTTAGGTTCATTGTTTTTTTAAGTGACTAGGAATGGACTGGAACATCATCAAAAACCCAACATAAGCCAAGATTAAAATCAAAAGACTTGACAATAAAAATAAGGAAGCAACTTAAGATTTCAATCTAAATAGTAGGTTTACATAAGCTCTATCACTCCCTACCTAATTAATTGATTGTTTTATTAAGTTAAATAAGCCATTAAATTAATGAATAACTTATGCAAGTATACACGTATGCATATGAAATGAAATTTCTAGGCATCTAGTTTTAAGGATATTGATGCTTTTGACTAGTACAACCACTATCGTCTTGTATAGTTTAACACTTGATTACTATACTATAGGTGGATTAAAGACCTCCAGTTTTCTTTTCCGTGGAAACATCAAGCATTGCATTCTTTTTAGATCTTGTATAAGCAAGACCCTATATATGTTAGGTATGTCAATTGCTCCTCTTCCCTTATAACCTTTTGTTCCCCTAGACATTTTAATGCCTATATGTAGTTATAATGATCTCTATTTGTTGAGCAAAGATGCATAGATGTTCTCCATATCTGATTAGAGTAGTTTCATTCAAAAAATAGATGCCTGTGGTTTTCTATATCAACTCTACATAGTGGGCACTGATTAGGTAAATTAGGAAGCTGAGTCTACCCCTTATGTTAAACTTCTACTTACAAGCTAACTACATTATGCATGAGTTCTTTGGGCTCATTTTTGGTTCTAGACAAGCTTGTACTAGTTCACTTAACCCCTAGCCACTCTTAGTAATTCTCTATATGAATTAATAGGTTTGAATAAGCTAGCCATGTATAGGTGACTGGTTTGTCTCCACAGGGGTCATAGCTAGGGAAAACATGAGCTTATTCTAGAGGGACGTTATCCCATTGGTTTCCTCATAGGTTGCATATGTTTATAAATGAACAACATTTATGATTCTTATTTTATGCATTTAGATTTAATTTAAAAATTCATATATGTTCATATTTTAAATAAAATCACACCTTAGATTAAAAACTTTCAAGTCCAAATGTATGGATTTTTACAAATTTTAAGAGAATATTTTGTACTAATGCATTTGATATTTGCTTACAAGCCCTAAAAGAGTCAAAATCAACCTTTCTTTTTCCCTTTTAATGTTCTAATTGTTGCTTGATACTTGACATGTTTCAAAATACTTGACTAAAAGCCTCATTTGATAAATTTAAAAAACAAACACAAAATATGCTCAATTCGTGTACTTCATGGTTGTATAAGTAGATACACGACCGTGTATCTCCCAGATCATGTTGAATTGATGTTCTTCTTGCAATTTCTTGTCCAATCCTCACCCAATCCATCTCCTTCTTATTCTACAAAGACAATTGAGTTTGAACATTATGAGGATGGCTTAAAGAATGTGCTTTTAACTCACTTTAGCTCTAGAACTTCTAAATTGTATCTAAAATCTAATATAAACCAAAATGAGTTTCATGAACATTTCATAGTATTAATCACTCATAAACATTTCTTAGCATTAGTCACTAAGTATTATGGAATAAATATACAATCAATTAAGCACATATCAAGTTCCCTCACACTTAGCCTTTGACCATCCTTGGGCAAATCAACAAAATCACAAGCTAAAACACTTACTCATTTTCCATATTTTTTAATAATACATTGTCATAAGAAAAGAGAAATAAAAAGTCATAGCAAGGACTCAACATTCAATGCCTCTACTCATAATCAATCAACAATCATCACCTTTAGAAACTGAGCAATCTAGGGGTAACTTGGAGAGAGAGTGTGTAAATAGCATTGAATATAGGTACACTTAAATACCATTCATGACTATGACATTCCAGGACTTTGCATAACATTTCATTTATCCACTTCTAAGATTCACGTGCATAATTTTGAATCAAGGGACTTTTCAAAGTTGTAATGTGGGCAAGGGTTAAGGTGAGATGTATTTGGATAATGTAGTGCAAAAGCCATCAAAGCTAGTGAACAAGAAAACAATCAATAAAATGTCAAGCGCAAAAACTAACATTCACTCAAAACAAAGTACCATCAGCTATAATGAACAAAAAAACTATGTTCCACATCTTAGATTCAAGCCCTCACACCATAAACCACTTGAAGCATAACCAATTAGAAGGGATCACTCATAAAATCGATGACAAACAATACATTATAACCATAAGTGGTGATCCTTCAAAACAACATCTACCTCATATGCAACATACTCAAATCACCCATTCCATACAACTTTAGGAGGAGAAACTAACCATGAATAACTTTTCAAAACATTTTCATTTCCTCCTTGATACTTTTATTTAAATATATTTTTCTTTCTTTTCTTTTTCTTTTGTTTCTTTTTCTTTTCTTTTCTTTTCTTTTCTTTTTCTTTTTTTAACCAAAATTGAAAGAAGCTACTTTGACATTGATTGATAAGACATAAAATGATATCCCAACAATAACCAACCTACACATATGCACACCCCCATACTTATACTTTTATACATCCACAATCATCAATAATTAACAAATGCTCTATTAGCCTTAAGACTTGGGTACGACATTTAATTAGGTTAAAAGTATGTAATGTGGTTAGCCTAAAAAAAGGCTAATAAAGCTCAAGGGGGCTTAATAAAGAGAAAATTCATATCAATAGATAGGGTATTTGGCTGATGTAACTTATTAAACAAAGAATGTCTACATCATTTTCATGTCAATGCATGCAACAAAAATGTGGTCTTCAATCTAAAATCAAATCAAAGTTAAAATGTACATGTCATAAAGGTCACATATAAAGAAAAGGCAATGAAACTAATATGGATGTGTCAGTCTATAAAGGCTCAAAATCTCACTGACTTGTATCTACCACTAGTCACGACTCTTCTAAAGATAATGTTTATTAACCAATCACAAGAGTAAAATTACATGCTCAAGTTGCCATGAATTTTTCTAGTCAGTTCACTCTCTAATTGTAACTATACAATCCTAGAAGCAATAGAAAAAGAGAAAATGTTTGTTTGTTTGTTTGATTCTCTCTCTTTTTGTTTGAAAACATAAAAACACATAAGAAACAAATAATTTAATAGCACACATTACAATCCTAACAAATGAAAAAATATAAAGGAAAAGAAATAAACTTTCCTTGAGTTGCCTCTCAAGAAGTGCCTTTGTTTATTGTTGTAGAGCTCTACTCTTTGTTTTCCTCATCACTTGACATAGTTATGATCTTTAGGTGTCTCAACTTCTACTTTCTCCACTCAAGGTTCTTCAAGATAGGGTCTCAGTTGATGATCACTCACATTCATTATCTTCCCTATCTTCAAAATCTTAATCTCTACTGAGTCCCTGCACTCTTGGAATATCTTGAATATCTCTTCACCCTTTTCCTCCTCGTTTAATTTATCTAATCTATTTGCTAAAGGTGAAAGGTTAGTCTTAGCAACAATTAAGAACTCAATATTTATCTTTGAGCTAAATGATAGATCCTTTTCTCCTTCGAGCTCCTTTTTAACTTCTTCTTTACAAGCAATCCCTTGAGTAGTCCTCTTAATATTCTCAAACTCCTTTCCATTCCGTAAGGTTTCCGCTCTAATATGCCTCGGGTATACCTCAGGTTATGATGACTGCTTCTCTTCGCTTTGTGATTCTAGGTGGTTGATAATTCCCGAGATCTGACCCATCTAACTTACCAAGGTCTAGAACCTAGACATTGTATCTTGTTGGTACCGTTTTGTTAGAGTTGACATGTGGATGCTTACTAGAGGTAGTAAGTACATTGGATGACCTACTATGAGATCATCACATGGGTATCCTATTCAAATGTCAGTGATAATCTCATCATAGCAATGGTGCAAGTATCCTTAGACTTGAGGTACTCAAGGATA
>JANKOD010000003.1:17202962-17237479 GCA_026284645.1 Erythroxylum acuminatum | reverse complement strand
GAATATATTAAATTTTGATATAAAATTTAATTAATTTTTCTTTTTCTTTTTGAATAAAACAATATAAAATTAAATATCATTAATTAGAATATATTAAAATTAAATATAATTAATTAGAATATATTAAAATTTGATGTAACACAAAAAAAATTCTTTTTTCTTTTTTCTTTTTAGTAAAACAATATAATTAATTAGACTATATTAATATTAAATTTAGCATATTTTTATTTTTCAAGATTTTCAACAAACCAACCACTATCAATAATAATAGTAATCATTCCTTCGTCCTAATCAACCATCATAATTATAATGATTATATCCATTCTCATTCCTCACTATATTCATTCTTGTTTCTATTATCATTATCCCATGTGAACCAACCATTCCCTCAAGTCTTCTAAAGATGTACATGAATTTTGCTAGCTCTCCAACTTTTGAACGTTAGACTTTGTATCTTGTGAAAATTGCCTTACATCCTGCTGAAAATGTATTAGTCACAGCAGACTTATCTAAAGTGATTCAAATAACAAAATAAAGTAAAATTAAACTATAGAAAGCAAATTAAAGAAAACAGTCAAAAGTGATAAAAGTGATGAGTGGATTTGAAATCTGGTTCTCGGTTTAATCTCCACCTACATACAATTAAACATACTTCATTGAATTGTTGTTTTCACTCCTCTCCTAGAAACTATTAATCGTAGGTTAATGATCATGTAGCTCAAGCTTTAAAATTTATAAGCCCTCAAATATCACAAGCGCACAGGTCGCGACTGTAGTATAAGAAGTGTCGATCCTACGAGGAGGGAGAGTAATCTAATCTTAAAATCTAAGGCCAAAACCTAAATTAGATCTAAAGTACTCTAATAAACTATCAGAACATCACACGAGATCTCTCTTCACACAATTACCAATATGATTTGTCACAGTTTCTATTAAATCGCCTAGCTCTCATTAATCTGATTTAATCGTTTTTTATTTATTTCACCCTCTCAATTTATCACCAAATTATGGAAGAACGTAATCAAATCACAACATTCATCTAATAAACACAATCGATTAAATTATCATTAAATCAAAATAAAATCCTGAAGTAGAGTTTAGAAGAAAATCAATATTTCAAATCCTATCATCATACAATCCATCTCAATTTCATAAATAAATAAAATTGAAACGAAAAGGAAATATGACTTGGAATAACAATGGAAAGTAGCGACATCGAAAAATCTCCTAATCCATGAAGCACGTCGAGTCAGCTTCGTCTTCCTCTTCCTCCCCTTCCTTTTTCTTCTTTCTCACTCTCGGTATTCTCTCTTTAGGATTTCAAGTGTGGCTGCACGAAAAAGCCCCCTTTTCTCTCACTTGTTATTCTTTAAATAATCTTTTATGTTTTGGGTAACCTTAAGATTTTCCAAGGTCCTAAAGGTCCAAAAAGTCCCTCAAAACATGAAGTTTGTAAGCGTTTGCGTGTCTACCTGACGCAGGCTACGACCGTGACTCTGCAGACCATGATCGTGGCTCAGATATGAGCCTTCTGCCATGATTGTGGCAAGCAGGCCATTATCGTGGGCCATTCCTGGAGCTTCTGTCACAATCATGGCATAATAGGCCACGATTATGGGTCGTAACTTTTGAAACTCCTCTGTTCTTCGATATTGACCCTGAAACACTAGCAAACACATCAAGGTATCTCAAAAACATAATATTTAAGCTTAAAAGTTTGTACTAACCCATAAAACACTTAAAAACACAAATAATTAACAAACTAACACAATTCTAACCTAAGCATATACTAAATGATCGAATTAACGACTAAACACATATCAAACTATGACCTAAAACATGATGCAATTTACACTTATCAGTTAACAACAAGCTCTGGTAACCCCGATTCTTCCTCAAGTCATGTTTAATTAAAACAAGCTCTTTAACTAAACCTAACCACCTAACAACTAAAGCAAACTCTCTAGATTTAGCAAGACAGTCGCATTACGAGTTAGAAAACAAATTAATCAAGGCAACATCCATATAAGCTCAGGTCATTTAACCATAGTAACGTCATCTCTAATGATTCGACACCATTAGTTGCTACAAATTAATCCAAATACAATTATTATGTATTGTATTAAAGATTCTAGTAATGAGTTCATACATAAACCATCTAACAAGAACAAGAATAATGACCATTCATATATGAATGCCTAAATCAATAAGCATAGGATAACATAAACAATCCCTAGAGAGAGAAAGAACAATAATACATAATAAGAGGATGCCAAAATGTGTTCTTCAGCTTCGATTTCACCTCTAAATTGGATTAAGGAAGCTTAGCCCTCAATGGGTCTCCAAAAAATGCATGCTTTACCCCTCCTTTTCTCCTAAAATCGAGCCATGTTATGTTTAACTGCTTAAATTTCGTTTTATATTAAAAGTCGGGGTTATGGGGAGTCACACGGTTGGATACACAATCATGTATCCAACTGTGTATGTCATAAAAACATGCCCAATTCGTGTACTTACACGATCGTGTAAGTAGATACATGACCGTGTATCTCCCATTTCATGTTGAATTGTTGTTCTTCTTGCAATTTCTTATCCAATCCTCACCCTAATCCATCTCCTTCTTATTCCACAAAGACAATTGAGTTGAACATCAAAAGCATAACTCAAGGAATGTGCTTTTAACTCACTTTAGCTCTTGAACTTCTAAATTGTACCTAAAACCTAATATGAACCAAAATAAGTTTCTTAAACATTTCATAGCATTAATCACTAAGTGTTGTGGAATAAATGTACAATCAATTCAGCACATATCAAGATCTAATAGTAGTCCCTGGTACGTGGCAAGTGCTAGAAATTCTCATCCTAAGATAAGACTTATGTATCCATTTAATCCATATGACATTTTTGTCTACCTATAACCTCCAAATTCTTTTGCACAGAAGCAATTTCTGTATTAGAGGTGTTTAAATAATTCCTATTCCACCTTGTTTGTTTGGAATTGTCATTTCACTCTATTTGAGTTTAACTTTTTTTTAGTTATATGTTTTCCCATACCTTAAAAAGGCTTTTATGACACAATCAATCTCCTTGATTACTCTCCTTGGCAAGATAATGTGAGTAATCTAATGAATATACAAATTTCCAAGGACTATGATGATCAAAGTAACTCTTGTAGCTAATGATATTTACCTATTTTGCCAAGCATTTACTCTAGATCTGAATCCTTCAATTAGAGAAATAAAATATGAATACTTGGGTTTAGCATGAGAAATTGGGACTCCAACATACTTAAATGGAAAAGAATGTAACTGCAGCCCTAAAAGCCTAGATAATTCTGCTGAATTCCTTACATCTCTAGAGAAAAACATACTACTTTTGTCTGGATTTACTCTCAGCTCTGACCAGTCTAAATACACATTGAGTAGATCTTTTAAAATCTTCACTAAATGAGCTTCAGCACCAGATAAAAGAATGAGGCCATCTATAAACATCCAGTGGGTTAGCTTGTATTCTTTATATTTATAATGAACGTGAAATTTGCCATTACATTAAGTAAACTTGTTAAGGATTCTAGACAACCCCTCAATTATTGGGTGAACAGATAAGGGGATAAAGGGTCCCCTTTGTCTTATTCCCCTAGCAAAATTTAGAGGCTTTGTAGGGGCTCCAATCATACAATACTTACTGAATCAGACTTAATGCACATCATGATCCAATCCTTAAAGAGTGTCAGGAATTGAAGTGCTTCTAAACAAGATTGAACAAAATACCAACTCATTATGTCAAATGCTTTTATAAAAATTGATTTTCCAAAAACAAATTTTGAATTTTTTCCCTGAATTGTATTTTTTCAATATCTCCTGCATTAAAAGAATATTATATCTTATGGAGCTTCCTATAATAAAGGCTCCTTATGCTGGATTGACCACTCCCTTTAAAGTTATTTCAGACTATTAGTGACAAGTTTAGCAACCACTTTATAAATTGTATTGCAACAAGAAATTAGCCTGTAGTCCACCAAGGAAGAAGGAATATGTTTCTTTGAAACTAGCAAATGTAGGTGTGATTAAGTTCCTTCAACATTTTGTAAAAGGAAAAGCATTTCTAGACTATTTTTGTGAACAAGCTACCAATGATCTTCTAAGATTTTTGGAAAAACCAAGCAATGAACCCATCTGGTCCATGTGCTTTAGAGGGGCGCAAACTAAACAAAACTTCGTTATTCTAGGTTTGTAAATGGTGTTGTAATAAGTCCTTAATATCCTGAGTTAAAAACGAGTCAAAGAATCTTTTTATGTTGTAACCATAAGCAGAATCCTCTACTGCACCCATCAACTTGATTTCTCTAGTGAGCTTTAATAAGGTAGATTGATCAGCAAAAGAATTACGATTGTTGTCTTTGCACTCCACAATCTTGATTATGTTTCTTATTTCTAATACGGAAGCATGGAAAATTTTAGTATTTGAATCCCCATATTTTAACCAATCTATTCGAGCTTTTTGTTTCAAGATGGAATTGTGCACGATAAAGGCCTCCTAATGTTCTTTAAGTCTTTGAGCCTCTATTTTCTTCAAGTGGCTATTGTAGGGGAAGTTGTAACAATCACTCTGAACCTCTCTTAGATTCTATTTAGTCTCCATTATCTGCCTAGTGTGAGAGTTAATAAAGGTCTTAAGTGCTTGTTTTATCATCTTCAATTTTTACATCAACTGAAAAGATTTATAGCCACTTACATTTTGATTTCAACAGGTACCCACTAGCTCCAAAAAACCTTATTACTGAGTAAGTCCATTGAAAAACCTGAAAGGTACTCTAGGCATCTTTATAGCTTAGAGATTCTAAATGACGATATAAAAGTGATTTGAAAAGGAAGTTTCACCAAAAATGAGCAAAAATTTATGAGAACTAGTCTAACCAAGCTTGGTTGACCAATGCTCTATCAAGTTTTTTCCTTATCAACATAAGTCCTTGTTGTTTGTTGGACTAAGTAAAAAGCCTATCATTGAATATGAGATCTGTAATTTTTACTCTTTGGAACAATTTAGATAACTCCCTCCCTGTTGCTACCTAAAATCCCCCTACCTCCTTCTACTTCATGGTCTAAATGTATGCAGTTGTAGTCACCAATTAAAAACCAAGGATTTGTGATTGTAGCTTTAAATTTTTGGAGATTATTCCATAACATTTCCCTTTGGAATTGAAAGTTCGATGCATATACTAGTTTGAGATTAGAGGCTGAGTTGATTCACTCTAGCTAGCATTTCAAGTGAATAAACCGGTCACTTTCTCCTTCCACTTATATTAAGATTTTGTTTGAGTTATAAAAGCATAGTATTCTACCATTGTAATATGAAGAGCAGTTAGAGATAACTTTTTGTTCTGCACCCAAAAATTTAGAAACACCTAGTAAATGAGGTTTTTTTTTCCAGAAGTCTACTAAACAAGGCTTCTTCTAAAAAAAACTCCTTTATCATTGCTTTTTTAAGAGGGTCATTAAAACCTCTAAGATTTCATACCAGAATCATCAGGGGGCAGCTTGCCTTTGGATTTGTTCTTACCCCTTCTTCTAGCTGATCTTCTTTTGGAATTGTTAACTGATTCTTTAATTTCAACTAAGATCTCTTTCTTAAAGTTATTCTCCTTGTTATTCTGAGTTGTTGCCACTTTATTTATTTGAACTTTAGGATTTACAAGAGTACCTCTGCAAGTTAGTTGATTGATTTTCTATCAATACCATAACATCGTCATTTATATTTGCTTCTGTGTCTTCCAAGCTAGCTTGACTAGGCTTATTAATGCTTTCTTGAGTAACTAACCCCATCAACTCATCATGCCAAATTGTCTTAAAGAGTTTCCCAATTGGTTTCCAATATTTGCTTAATAGGCTTGGTTTCCATATATATAGGTTATAGGCACTTCAATCCTTTTAAGTTCTCCATCATCTCTGAGCTTCATAATTGGAAATTTCTCAAGCAAATCAAAGTTCCTTTTTATTTTAATTCAGATTTTTGTAAAACAAATTTTCTCCATGTTAGCAGTTTGAGAATCCATGCAAATTGGTTTCTCAAGTGAGCTAGCAAGGTAGCTTAAGCCCTCAATTGTCCAAAACTTAATTGGCACGTTATGAAAGTTAACCCATAGGGGAAATACATCAATGTTACCTCTGTCAAATTATGAACCTAACTTTCATTTTTTTATGAACATAGATTGGTCAACCATATGCTAAAGAATGAACCATGATCTATCAACAATATTTTCTCCAAGCCCTTTTAGCCCCACCTAGTAGTAGCCCAAGTATGGACAATAGGGAATGCTTGCCTTTTATTCCAAAAAAAAACCCACCAAAGCTCTTAGAAGCTCTATGGGAGGTTTTAAAACTCCTTCCTTCATGAAAATTTGAAAGTGCTTGAGTTCTCCTTTATTATGCTGAATGTTAAGCTTATGCTTTCAAGCACCTTCTAACTATTTAGAATCAGTCCTACCACTTGCCTCGTAAATTACTGTAGCAAATTATTCTCCATATTTTTCCCTTTTATAGTATTAGTAAGCTCTAGAAAATCTTCAAGATTCAGGTTAGAAAGGGTAGGAGGCCCTTCTTTCTCCATATTTCAGGCCTTCAAGAGGCCTTCGTATGATGAAGAACCTCAGCTGTTAAAGAAAAAGCACTGTATCAAAAGACAAATGTACCCGAGGTAGGAGTTTTATTTCCAAAAATGGAAACTGTCAAGGGTAAAATGGTTAAAGTAGGTATAAAGAAGGTAGAGAAAATATTTTAGAGAGGTTAAGAAAAGGAAACTTATCTAAACTAAAACAATGAATTCTTATATCTAGTTCAACTTATTTTCACCTTATTTTGATATGAAATTTAGAATAACTAAATATTTATTGTTGATTGATAGTGGTAGATTGCATAATATTTTAGTGGGTAGTTTAGTATGTATTTAGTTATTATCATGAATATTTAGTGCATGTTTAGGTTAGGATTTTTTTAATTAAGTATTTGTGTTTTGTGTGTTTGTTGGGTTAGAGCACGTGAATGAGCTTCAATTTTATGTGTTAAGTTGCCTTGATGTGTTTATTAGTATTTCAGGGCAAATATCGAAGAATAGAGGAGAATTGGAAGAAGCCTAAGGCAAAAGCCCGGGCCAAGATCATGGCCAATATGTCACGATCATGACAGAAGCATGGAGGAAGGGCCATGATCTTGACCAGTCTACCACGATCGTGATAGAAGGTTACCTGCTCATAAACAAACGTGGATGACCTTTTGAACTTAAGTTTTCGAGGGGCTTTCCGAACAACTAAAAGTTCAAATTGGGGCCAACATTTTTTGGGTTTGATCAATTTAAGACCAAACCTTTTAATGTGCTCAATAAAGGTCTAAACGTTCATGAGTCTGCTCAATATTAGGCTATTTTGGATGAAAATTAGGAAGTGTCATATACGTGTTGTTATGGACTGTCCAGTTGGTCTTTAAATTCCACATTAAAAATTACATGGATTTTTAAAAAAGGGAAAATAAAATAAAATCATTTCATATCCCTAAATTTATTTCTAATTCTTGGTATATTCACTCTGTCTCCATCTCAGAAACTTACCCAAATCTTGTCCGATCCGGAGTCTCGCCTCTAATCATTTGAAATTGATTTTTATGATCTTGATGATCTTCACTTTACCAAATATTTTGGTATATATGTTGATGGGAAACACTCCGAAAGTCACGTCTTGGATCAGCTGGGGGTTAGAAAATAAACAATCAGCCATGACAATTACAATCAAGTTCATGGGTTCAGCAAGTTGGCTTAGGTTGTCAGTTATTTAATTTTTAGATAATTATTCTTGATTTTTCGTAAGTGTTGTCTGCAAAAGGTTGCAATGTTTGCTTTGCACCTAAGTTTCATAATACATCAGCCCTTTAATTTCTTCTTGGACCTTCAATAGCTCTATCTATCATTTATCTATAATATCTAAAATTAATGTTTTAAGGCTTCCCATTAACTGTTTATCCATCTACTTTTTGGCAAATTATTGGCTTTGTTACAAATTTTGTGAGCCTCTGTTGGAATCTTGTGACAATGAAAGGGCATATGAAGTGAATAATGGTTTTAGGATGCTAATATTAAATTAGAGCACTAGGAATGATGATGATGTGTGTGTAATCAAGTGGATAATCTGCAAATCCCACAAAGGTACACGTGCATTGAGGAAGTTGTTCTCTTAGTTCATCAAAGAGATTGTTGAGGGAATGATAGGTTACGTTTGTCTTCCAATTATCATGCCAAAGCTCCTCTCTGATGATGGCAACCAAGAACTTGGAGATTTTAAAATTACCATATTAGGGATGATAGGAACTTATGGATTTGAAAGAAAAATTCTAGTACTCATTAATAGTTTCAAATAAATGGTTTAGTTATTGGCTTTGCTCTCTACATGATAATGTTCAATGAATTCTTTTTCTATTACTTTTTGCTATCTTTCCTTTGTCCCTGTCAACTTCACTTGTTGAATATGACACTACTATCAACTAGTTTGTTGAGTCAAATTCTTTTTTCATTTTCTTAAGGATACTACTAAATCAGTGATAGAGGATGATACATTCTATGCCATGAGCTTGCTCAAGAAGGGTGCATCTCAGGGTTATGCCCCCAGAGGTCTAGCATGTTGTATATGCAACTGCATTCTAGCCAAAGGTTCTTCTACTTGTTCTATTTACGTTTTTAGTTGTTATTATGCAACTCATCTCCAATGCAAACTTCTGGAAAATGAGCCACCTAGCAGAGGCTCATTATCTGGATGTCCTGTTTGTATGCTAAAGAAGAATGCACAGAGGACCAATAATAAGTCAGCTCTTCTGGATGATGGTTTGATTGATCAGGTTTCAACAAGACCTCCACGAGCACAAAGACCTTACATGTTACAACCACATGAAGATTTGATAGATAATTCTTATAGGCCTTAGCACATATCATGGGTAAATATTATTTATAATTGTTTTTCATCTTTTCTACCTTACCATGCTAGACCTAAAAGATTAATCAACATAAACTTCTATACTACAGTTTGAGATGTTGTCTAATCTTCGAAAGGAGCAGCTATTCATTCAGATGGAAAACATGCCTTAGCTAAAGCTTACACTGCTAGTTATATATCAAGATAAGGTTCAAAAGGAAACATTTCAGCTGGAGAGAGTAGTAATATTTCACTTAGTCAGAAACCAAACAAACACCTTAGTGAGCTAAAGTGAAGGGATCATCATCTCTTTGATTTCCACTAAAATCAAATATTTTTAGTAAGATAAATTTATTTCTGTATTGAAAAGTAAGATATATGATTGATCACTTTAAGTTACTAAATTCTAAAGATGGTTTTGCAGGTAAAGAAAAGAAGAAAAGATATTGACACATTGTTGTATAAATGATCTTTTGATCTGTATAGCTAGCTGTAGAAATTAATGCATTTCTACCTGGTAGTTCAATAACTGACATCAGTTTTTTGGATCAAAATGTAGGTTGCCTGAGTTCTATATAGAACTATTTTGCCCCGCTATAGTATATTATAAGCTGAGTGTACACATTAAAAATGTATCTTTTGTTGTGAAATTAAAATGGATTGGTTTAATATCTTATCTATGCATGATTACTCTGTTTTGACCGTTTGATGAAATATATTTCATTGTAGAAACTTACAACATTCTAAGGTTGCAAGTAGTTATTTTAAACATTTGTACCAAACTAATCCAACATGTTATGAAGAGCTACTATTGATTATAAATAAGCTAAAAGTTCATATTCACTCTTTAAAAAAATTTCACAAGAATAAATTCCTAAAGTTAATAAATTAGGGTTCATATTTAAATGAAATATTTTAGCAAAATTAATGGTCTAGACTTCATTTACAATAAACACATATTGTTATGGAAGATTTAAAATGAAATATAATTACACTTAAGAGGATAAAAACAGAAAATTAGAGTAAGAAAATTACAAATTTGGATTATTCTAATCAGAGATTGATGAACGAAGAATCTTTACATCCAAGAAGAATCTCTAAAGAAACCAGGCCACTGGCGACGTTGCCATTGCAGCCGACAAGATTGCCTCCAACAAGCCTCATGGTAAGTCAAAATTACTTGCATTTCACTTCAACTCAATAACATACCGGACCAAGGTGAGCCGTGTGTTGTTGACTAAATTCATCATTATACCTTTTTACTCTTTTTCCTTTCTCAAATTTTTTTAGCACTTAAAGAATTTGTGTGATCGGTAATGAGGAATCCATCAATGAGTTTTGGCCGGGTTTTCATCAGCGTCTTTGGAATCTTCTGAATCTGAACCGTTAACATTCATTAGTTAAGTATGTAATAAATTGAATATTTGATTCTACAGATCCCAAGAACATGATATACTTATTTAGCAAAGAACTCTAAAAAGGGATTTTTGAAAATTTTATGTTGACCACTATAACTTTTAACACCCAACTCTGCATCTCTTCTGCAACCCCATCATCATAAAAAAAACCCAGAAGATATGACAAATGCCCTAACACAGTTTCAACTCATCAATGATAATCGACAACATTTTACAATATCTCTAAACATAGAGCACAAGATATCATCAACTGAGCTTCAAGAGATTGGTTGCAAATGACCAGGAAAATTATCTATATTAGTATCAACATATGCCCATTAGATAGTTTACAATGTAGGTGAACACTACACTATATAAATACATATCTTGACGACATTCAAAGAATATCCTAAGGTGGTTCTAGAAAAGACATTTAGATCTCAAGACAATAAAATACAAAGCAAGCATGCAATTTAGTAAAAAATTGTCATGCTAGCAATTAGTCACTTACCTCTGACAAGTAAAACACCTTCCTGAAAAATGCTTGTACTACCAGCTTCCTTTTAAATCCCTTTTTAGTATACCCAAACAAATCCAGGACAAAAAGGCCTGAAAAGTGTAGAAAAGGTACTAGGAATTAAATTAACACAACACGATTTTACTAATTTTAAGTTCCCTCCTAAGGCATTTTTCACTTTTGTTATATTATTTGTCCTTTACCAATTCATTTACAAATCAACTAATAAGCTGAAAATCTAAGAACATGCGCAAATTGTATCTCATTACCAGTATAATTTAATTTTATAATTTATGGCTACAAGTTAAACATTATCATAATTTTGCAAATTGAACACAGTAAAATATGATTGTAGACAAGTTACCTTTTTCCTGTACAAGCCTTCTTTAATTTTCAATTAGAATTTCAGTAACCTGAGAATCATCCAACTTTGAAGCTTTCTTAAGCAGGATTAAGTTGGAAACAAGTTCTGGATTAAATGGTTCTCATTCAAAGCATAGCAAATGTACTTGCGCAAAATATCCTCCATGCTAAAACCTGTTTAGATATAAATTAGCAATTACTATAAAAAAAAAACTTGAGCTGTATGTAAGATATGCAATAGGTCAACAACAAAATGCATGTCTATTGAGGAGATACAGTCTAATATAAATGCATTGAACAATATATAAGATCAATCAACTACCATATCGTACTTCAGAAGACCACTATAGAAGCTTTGGTTTTGATGTTCGATATTTAACTCATTAAATAGAAGTGATACACTAGCTCATTGAAATCCATTCTGGTAAAAGAAAAAGATCATACTTTGCATTATAAGTCCTGTGTTATAATCACCAGAGGGTTCCATGCTAAATCAATCAACTAAACTAACTAGCATAAATGTGCAAAGATAAACAATTTTGAACGTTGAAATTAATAATGCAGATAAATTGTAAGAAAAATTTTAATAAGCAGTAGAAAGAGATGAGATTTCAGGAGTGAAACTAAGTCACCTTTTACTGAAGCCCTTTTAAAGCCAAATATTGTAATGCATCTCCTCCTTTATGAAACAACTCAAACGTACTTGACAATTGTTGGAGAGAATATTTACACTGAAGGACTGAAAGGCAGATCAGCGAGATGATGCATGAAGGACACAAGACAACCCCTTGAACGGAGACTGAAAGGCAAACCGACGAGACTTATTGGAGTGATCGTCAATGATGATGAGTGAAGGAGTCAAGCTGGAGAAGGTGAAATTTAGGGATTAAAGTAAAATTAGGGTTTTGTAAGAATTGAAATGATATTATGTACAAACTAAAATTAGGGTTCTACGTGGTTTAAAGTGATTTTTAAGTGACATTTAAAATCCACCTTACTCTTCAAACACACCTTTTGTATATAGTAACAGTATGTGTATGACATTTATTAATTTCCATCCAAAATAGCCTAACATTGAGCAGATTCATGAACGTTTGGACCTTTATTGAGCAACTTAAAAGGTTTGGTATTAAATTGATCAATCCCAAAAAAGTTTGGCCCCAATTTGGGCTTTTAGCCCTTTTCGGACCTTTCGGACCCAAAAAAAAGCCTTAGGGTCACTCAAAACAGAAATAATATAGATAGGAAAGAGATGGAACCCTAAAGCAACTTCATATTCTGCTACATTTGGAAAAGTACAAGAAGAGAGAGAAGAGAAGAAGAAGAGGAAAGATGAGTTGGCTCAGCTGCTGCTGCTTTTCCCGACGCATCCTGATCCCCTCCATTAGTATATTTCATTCATCTTACGTTCTTTTTCTTTGAACATTTGAGATGGATATTAATATGTTGATGGATTTGGGTTTAATCGTGATGTTCTAATTTTCTTAGGCATTTGAACTTGATTCAATGTTAATATAGTCGTTTTTATGATATTACGTTTAGGTGTTGTGATTAATTGCAGTTTTTGCATATTTTGATAACAAACTTAGAGGGTGAACCAAATAAAATGATTAGATCTGATTAATGAGAGTTAAGGGATTCAATAGACCACGCGATTAATCAAATTGGTAGTTATACGGAGAGAGATCCTATGTGAGGGCCCGATTGTTTATTAGACAGCTTAAGGACAGATTAGGGTTACGGTCGTTGTAATTAAAGATTACTTGTTCAGTACTCAACCTAAATTAAGGTTTATTAATTAGGGTTTGTGATTATACTTGAAAGAGAGTAATCCCTCATTCGATAGTCTAGAACCGACACCACAATAACAAACAAATGATTAGATTAGCATTGATGATAGGAAAAATCTTGTCTCTCATAATAGGTTAATTCTTCTTATGTGATTCCTTCCATTATGATTTTGAGTGTTGCTCAAATTGATTTCTTTGCATTATTTTTTCGTATTAATTTTTCAACAATCAATTTTTCGTGTTTTCTTTTCTGTTCTATTTTTATTTTCATTTTATTAATGTTTCTAAGTCTCAGAGAACTTAGGATTAGATTAGTTCACACCTCCTCATGGGATTAGTCCCTCTTTTACTACAATTCACAACCCGTGCACTTGCGGTAGTTGAGGGTTTAAATTAGATTTAAACTTAGCACTCAACATTGATACTGCTTAATTTTTCAATATGCATCTTTCATAACTTGAAGCCTTATTATACATTTAAGTGCTTTAACTCCTTAAATGTATTTCTCCTAACCTTTATTCCTAGCTTTATGAAAACCCTCTACCTTAGTTAAGTAGTTGTTGAACTTGAAAAGGGCAAATATTTTAGCTCCTTCTTTAAGGTTATGAATCTTAGTGGTTGTATTGTCAAAAGTGGTGTTATTCAAGAAGATTGTTATACTATTAGGGAATTTAACTATCCACTCTTGATTTACTAAAGCCCCACCTAAATTTCTTCTAATAAGCTAATTTTGACCTCGTTTGTTGCTCTAAGTAGCCAAGTTCCCTTTAAACCTTAGGTCTCCAACCTTAACTTGACTAAAATAACTTATGAAATCATCAGAATAATTCTTAGGTTTTACATTAACTCCTTTGTATTAAGATGTATACATAGTTTTGTTAAAGTCACCTAAAATAACATAAGAGGAAAAAAGGTTACTATAAATGTTTTCCAGGTCTCTTTAAAGAGCTAGCCTTTGATAGACTTAACTAACTACATACATAAAAGTGAGATAAATGGTGGTTAGATCAGGTGAAATTTTAGGAGCAATATGGATTAGTTAAATAGTTAAGCTAAGTAGGGAAATCTTGACTTTATAAAGAACATAAGCTACAATGATTCTTCTATAGAAATTGTATTAGTGGTTTGAAAGAAACAACCATTCTTTCCAAAAGAACCATAGACCTCTGATACAAACCTCAACTTTAGTTGGCCTATAAAAAGTCGATCATAAAAGTTTTTTTTATTTTTGAAATAGGTAGTCACGAATGACTTGATATTTTTAGGGTAATTAAATCTATAAAATTCTAGGTTATAATTGAAATTAGGGGTAGGAAGAAGCTTTTTCTTTTTTTTCCTTACATACTTCCTCTTAGTAGCCAAGATTAACTCCTTCTCCCTAAAGTACAAAGTTGAATTAGCCTAACTACTCATATTTAAAAAGCTAGCTACTTTTGTGTCTTAAGCTTTTATATCTATAATATTTAGAAATGACTCAACTTTACCATCCTAATCCTTAAGAATCCCTTCCTCCTTACCAAAGTTGAATGTTATATTGTCTTTTGCCTCTACCACCCTTGAACATTATTCCTTTAATGATCTTTTAGCTTATTTCATTGGTATATTATCACTAATAAGAGATTTTTCTTTTTCCAGTTTTCAATTAAGAGATAGTCTTGCATGACAATGATCCTATCCTTTCCATTTAGAGAGGTTATATTCCCCTATAAAAGTTAAGCATTTTCATTATTTCTTTGAGAAATCTTCTATTAATTCTTGATTGGTTATGGGGTATAACATTTGTTGGAGCCACTTTATCAACTAATAGTTCTTCAATTCCAATAGATGTATTTGTAGTTATATGAGTGTCCTCCTTTATGACTCCCATTAACCCCCTTTTGTGAACATTTTTCCTATTAGATTCCATTATTGTTTTTATAAGTCAAGATTGGTATCTATGGGTAGCTAATAGCTACTTCAAACTCATATATTTTCATCCTGCTCTAACCTAAGTACTAGTATAGTATCATAGAGTAATTAATCAATTTTCACCTTAACAAAAAAATCTAGCATATCTTATCCTTTTCATATATGTAGTTATCTCATCCAAGAATAAATGTTAACACATAAGCCCAATGTAGCAATATTCTAATGGTTCATAATGAAAATTTATCCAAATAGGAATGCTTGACATCGTCATCCATTCTATTGCTATACTTAATCTACATCTCTGTAAAAGAGAAAATTAGTTTTTTTTATTGATACATCATGCTCCTTATTGTATGATTCTCTTCACACATAATCTTGAGCAAATTTTAAAGATTAACAATCTTTTTAATTGATCAACACCTCCTCTAGGCATGTCTTCTTCTAGTATTGTTGTGACACTAATTCATTATGAGAAAAGTTGGAATCTTATTAAGGAAAAAGACAACGAGAGTGGTTTTCATTTTGAGGATCTATCTTTTAACAATTCTAGTAGAAGGGGACAACTAGGTTGCATCCATCAATGTTTGCAAGTCAAATATAGCTTGGATTAATATTATTATTACAACTATCTCCCACCAGCTAACACTAAATACTGATAAATATTTTTTGAAATTGGAAATTTTAATTAAGCCATAAAAGGCTAAAAAATTAAATTGTCTTACAAGAGATTCTCAATTAGGTCATGTACAAACCAATAAATTAGACAACCTACAAAGAATTGTAACATTTGTAAATACGGAAACTAGCTACCATCTACATCACTAGCTGTCAATGTCAGTTGGTTTTAATGCAAGTTTGTCACAAAAGGTAACTATATGAATTCTAATGGCATTAATTAGGTTAGTCATGAATTGTTCATAAAGCTTGTGCGACACCATACTGCCACCAATTCTCTATGTGCACTTCCCTCTTGACCCTCGTATAATTTGGGTAAGACAACACCTGCAAGGAACTAGGAAAATGTTCATCAGATCAATTTGACTTACATGAAGTTGATGGAGCTAAAGAAGAAGAAGAAGAAGGAGATGGTATTGTGTTGTGTTGTGTTTGTTGTGTTTTACCTTCTCCTGCAATGAGATTAAAGTAAAGATTAATGACGTTAGGATAACTATCGTAGCATTAATAAGAGCAGAGATGGCAAGTGAAGCCTGAGTCAAGAAGTAAGTCTGAGGAGATTTCGAGTGATTCTCTCTTGAGCCTGCATGATCTAATACATTCATCAATTTCAATCCAGTTCTTCAACCTATCAACTTCGACCTCCAACATACAACAAGTATACACTTCTCTTCCACTCTACCTTACATGTTTCTCCAGCACACACTGCTTGCTGGAGCTTGAGACGACAAAGGCGCATGTGTCTTGGTCTAGTTTCTCAAATGTTACTTCACCTGTGTTGAATATTGTCTCAAAGAAAGTCAGAAATTGAAGCTTGCAAAGTCAGAAATCTTACCTTCTCAAAGTCAGAAATTGAAGCTTGCTTTCGGTGATCAACAATGGTGGCTTGATTTTTTGATGGAGTTTGGTGCAGTTAACTTTGACATTCACCCATGGAATTCTTTATAAATGGGAGCAACAACAACGAAGGAGAGAAGAGAGCACAAGAATTCTGGTGTGAGAAGAGAGAAAGAGTTGTTTAGTGTGAGAGTAGAAAATTTCCGAAGGAGAAGAGAGAGAAGAATAGTGAGAGGGAGAGAAAAAAAATATTTTTTGTTTTCTTTTTAGTAGGAGTGGGTGAATTTGGTTATTTTTGGTCTTTTGGGAAATTGAGTGATAAACACTATTGTATGCTCTCATTGATTATAATGAAATACTTAGTCGTCTCCAAACTGGACGTAGGCATTGCCAAACCAGTATAAAATTCTTGGTGTTCTTGTTGCTGTTTTATTTTCACTTCGAATTTATTAACATTTCCGCACAACAACCTGAAGATAGATCATATACAATTTTTTCATTTTATGATCAAACCAAGTTGGTATTGAATCATATTTTTTTGTCGTGATCCCTTACTACAAGTGCTTGGTGCAGAAACTGCAATGAGAAAAGTCGCTCTTCCATATGATATGTTTAAATGGAAGTGGGATGGGATTCACACTAACAACATGGAACTTTTTTATTTTGAATGAAAGTAGGTCCCACTTTTATTTAAAAGCAAGTTTAAATAGAAGTGAGACTTTTTCATAAATTTTTTTAAAAAATTATAAGTTGAAAAAAATGTTGTCACGTAGCTTTTAACTAACGGAGCCAAACTCCATCTGGTTTTACGTCCAATCATGGTCTAATTTGAACATTTTGCGAACGTAAAAATTCAACTTGAACATTCCGAAACATTAGAGTCCAGCTTACATTTTGGTGTAAATATTAAAGTCTAAAATGTTCTTTTGGACTTCATTAATAAATGAATGGAATCTCACAATAGATTGTATATTTTCTTTAAAATAGCATAGACTTTTGTATGTATTTACGTATTTTACATTAAAAATAAAATTTTCTTGAAAATATAATTACCTCGTTTGACAAGAAAAATTTTAATAGAGAAACCATATGGTATAAGTTAATACCAGGATTTGTAAGGTGTGAGTAATCTTGAAATGATCCAATCATTATCGTTAATGTCTGAAATTCATAATAATTATCCATGGACAGGAAGTTTACCTAATGGTTGTGGCCGACCGTATCTTCATCAGATATGTGGCACCTACCAAAGACCACACAAGAATAATAAAGATGTGGAAATGGTAAGCAAAAGTCCAACGTGTAACATAGAAAATCTTGCCCATCTCCAGCAACTGAAATTTCAATTTATTTCGCTCAAACCACCTTTCCCTACACATCATCGTCCTTGTAGAGACTAGACTAGTCTGCTATGCTTTCCACTTGTTTTCAAGGAACTCCAACCTCTCGTCTCGATATTTTCGGTTTGATTCTCTTGCTTTTTGGAATTAATTTCCAAAGTCACAAGTAATTCCCCATTTGTGCCGTTTTTCGGCTCGCTCCCGGCCTGTTCCTACTACTTTGCTTCTTGGCGATTAGCATTTTGGTCTGTGGTGCTTCTAGGGTAAAAACGTCATTTTTCCTCTGTATTATTATTGCCTAATGGATGCAACGTGGGACGACACAATTGAGTAGATTCGCGGTGCCCACTTTCTTTTGGCCTTATCTCTCAATAATTATTATAATATCCGGTAGTCAGAATCCACTTTCTTTCTTCTTTTTTTTGCAGCTACCCTACATGCTTACGTGTCAGCCACCTTCCGATTGTCCGTCTCGCATGTTTTTCTGGTTCTCTTACCATCATTGGACCTGCTTGCCAAGCCAACATTTCACGTTTTCAGCTTCGCCTTTGTCAGCATCAGAACAGGTTTTTCGTCAGGAACTGGGATTTATACTCTGTTAGAATCCTTCTAAATTTTGATTGAATGCTTAAAAAACCAAGTAAAATGAGTGACCAACGTGAGATCGATGTGATTATCCCATTAATTTCTCTTGCTGTATTGTTTTGGTGTTGTTCTCAAGTTGCTATTGCTTTTCGTAGTCGTAGATGTTTTTTTTTTTTTACCATGATTATGTTCTCCCAAGTTGCTATTGCTTCAGTACTGTTGCTGTGCTAGCGTAAACTCATAGAAGTTGATGTTTCCTTTTTGTTAGGGATTATGGAGAACGATCTTCAAGAAAACTGTGAAAAGAAGCCTCTGTCGGATTGCTCCGAGGAAAAGGTTTGAGTCTAATGTCTACATATTCAATCATAGAACAGAGCATCATTTCTAAGACAGGGGATGGAATTGTCTTATTTAGGAATTAGAACCAGTTTGCAGTCTCGAGGAAATTGGTTTTCGATTCATAAAAATGGGGAGCTGCACATTACATTTTAGTATTAGCTTCGTTTCTTGTTCTTCTTATTAGTATCTACTTCTATTTGTTCTTCTTCAGATTTCTAAGAGAGATATATGCATTTTTACTGGCCTTACATTATCTTTGTACTCTCAAGTTCTGTGGTGATAAATTGGGGTTGTATTTCGTATATTCAAAATTTTCTGCATTCTGAAGTTAGAACTTTAAAATAGCATATAATATCTATGTTGGCAATAAACTGTATTTTTTTGTAAATCATATACTTGCTCTTCATTATTTTCCATCGATCAACATGTTTAATGAAACTTCTTTTCTTTAGATTGATCCTGCAAAGCCTCCTTCACTGACATGGCAACGACAACTGAATTGGAATGGATGCTTGCCTTTGGGGTTCAGCCCAAGTACAAGAGATATACTGCATATGGTATGCTTAAGAAACATTGTATTTACTTATTGCTTTTCATATATATATATAGGAACTGAATGATATTGGACACCTAATGGGTCTCTTTAGTGCGAACGTACCCCTTCAACTCCAAACATCAAGCCAGCTTCTTCCCTATTCAGCTTATCGTCAAATCATTGATCACTTCAATTAGAAGCATTGCATGATATCTTTGCCTCCTTCATACATTAAAAACTTGTAGTATTTGTTCCTTTTGCAATTCTGCAATTTATTGAAATTGTCTTTCCAAAACAATTTTCACATTATTATGCATCACGCTCATTTATTTGAATTGTCCCTGCAATGCCTGGAAAATAAAGAGCATATCATGTTCTTTCTTAGGTGTAGAGGCACCCTTAGAAGAGCACATATCATAAATTTGATTTAGAGTTTTGTTTTGGTACAAACTGATGTGAATTTATTTAGTAATAAATTCCAAAAAACTTACAAATAAGATTGAAATTTCACCAAAAAAAGCTAAGTCAAGTAATTGAGACCAACCTTTTGACTAGAGAGAATCTTAAATTAAAAATTGAAATATCGCAAAAAATTCATAAGTTCTAAATTAATTTAATAAAAATTCAATGATCATAAATACTTTCTCAATTTACAATAAATTTAAACTAATAACTAATATGATCTACTCTAAATTATTAATACTAATTCAAATTAAAATTCTAACATACTAATTTGTTCAAAAACTAATTGTGTTCAACATCAATGATTTAGTATTATTGTCAAAATTTATATTATTGCGAATATAAAATTTATATCTATTTTCTCTTTTTCTCTTTTATATGATATCACAAATACAGAACACTTGAAAAGAACAAAAAGAATAATAATGTATATAGATGAAACTCTTTTAAAAATAAAGAGTTGTATGATGAAATGTTTTAATATTAAAAATGACAAAATTAAAATTCTATCTTTTAGAAGAAATTGTTAGGAGTTATGAGAAAAAATTGTATAACAAATTGAGGTATTTTCCAACTTAAAAGGAAAGCTAAATGTTTAATAATAATTTATTATCATTATAAATTAAATCTTTTGTTTAAAAATTATATTGTACGTTTGTGTAAGAACTGATAAGTAAATCTACACGAATAATTATATTATATTCCAAACAGAGGCCTTAATTAATAGTATTTATTTTCTCTTTTACTATTTTACATCGTATCAAATAACTTTGTGCCTCCGCAAAGCTCATTTAAGTGTGAAGAATAGTATAATAAAGTTTCTAAAAGTAAAAATCATATAACTAAGGTTCCAACTCTAAATAGTTCAAAAGAAACTAAGAATTAAAAAAAATGTTTGTAACAAGTTGAAGTTGATATTCTACATATTGAAGGAAAGTGTTAAAAGAGTTCTAATATTATTATAGCATGTATGTTCCATAAAGAATATTGTTATATATCCTGCTCATTAGAATATTTCTTCTGTTCAAGTCATCATTCACTTTAAAAGTTAAAGTGGAAGATTGAATCATATATTATTCAAATAATCACCTTACAATCGTTTGTAGACAGAATAGATCATAAGCCCACCATATTCATGGGTGGCACAACTTCGACAACATATGAAAATCCACTGGAAACAAACGACTTTCATATCATCACTAGAAATGACTAACCCCAAAAGTTTAAACTATTGGATAAGAATGAGGAAATGTATCATATATTATTCTAGCAATCTTCGACTAATTTTAGTCATTCTGTTGTTGTTGTTCTGGTAACATCTTTTGGTTTACGAATCTAATCACATCTTTTGGCTACATTTTTATCCTTACTATGTAGTATTAGCTTCATATTTTTATAACGTAGCAATATGTTATTTGCTACGTTTTTTATAATGTAGCGACATGTTGTTTACTACATTTGTAATCCATAATATTAAACCATACGTTTTGTATATAATCTATCAACATGTTTTTTATTGTGAATTATTTGGTTATTATTATAAAAATTAATTCGTAGAGAAATATTATTAATTCAAAATGTCAAGCATTGTATATATAATATATAAATATAATCAAATTGTACCAACAAAAGTAATATAATAATATTAAAGGATGAGCTTTTATTCCTATACAAGATATTGATGACAGCTTGAGGAATTCTTATAGACAAAATAATACATAAAGAGATTACTTCATAAATTGGAATATATTTGACATACTGACTAAGATGCTCAAATTACAAAAACATTTGGTTATAACCCGAACGACTACCTAATGTTGTCCAAGTCCATAAACCTATAATCATCCCAAAAGGTTGGTTAAAATCAACTAAAAGTATTGTGAAAGTATTGATGTACTAAGTATTTGATTATGATTAAAGAAAACACTATATAACTTCATCATTCACAATATAATCACTCATCAGTTGCATCTTCATCCATTTTTTAATTCCAGAAAGAAAAATACTAAAATTAAATTATAGTACACACAAGAAGTGATATAATAATGAGATAAAATTAATACCATTAACTTTCCTCTTCATTTTGGCTTTTGCTATCATGTTTTGCTGATTTAGCTCGAGTTTCTTTACTTCCGATTACTTCAGCCTATAATGTAGCCTTAAGTTTGTCGCTTTCTTCTTGAAAGTGTTCAATGATTGTTTTATATCTTGAGGTTGAAATATTTGGCTTATGGCCATAGTCAAGGCCTTTTAAATAACCGGAACAAGTACCAAGTACTGTATCAAAAATGTCTTTTGGACTGGGCTCATTCCCCTAGGACTTAAACTTCTCCAATAACTCTTGCATCTTAGATAATGCTTGAAATAAATAAAAAGTGGAAGTGGAAGTGGAAGTGGAAGTTTCTTTAGATGATGTTATCAGAGTTGGTATTATTGATTTGATTCCAAGTAACCATTATGATCTCAGCAGAATTGTTAATGTGGAGAGACTGTCATATTGTAGCTTTGAAATCAACCCAATAGTTGTTTTGCACGAAGTTCTTTCTATTCATCTTTCAGTGACTGGTGAGCTCAAACGTTTTCTATCTACAACCTGAAATTTCTTCTATTTAAAACAGTAAGCTAAAAGAAACAACTTAAACTACGTTTGGTGGCCAAAAATCACCATAACCAATTAATTTCACTGTTCCGAAGGACCTATATCATACCATGACCCTTTCTTTATTATTCCAGAAATAGACAGATGGAATGTGAACGAAGGGAGAGAAAAAGAACAATGCATGGAAGTGAAAGAGTTGGATTTAATTCAGTTTGCTTTTGATTGCAGCTTTAGTAGTTGTTTACATGGACTCACATATCTTACTTTCGTTGCTTCTGTAAGCTTCCGATAGGCTTGCGGCTGCGGCATCACACCAAGCAAGAAGCAGCCAGAGGAAGAGTAATATACAATCTCTCTCTTCCCTAATATTTTTATATTTGAAAATCATAAGCAGATGAATAAAGTCAATTCCTTAATCCTTTCAGCCATCAATATTTGATTTTTCCAAAAAACACAATATTACAAGTGACCATGGTGTTCCTTTAGGTGGCATCGGGTATGTTTTTCTTTTGCCCGTGAAAAATTTCCCTCTGAATATTGTTGAGCATTCAAGATCCCTTCATTTCAATTAAAGTCAGTTGTTCCATGTTGGATATATGTTGCAATCTAAATCTGCTGAAAAACTGGAGAATACTGATTTTTTTTTTTTTTTGCAACATAAGTAATGTATTACTAGTATTTGCTGATGACAGTTCTAACTGCTTCATCCGTTAGACCACATATGCTTCTACTATTTTAGTATTCCAACTTATAAACCATGATTAAGTTACAATTTCTGCGACTAAGTCATCCTTTTCCTTTACTAATTAATTCACCTTAATGTTCGTCAAAGGACTCTTCCTTCAGTCTACAAGTAAAAAACTAAATGTTTAATACCTCAAAACCCACTTTCTTTGTACCTCTCATTTTCTCCTATACTGTCTCGTCCAAGCATCTTTCTTTACTATCTACATGAAGTTTTCTAGTCCAGCTTATGTATGGAAATAATTATTTCAGTGCAGGAAGCATCGGAAGAAGTTATAAAGGAGAGTTCCAATTCTTTCGAGTGTTCCCTATAGTATGTGAAGAAAACCAAGTTCTGGCAAATCAATTTTCTGTAAGTTGCACTTCTCATTTGTAGAACCAACTTTCAAACTTGCATCACCAAACGTGCCTAGTTCTGGATTTGTGTCCCCATGTGCAAATATTTACCTGTACCTTTTGTAACTAAATAATAAGCACTTATCCTTAGAATTTAACTGCTATAGCAGATCAAGTAATTCTTCATACTCCTAATTTCTGAAACTCCATGACCATCTAGAGTAATTATTTTGAAGCACTAAATTATCGTATCTAGGTATTTGTTTCCCGGCCAAATGGTAAGGAAGTTTCTTCTGTACTATGTTCAAGGACACCAGAGATACCCAAGTAAGCCTTTCTTTTTAAATACTGTCTTTCATTTAAATGACTCTTCATGTAATTCTTCAATCCTTCTTCCAGAAATTCATTGAATTGTGACTTCTTTTCTGCAGAGAAAACACAGGTTTAGGCATTGAATTGAATTGTGACTTCTTTTCTGCAGAGAAAACACAGGTTTAGGCATTGAATCTTGGGACTGGAATCTAAATGGAGAGAAGTGTACATACCATGCTTTGTTTCCAAGAGCTTGGACAATCTATGATGGTAATAGTGTTAGCAGTTGGAATCAAAGTTGAGAGAATGCAGTGTGATCAAGTATTAATTGCACTGCATATATTTGTCAAACAGGTGAACCTGACCCGGAACTTAAAATTGTTTCACGTCAGATTTCACCTTTCATTCCTCATAACTACAAAGAAAGCAGCTTCCCGGTGTCAGTTTTTACATTCACGGTAAAAGAAAAGGCTTTTGATGAACTTCATTGTCTGTTTGTAATTAGCCTGTACGTACATTCACTTTCAGTGATTTCCTTATTTCTGTTCCAGCTATCCAATTCTGGAAGGACTTCAGCAGATGTCACATTGCTCTTTACGTGGGCTGTAAGTTGAAGATTTTTATGCTTCATTCTTTACACTTGATAGAATCCTCTCTCAGTACACAGATGGAGTCGTCAACCGTAACGAGTCACTTCCATATAATATTTATGGTGATGGTCCTACTAGTACTTAGTGATGAAGATATCCCAGAAAATTTCGATATGGTTTATATAAAAGTGACTTTAGAAATGTATGGCAGTGACAATCATTATGAATTCTGAACATATTATCTTTTCTTTTCTTCCCTCTATATGCATAGCTTTGTTAGGCCATTTTTATTGTCAACTTAACACTGACATTGTCCCTGAACATAAATATTCTGTCGTCATCTCTACGATGGTCAACAACCTGGATACATTCTCTCAACTTTGTGAAGTTTAACTACCGGTTATAAATTGCACAAGTAGATGTAAGAGCATTTATGTTCTCAAACAATTTTTTAATCACGCAACACAACCAACTTGGACACAATTTCAGAATTCTGTGGGTGGTAACTCTGGACTATCTGGTCATCACTACAATAAGGAGATGATGTAAGTTATAATTACTGATATCATGTTACTACTGTTGTAGTTTTATTTATAACCGATGTCTGTTTTTGTTAATATTAATTTGGACACTTATTCCATTCTACTATAGCTTAATTTTGAAAGATTGATAGATTGATTGATATTATTAGCTCTTCCAGGACAAGAGATGGTGTGCATGGAGTTACTTTACACCATAAGTAAGTCATAGCATAGCACATATCTATTGAAATAGTTCAGGTGATAAGTAAGATGCCATTGTAATCGCTTTTGATTTCTATCAGTGCTAGACAAGCCTAAAAGAAGTGTATTTCCTTTGCAGAACAGCAAATGGACAGCCTACTTTGACTTTTTCCATAGCAGCACTGGAGACAGCTGATGTGCATGTCTCCAAATGTCCTTGCTTCACAATATCTGGTAATTCACAGGGTGTCACTGCAAAAGACATGTGGGATGAGATTAAAAAGGTTGGATTATCCCCTCCACATTCTGAATACGCGTTGAATCAAAATTGATTTTTTCATTGAAATAGTTGAGATTTTTCCAAACACCACCCTTTCATAAATACTTTCTTTAGGTGACTGGTTATTGTTGAAATGAGTTATGACAGTTGCATTAACATATAAAACGAAGAGCAAGGTGCTGACTATAGATTTGAAACTGCTTACCTTGGATGGAGTCCTTTGCTCAGGGCTTTTCACCACATGGGAACCCCTCTCAAAGGACATATATTTTTGGATATTGGGCAGGATCAGTCAACTCTATGAGTTTAGCGCCATGTTGTGGTTAAATGTTTTAGCCCCTAATGGTCCTCAAAGTCTTGGTGATACGTGTACTTGCTACTCCTCTTGAGAGTCTTAGTTACATGGCATGCATTTGGCGAAAAGACGAAGTTAGGATACAAAAAGCCATCACCTGATGCCTTAACCTTAAGAATCAAAGTTGTAATAACATTCTTTGTGGTACAACGGAAAACGTAGAGGATACACCAACATATGAACCCCAGTGCAGTTTACAAGCTTTTATTTTGCTTTCCCATTGAGCCACTAAGCCCAATGGTTTCATTAAATTATTTTGCATTATGCACTTACGTATGTTCTATCGGAGATAGCTTTAGAAAGTTGTGTGGTGACTGTCATCTCACTAAAAGGCAAGGCCTCTTTGATGTTCTGTACTACAAAGATATAGCGGAAGAATACTGTCTTTGGTCTTTGACATGTTGAATCGGAGGACTGTATCAACCTTTTTTTGATTTTCATCAGCACAAAACTTTGTAGTTACTGTTATTTTATCTCACGAGCCTGTAAAGATGTTTTTGCTAATTTAATCCTTTTAATGTGATTTGTTTGGTTACAGCACGGAACATTCGACCATCTAAGCTTTAAGCAAGGTTCATCATCGGATCCTGGATCATCCATTGGTGCTGCCTTAGCAGCTTCTTTGACCATTCCTGTTGATTCTGTTCGCACTGTTACATTTTCATTGGCATGGGACTGCCCTGAAGTAAGATTTAGTGAAAGAATTTATCACAGGTGGGTTGTTGCCGTTCATAGAATTGTGTAATTACTTCGTCCAATGCTACTTTCTGCTAACATAATAGGTCAAATAGCAGGCGATATACCAAGTTTTATGGTGCACTAGGGGATGCAGCTGCTAAAATTGCTCATGATGCTCTCATTGGTACTGTTTTAATATAAATTAAAATGTAAATCGTCTCAAAACATAATTTTGGGTTTGATTTTGATGTGAACAAATAAGCCAGATTAAGAATCCAATGAACGTGATTTTATTACTAGATATCCCCTGAAAACTGAACTTGCCCTTGTGCATCTGTTTGAACCAGAGCACTCTCACTGGGAATCCCAAATAGAATCATGGCAACGACCAATTATTGAAGACAAAAGGCTTCCTGAATGGTGAGTTTGGATAAACTTTTTCAATAATCTGTGTAATGTAGTCGTCGGCAGTTTTTTAATAAACGTTGTCAATAACGTGCGTAATTTAGTGGTCACAGTATTTTAATAAACCTTTTCAATAACATATGTAAATTAGTCGTCACAGTATTTTAAGGCATTATGACGTGACAATCTCTTCACTTAGGTACCCTGTCACTCTCTTCAACGAGTTGTACTATCTCAATGCAGGGGGAACAATCTGGACAGGTACTTGCAGATTAGAGAGCTTATTACAGATTTGTGAGTTCTGTGGGTTCTGATAACCAAAAAATGTTCCCCTTTACTCTGGACAGATGGATCACCTCCGATGCAATGTTTAGCAGGCATTATGGAAAGGAAATTTTCTCTTGAGAGATTGAGGGCGGATTTGAATGCCGAAACTGGGTTTACTAAGGAATATGACACGAGCACAGAGATACTTGACAGAATGGTGTCTACATATAAACAGATACAAAGTTCAGTAACATCAACTGCTGCTTTTGGGACACATTTGCTCCAGAGTGGGGAAGAAAATGTTGGTCAGTTCCTCTATCTTGAAGGAAGTGAATATCTCATGTGGAATACATACGATGTCCATTTCTATTCCTCCTTTTCACTTCTCATGCTGTTCCCAAAGCTTGAACTCAGTATTCAAAGAGACTTTGCAGCAGCAGTTATGATGCATGACCCCAGTAAGAGGCAAATAATGAGTGATGGGAAGTGGGTTCAGCGAAAGGTCCTAGGTGCTGTACCCCACGATATTGGGCTCAATGATCCTTGGTATGAAGTAAATGCTTATAACCTTTTCAACACAACTGGATGGAAGGACTTGAATGCCAAATTTGTTCTCCAAGTATACAGAGATGTAATTGCAACTGGTGACAAAAGTTTTGCTCAAGCTGTCTGGCCATCGGTGTATGTTGCAATGGCTTACATGGATCAATTTGATAAAGATGGAGATGGAATGATTGAGAATGAGGGATACCCTGATCAAACTTATGATGCTTGGTCTGTTACTGGTGTGAGTGCCTACTGTGGTGGCCTTTGGGTGGCAGCTCTCCAGGCTGGTTCAGCCCTGGCACGAGAAGTTGGTGATACTGCATCTGCAAGTTACTTCTGGGTTAAATATCAAAATGCTAAATCTGTTTACAGCACATTATGGAATGGTTCGTATTTCAATTATGATAGCTGTGGAAACAGTTCCATTCAAGCTGATCAACTAGCTGGGCACTGGTATGCTCAATTCTCACACTTGCTAGTTGTTAGTTTTTTGCCTGCCAATTTCTTATGCTTATATAACTTCAGTACATGCATTTGTTACGAGTGTCAGCTTTATATGTTTTCTAGAGTTTTCCTTTATCTTCTTGGGAATTAGGACAAGTCCCAGAACGAATGCATCCTTGCCTTTGGTTTGGTGGAAGTACTCAAAATTACTTGGCGTAAGCAATAAATTTGCGAGCACATTTTCTACCAATTTGTATAATTTTATTTCCTGTTTCTTTCAAATTGCCATTCGTTTGGAATAACTTAAAACGCGATGAGGATCTTTTTACACTTGACTATTAATTAGTGTTCCTTATTTGAAACTTGAAAATGGACTTCAGACTCTCATTTATGTGACAGGTATGCTAGATCATGTGATCTCTTGGCAATTGTTGATCAGGAGAAGGCAAGGAGTGCACTTGAGAAAATTTACGAGTTCAATGTCTTGAAGGTGATGGGAGGAACTCGTGGAGCTGTCAACGGAATGCTACCAGATGGAAGAGTTGATATGTCTGCGATGCAATCAAGAGAGATATGGTCTGGGGTCACTTATGGTCTTGCTGCTACCATGATTCAAGAGGGTATGGTAGATATGGCATTCCAGACGGCAGCGGGCGTCTACGAAGCAGCGTGGTCACAAGGGGGTCTAGGGTGCTTTTCATTCTCCTACATAATATACTCAAATTATGTTACGACTTGGTCTTATGCATAATAACGTTTCCTCCTGTTGTTTCTGGCCGCAGCTATTCATTTCAGATGCCAGAGGCCTGGAACACCAATGGCCGTTACAGGTCTCTTTGCTACATGAGACCATTAGCCATATGGGCAATGCAATGGGCCTTGTCCAAGCCTAAGCTTTTTAAAGAGGAGATACAGGACGTCGAAATGACTGAGGAAGCATATCTAAGGGAACATGCAGAATTTTCCAAAGTTGCTTGTCTTTTGAAGCTGCCAAATGATGATGGTTCTAAAAGCTACCTACAGCTTGCTTATGAGTTTGTTAGTAGAATGTTGCGATTTTAACATTTACATTCGCCACACAAATTGTGGCAATTTCAAGTTGCAATAGCTGAGAAATAATATCATTTTCATGTTTAACATTTATAAATTGAATTCTTTCGTGGTATATCTTTAAATTTTGCATGATGAACATAAACTGTTGGTATTTTGCAGGGGAAATACTATTTTTTTTCTTTTGTTTATTTTATACTTTATGCTTAATCTTGCATTTCCTTTCTTTTGTTAGGAATGTCAATTGGCTGGGTTACCATATATTTTTGTTAAAGAAAAACGTCAAAAACAACGTTATTTTTTAAATAATGGTCAGGTCATAGGTCAGTTTGTACTCGACTCGTGGACCGGTCTGACTAATCATAGCTAACCCGTGGCCCGATCAATTCAGGTCAAAATCGGATCAGGCCGGGTCAGGTCAAATTTGTCATCTCTACCTCTGTTGGATTTAGCGGTAGTTGTCTGCAGAAGAAAGAAGGCCTCCCTTCTCTTGTATTGGATCCTAAGGGCAAATTTGTCTTTTTATTTGCTTCATTTCCCGCTTTAGTCCACTTCTTAGTAATGTCTTTTTGAAACCTCTGTTTTGTTTTCACCAACTTCTTCCTCTCCTAGCTTATGGCTTCTAAGGCTAGTGAAAAAAGTCCGACTCTTATAAATGAACCATGGTTTCCATCCTTGCCTTCAATCTCTCCAACCATCCTCCCAAAGCTCTGTCAATTCCCACTCCTCACCTTGCAAGAATCAACTTGAGTGTGTGTTGGAGGCAAATACTAGGGGATAATGATGGTAAAACTCTAGAACAATAACTCCTCATGGGTTAATACGAAAATCATGATAGCTCCAAAGAATGAGTTGTTGAAAGGAGGCAAAGCTTGGGATAACACTCGTAGATTTTTTTCACGGGTAAACGCCCTTCGGCCTAATGACAAAAACATGGGCTGTGAAACTATGAAGTACAGGATTCTTGGATGTACTATTATCTGAGAATAACCTCCTACTCTAGGGAGAGTAGTATGCAAAAGGAAAAAGGAAAGTGGCTCTAGACTACATCTTAAAGAAAGCTAGGAAAATGAAGTTACTAAGAAAGGGGATGAAGTGAGTCAAGTAAGATGCGAAGATAGAAAGGAAAATGTGACAGGGGCAGTGTAAGCAGTAGAGAAAGACATTTCAGTTCCACACACTCTATTTAAGGATAAGGAAGGGGAAATAAACTATTTGAATGGTCAAGGATGTTCTCATCCTATATCTGCTCAAGATGAGGTGAATGTGGAACCTAGTGGGAATAAGGGATACACTGTAATCACTAAAAGGAAATTGAATAGAAAGAGTGGATCGAAAGGCTCCAAGCTTTTGAATCCTTCATTATTATGTCCATAATAGCTTAGAATGTTAGGGGTTTAAATAGCCCCTCCAAACAAAAAATGTTAAGAGATTTTGCATGGTTAATAAACCATTGATGATATGTATGCTTGAAACGAAGCTAATCATGAAGTGTTTTTTAGTTTTAAAGTTTCTAGGGGATAAATCGTCCATGCTATCTAATCACCAACAATACCATTACGGTTGAGCTGTAATTGCTTTTGATAGTAGCTCGATTAATATCCAAAGTCTACATAGTATCGACCGTTTAACCTATATAGAGGTCCATTTCACTAAAGAAAAGTTTAAGGCCATTGTCTTTCTGATGCACGGGTCAAAATTCATCTTTCAAAGGAAGTAGTAATGGAGCATCTTAGAGACCGTTCATGCTTAAAATAGAGACCCTTGGCTCATGATAAGGTACTTTAATAGCACTAGTTTTAGATCTGAAGTTGAAGGGAACATTAGCTTGAAGAACTTTACACCTGATCTATAAAAGTGTACAGAGAGGATTGGAGTTACTGACTTCAAAATAAAGGGAACATTCTTCACGTAGAGTAGCAATCAATCATTAAGGTGGTACATTAGAAAGAAGCTAGAGAGAGCATTGGTGAATGGGGTATGGTTAACAAGATTACCAGAGAGGAAAACTGTACTGAGAGAACCTTTATTCTCTTACCACTTTTAATAGTAATTCATGATATGTTTGTGAGAAATAGGAGGAGCTGTCAATTTAGATTCAACAATTATCTGGTGAAAGATGAAGGCTTATTGAAGGCAATTGGTACAGGTTTGTCCTTTGAAACTAAAGAACGTAAGCCTTTGTATAAATGAGAAAAATGGAGAAGGTAAAGGAGGAAGTCAAGTTGTTAAAAAGAAGAAAAGGAGGAAATTGTACCTTAAAGAAAGTCCATGTCTCCATAAGCATTCTTATTGGAATATAAGGAGTTGGGGGAAAAAAAACAGGGGAAAACACCTTGCTAAAAAAGGAGAAAAAGGCTTTAGGTGACTATATGAATGCTCTATCCAACCATAATTCTTTAATCAAGTAGAGGTTGAGGGAAAATTAGATTTAAGTATGAAGATAACTCTAAGTTCTTCTAAAAATTAGTTCCAACAAGGGGGAATAACAATATAATAAGCTCACTACTCAATCAAGAGGGTGATCTAATTTCCACACAGATAGATTTAAAGAAGGCTAGAGTTTATTTCTTTAAGAATATAATTGTGACTATAACTTTAAGCAAGTTATATTTTATTCCTTCAAGATTATAATTGTGACCACAACTTTGAGCAAAATAACTTTTCATAAGCTAAGATCATTTATAAGTAACCAATTCATAGATGAGGAGATCCAATGCTGGTGAACCCTAAAAGATAATAAGAAATTGAGAAAAATAAATTTGAAATAAGCCTTGACAACACCTAAGATTTGATATAATAAATGGACTTTTTATCGAAAGGCTTGGTCCCTTATTAGGCACCTTATAGTGGAGGCAATTTAGGAGTTCTTTGACAAATGATAGGTGTGCATGAGGCTGCTTGACTTCTGTCATGATCGTGCCCCAAAGAGCACAATTGTGACAAAGAGGATGAAACATGGGTTATGATCGTGCCTCAAGGAGCACGATTGTGACAAAGAATATAACACTAGGAGCACGATCATAATTGCTATGTCAAGATCGTGATAAAGAGTTTCCAAGCGAGGATTTGTATATGTTTAGGGTTTAGGGGTATGTTTAGAACCAAATAAAGTGTGAAAACCCTATACACAACCCCAAGACCCTAAAGCACTATTTAAGAACGTGAAACACAACAAAAAATAGTAGCAATTATAATTAAAAGTAAATCAAAAGTGGGAGTTCAGGAAGAACATTCAAGAATTCCAACTTTCCAAATAAATGAGCGAATAGAGTTTTTTATTCTTTTGTTTTAGTTATTTCATTATTCTTAATGTGTAATCTAAATTCTAAAATGTTAGTTCATGGAGTTCTATATTTCATATTAGGATTTGTTCTGGAATTGTTTAGTGACTTTAATTATTGTTGATTTCAATACATAGTTAAATGTTTGTGATAATTGTTTATGCATAAACTTGACAACAAATTGAGAGAGTAAGTCAAAAGTAATCATTGTTAGATAGCTTTAGATCTAATTAAAGATGTTAGGGATAGTGCTGTGAATTGAGAGATTGCAAATTTAGAAATTTCGAATTAAATTAAGGTTAATTGTTTAGATCTTGAGAGAAAGTAATCAATAACTTAGGAAATCTAGGATCAAACACATAATTGAATCAACAATAGTAAAGGAAACAAAATAAAGAAATGATAAGTCTTAAGTATTCCATCTTGATCAAAACCCTAAATTTTATTGACAACTCATTATTTATTTGTTTTGTATTATTATTATTTTTGAATTTCTATTATTTACTTTTATTAAAAATTAATTTCTTGTTACCTTAGACAAAGTTATGTTCAAATTGTTAACTCTTGCATAATCCTCGCGGGAATGATTATACTACATGATATGACTCGTATACTTGTGGTATATTGAGAGTTTTATTATTAGATATAAAACTTTCTCAACAATAAGGAACTTAATGGGTCACATATAAAGAGTAGTTAAAAAGGAAAAATTTAATTTAAATTAAGCTTGACTTAATTGTGATGTGTGACAAACTTAAAGGATCAAGCATGAAATTATAATTATAATTTGACTTTAATTAATATTTAATTTGAATAGAAATAAGACCCCAACGCTTTTTTTCTATTTATAGGAAATAAGCATAAAGGAGTTGACACTCCTACTTAATTCCTCTCAAATGTTGAGTTTCTTTTTACTGCTACGTAGATAAAGTTAAAAGTTAGATACCTAAATAACTCATGGTTAACTGATTACAAAAGTTTTCGGTTGGAACTTTGAATTAGATAATTCTTTTATTTTATGATTTATATTTTTCAAGTTATTCAATTATTGTGATCCAATCGCAAACTATAAAAAAAAATTCGCTACACCCATTATTTGATCACAGTTGGGTTTTCAACATAAATGATGAGAGAGACAATAAGAAAAATAAATTAGGATTTCAAAATTTTCTTATTTGTTACTTCCTTTTTTTGGACTACAATTATCTTGTGGTTAATTACAGCCTCTATGGATAAATATTTATATATCTAAGATATACTACTATTATCAGTGTGTTGGGTCGAGATAAAAAGATTGGTGATAGGCCTGGAGCTTAATTAGGGCCAACTTTTTATAATTTTAAATTTTTAATAAAAATTTATTTAATTTAAAATATAATATGATAAATTCAATTAGTTGAAGTTACGAATTTCAATTGATTAAAAAAATCAAGATTTTGTAATGAATGAATATATAAAATGTACGTATATTGTTAAAATGAATAAGATGAAACTAAATTCATTAACGAAGGAGGCTAGAATTATGAGAAATAAAAAATTTATATATAGAGTGATTAATTCAATTAATTGATGACAAGAACAAAATTCATTAATTGATGATATAATTTACAAAAATGATTGTCCAAATTTTTTAAACGATTCAATTTACAAAAATTCAAGATAAAATCATGAAATAATGCTCTAGATTGGGATTGTAAGAGTGGGGAGTAGAGACTCGAGAGAGTGGAGACTAGTAAGAGCACCTAATCATTATAGTCTGGATCGATAATAGTTTGCATCACTTATACTATATGTAGAAACATTATATTTGGTATTGTAATATTAAAATTAAATGAATATTAAGCATATAGTAACAATTAATAAATAATTGAATTTGCCTTCATCATCCAATATTTTATCAAAATATTGTCCACTGATAAATATGAGTATGTGTCGGACCCCGGCCCCGGAGCCCGACTGTCCCGGGAGGTGAGCCCTGCGGAGGCCCATTCTCGAGACAATCTTGACCTTGTCTTGTTGATATCTTTATCTTGATTCTTATTAAAATCTCACTTTGGTGGTGAGCTTGCCTTGATTAGGACTTAAATCTTGATTACCCTAAAAATGTTAAAAATTTTGCCCCTTAAAGCCATGTCCGTTAAACGGACATGAATGGGACTGGCATACCTCTTTCCCGAGAGTGTCCGTTAAACGGACATGCGTGTCCG
>JANKOD010000003.1:17148791-17164445 GCA_026284645.1 Erythroxylum acuminatum | reverse complement strand
CAAGGGTCCTGCCATAAGAGAGTAGATAACCCATTGCCAATCCTAAATCGGAAATGATTCCCAATAATATTCCTTACATGAATAAGTTTCCTCCAACTCCAAGAACTATTAATAGTAGGTTGAGCATTCCAAAAAGTAGACCTTCTAAGAATGATTGAGTGAACCCACTGAACCCACAGCGCTTCCTTATCATTAAACAAAATCTAGATCCTTTTTCCTAGTAAGACATTGTTTCAAGTAGACAAATGTTTAAACCCCAACTCACTCTCTGTTTTAGGACAACAAAGATCATTCCACTTAACCTTAGCATGGGAGTGAGACTCAATCTTACCAGACCACAAGAAGTTCCTAAGTTTAGACTAAATTTCTTTAATGACAGAGACAGGAAGCAGGAAATGGCTAGCCCAGTAGACCTAAAAAGTAGACAAGACAGAAATTACTAATTGAATTCTACCAGCGTAGGATAAGGCTCTGTGGGTCCATTTGTTGACGTATAAATAGTTGTAGGGCAATTTTTAGGCCAAAAGCTAGGATTAACCATTCATACTGGCCTGCAAGCACAATAGGAAATATTTTCTTCATTCATTTTCATTTGCCAAACTCCACTCTTACAATCAAATTTAGGGGAAAAAATTGTTTCCCTCTTGTTCAAAGTAAGGAATATCTATCAAATATTGTATTATCATTTAATTTTTATAATTTACCACCATTTTAGCTTTATTTTGAATAACTTCAACATGATTTCTAGCCACAAAAGCTTGAGAAGAATGAGGAGACTTACTAAGCCTAATGAGGTTTAGATTTTTGAGTTCGCAAAATTTTTAAATTCAATAATCTTCTAAATTGTATCCCATAGCATTTACTCTAATAATCTTTTATTTATCATTTCCACTACCAAACCACGGCCAGGCCTAAAAACTCAAGCTCCAAATCTGAGACGCTAACAGACCCAAGCTCACTTTGAAGCCTGATTGGGCCAAGCTCGGGTCTACTGTCCAAAGCCTGATCAGGCCTCAAGCCATCATAAATTTAAACCCTAATTGTTTCTTGTTCTATAAATTTATTCAACTATGCAAACCATTATAAATTTGACAGGTATATCTAAAAAACTGAACCGGTTAAACATAAATGACAATAACTACTACGGTTAGAATTATCACCTTAATACAAAACTAGGCAGCTAGATAAGTTCGTTCGCTCCGGAGGGAAGGTCAAGAACTTTGATATCTAAAACCAATACCCCTGCATAATAATGTACCTCAAAAAACTACGTGCTGTAAGACCTCAACATTTAGCACGGTTACAGACCATCCAAACAAATGAGATACAAATTAACTTATTTAACGCGGGGCTGTATACATTTGGGTTGAGTCATATTGGGGATACGTAGGCTGGGGGGACACAGTTTTCCCGTAACCAGCTGGTGCACTTCCAGGAGCTCCATAACCACCTGTTTGTTGGACAGATTGATCATAACTTGGTTGACTAGGCGTTTGAGAATAACCCTGTTGGGCACTTGGTGGTGGAACATATCCAGACCCTGGAACACTAGCATAACTGGAATCTTGATGTGTTTGATAGCCATAACCTGTGCTATTTGTAGTTGCCTGATCCGTATAACCTTGTTGTGCAGATGGATATGACCCATAAGTTCCAGTTGGACCTTGCAAATAGCCAGCCGTCTGTTGTCCACTAGGTTGGCCAAAGGTTGGAACTGGTTGCCCAGCCTGCTGAGGATAGCCTGGGGCAGATGCAGCAGGAGTCTGACTGTACCCATCAGTAGCTGATGCAGAACCATACGCAGGATATGGCTGCTGCATGGATCCACTTGATGCATATTGATGCTGCTGTTGTGATGCTACATTTGGACCAAATGATTGGCTCGGCAGTATTGGAGCTTGATAAGCATCCCCTGGCTGAGGAGCCCTTGGGTGACCATAAGATTGGTGGGTTGTCCCCTGTGATGGCATGCCAAATGATGGTTGTTTTCCATACTGTTGCTGCAACCCATAGCCTGGTTGACTCCCTACCTGAGGATAAATTGGCTGAGAACTTCCATGAGCATAAGGCGGCTGAGAGGATGCATGGTTTTCATAATTTTGTTCTTCATACCCGTGCCCATAGCTTTGCTGAGGAGGTCCTGCCTGTGAATATGGGGCTTGATGCCCATATTCTGGACCGTGTGTCTGTCCATAATTATAACTGGTATGAGACAAAGGTGGGCCGACAGCCTGGGCAAGAGAAGGGCCAGACACATGCCCAGGAATGGGAGATGAGATTGGACCAGAAACAGGGTGATCAGTTGCATGCCCTCCTTGGCCATAATAAGGATAGCCTCCACCCTGTACACTGGGAGGTCTATGTTCCCAACCAAAGCTGCCTCTTGGTGCCATCTGTTGTGGATGATAAGTACCATAAGCTGGGGGTGGGTATTGTGAACTTTGAGATGGATAGGCTCCTCTTTGCTGAAAATCATAAGGGGATGGCTGGGATGAATGAGGACCTCGTGGAGTCCAGTGAGCTGGACCACTAAGTCCTCGAGGCCGGTAGGACTGCTGCTGATTAAAACCACCAGAGTGAGCTGATGGCCTGACAGTCTATCATAAGAAAATATAAAAGATCAACAAGTCAGCTGATTCAGACAACTTTAAATTAAATGAGAGAGAATGAGGTACATAGCATCAATGTAAAAGTTGTAACATCAAGTACAGTATGCCCCCTCTTCTACAAAAAGACTCCCACGCAATGACAATTATGTTCCCCACACAACTTTCACAGATCAAAACAGGTCAAATCAACGAAAGTTTTGAAGAACATTGGGGGGAAAAAAGCTTCAATGTCAACATGTTATCATCACAAAACTTGTAGCAAAACATACAAAACAGAAAATCAAACAATATACAAGGCCATCAACACAAATGTAAATTTCCAACTTCCCTGAGTTGGAAGCAGTAAATATTCTTCTAATGCCTTTAACAGCTAATCAAGGACAATTCCCTCGTGTGTACTTCAGAAGGTCAGTTTTATTACTCAAGTTCATCAGCATACGTTCTAGAATAACTAAGAAGTCAATAGATAGGGAAAAGCACAGAAACACAAAGAATGTGAGGCATATGTTCTTGAGAGCTTGTTTGATTCAAAAAATGGAAGTTCTAGAAAATGTATCTAAGAAGTTAATAGATAGGGAAAGCAAAGAAACACAAAGAATGCAAGGCACATACTCTTGACAGCTTGCTTGATTCAAAGAATGGAAGTGCAAATTAACCACAAAGTCAAGGCACAGGAAAAAGCACATAGAATTTACAATCATACTTGTTAATGTTGGATATTATGCATGGAAGATGTGCAGTAATATGAGAACACACATAGTTAAGCGAGATGAGAGCAAATATTCAATTGCACTATCTGTCTCTCCCTACAAGTTGTATCAGACTTGCGCACTTAGCCACAGATGGGCAAGGATAACTTCAGAAGTTCAGAAAGATTGACACCACCGTCTTCTGACCAGAATGAATCAAAACCATTCGGCTCCACAATTATAAAAAGTGGAATACCCATGCAAGGATAAACTTAAGAAATTCAAAAGATTGGCCAAATCATCGTTTGATGAACATAAATGAATGTATCGACAGTACATGAGTACATGAAAATAAATGACATGCCTTTCATATATGCTGCAAAGGGAAAGCTTATAGAATGAAGTAAATGATTTCTCAGGAAGCGAGTCCCAAAAGAAATTCAGTCCACTGGCTTCCCAGCACTACCAGCAAGATTATAAGTGTAAAACATGGCACTTACACTGGTGGAACCATAAACCTAGTGGGTAGAAGCTTAGCACATACATAGAGTAGTTTGAAGTGCAGTATCTGCTGAGATATAATAGCTATGATAAAGCAACATATTGACATTAAAAAAAACCTCTATTCAAGAATAGTTTTGTCAATAAGAGACAAACACTCCTAGATACCTTCATCAGTGAAAAATGGAACAGATACAGCTTATTTTCTAAAGATATGAATCATATCAAGATCTTGTACACAGCATACCATATGTAAAATCATAGGACATGCCTAGCATTAATTATATCTAATAAATAATGGCTTTACAGCAATAGTACTGCAGGTCAAAGCACACCATGTGCATGCATCAAATCCTTCAATTCTTTGACCACAACTAGGGTTGGAATTAACAAGCATCAGTCAAATAATCTTGATCTACAAGCACTTCACCTGACATTTTACTTTCTTCCAACAAATTTCTCATGCATAAAATGTGGGGTGCTAAAGAGCACTAAGGTCAATAGAGCAGTCTCACTGAATCATGACTTTTAACTTTGAAGACTCAAAGCAGTCTTACCAACTATTCACACCCTTCAATTGCGAGATTTAATGCCTGATACCTCTCTGCAGTGGATGAAAGTGAATGATGGTTGTCTATTGCTACACCAAGAAAGCAATGCTGACCCCATGGGAAAGGCAAAAGCCAAATCTGCATTTTTAAAGTCAACCAATTCGAATCGGCACCTTCAAGATATATAAATCATGGCAACCGACATCTTGGACTTTCAATATACAAGACTTTCCTAGCAGCACAGACAATCTTTGGAAAGGATCATTCATCAATGTCTCACACTCTTAGGTATCATGTAAGCATTCTCTCTTGGGGGAAAAAAATCTCCTCCTTAAATGGACTAAAAGGCATCTCATACATGAAACACATAATTCACGGTTACAATACCATGAGATACTCAGCTTAAACCATGAATCCGCAAAAGACTTGAACAGAACCAAGCGACATGAACTTGCCAACTGAGACCATGGATAATTCCTAGAACTATCAATTGGAAACAAAATTGCATGATACTAGAACTAATTTAAGATAGAAGTTAAGAGAAAAGCTGAATAATCAATTCATATTTTTCAATGAATTAAACAGGAGTTATGGGATTTGCATGGACGGTTTTTCTCTATAAATGCAATACACCGTGTAAGAATAACTACTCAAGGCAGCCATCTCAGATATAGCAGCTTAAATGATGAAATGATCAGCATATCACCTACAGTCATAGCATATCCATACCATGACCAAAATATATCAACAAACCAACAAATTAAAAACGAGTGATTTACTCAGACATTAAACAAGTACAAATAATGGGCATCAATAGTTTTTCTTAATCTCAAACACCGTCACACATTTCACAGTCGACAACACACATTATACATGCCAACACAAGTGCCATGTTACAAAACCTACACATGAATGCGGCAAAAATTAAGTGAAACAAATTCAGATGTATTATTCACAATGAAATAAGTACAAGATAAAATGGACACATATAAAACTATTTGGTAAAGTTCGTTATGTAAAATACATCAACATAATGAACCAGATAATACAGATAACACTAATGCTATTGAAATTAAAAGACCACAGATGAAAAAACAAAATGGTGGGGAAAAAGCCAGACCTGGTTCATCACATCCTTTATCATTTCTCTTGCAATTTCAATTTGTTTCTTATCGCCAGTCACTCGCACAGTTCTTTCCTTAGACCCGTCACCTTCTGGAAGATGTTGAGGTATAAGCTAAATCAAGACAATGAGATTCTCGACAGTCAGAGGATATATATTCTTTAGGAATCAAAATAACCTAATTATTTATCAGAAGATGAATATGTACATGAGAACAAGTACCTGAATGCGTGCCCCTGATTGAGCTTGGAGGTTTTTGATGGTCTCTCCACCTCTGCCGATGATTAAACCAACCTAGGCTCAAGACAGCATATTTAATCACAGTTAGAAAATGAACTTAATTGGTGGATAATCAAAAAAGATATCAGATCAAGGGACCAAAAAAGCAGGTACCAACATAGACAAGAATCATAAAAAATATCAATAAACAAACCTTCTCATTTGGTACTTGCATCTCAAGTTGATCTGCCACTCCCATGGTCTCTGCCCTAGGAAGCCCCCTAGCAACAAGGGCTGGGGAACCACCGGCATCAGCCTGCATGAGGTGTCCACAAATGATTCAATGCAAAAGCAAGTCCAGTGGTTTAATTATATCACATTACAATAATATGAAAAAGGAACAGAAATTACAAAATATCTAAGTCGTGAGTACACAAATAATAGCATCAAGATTTAGGCATAGTTTCAGCTACCTCAGCTATGACCGCATTAATAAGTTTTTCAGCCTTGCTTATGCTACTTAAAGTCCCAATCAATTCAACTGGCCTCACTGCAGACCTTGGATCAGCATCAGCATCTCTTGTGATTTGAATTTTTGCCCCTGAATTGTATTGAAGATAACGAATAGTATCGCCACCCTTGCCAATAAGAACGCCAACCTGCCAACAGTATTTAAAGTATTTTAAACAATTTTTGTTAGACTTCAACGAGAAATGATAACATGTGTAGCACATCAAACCTAGTTTTCAAAGTGATACATTAAAGTACATACTCTCTTCAGCATACCTTATCATTGGGAACCTCCATTTTACGGGAAGTAGTGTGAGAATCAGAAATATGTTCCTCAGACCCCTGAAATGTTTTCTCAGATTCTTCTCCAGATGGCTTATGGGGTTCCTCTTCAAAGGATTTCTCAACATCATCTGCCTTCGAACCCTCAAAAGAAGCTTCATTGGTATCACCATCTACCGCAGTTGGGGCTTCTGTTTTACTCGTTAAATCCAAAGCTTCCTCCTTTCCTAAAGACGACAAGGGTCGAGCATCATTGTCTGCTTGCTCGCTCTCTGCATGTGGTTCTTCTTTATCTGACTCCCCCACTTTGAAAAAAAAAACCATTTTCGTTAGCAGCTTGAATGTCAAACCAACAATAACAAAAGAAACATTTTATATATACATACATAAGAAAAGTTGGCCTTCGGAGGAAAAATTAATAAAAGAAACAAAATGGGGAACCCTAATCACTTAAAATGGTGAGTGAAGAAGATACCTGAGTCATGGGGTTCATCATCATCGAGCCTTGGTCGCTTGGATTCCTGTGAATCGTCCTGTTCAACATCATCAATGCTGGAGTCGGGAATCTCGTTGGGACTCGGCTTTCGCTTGTGATCCCAAGGTAAGGTGACTGCCGTAGATGCCACAACAACTTGCTCCTCATTCTCCGCCATTTGAGTGTAAAGAGAAGTTTTCCAAAGATAAGTTGGATCGATTCCTCAAGAAAGAGAGATTTTGTTTGAGATGGTGAAACAGTGAGAACGATGATGCGATGAACAAGTATGGTCGATTTAAGCCGTCAGTATATATTGCTGACTTAAATAAACGTGGGCTAGGGTTTTGGTTGATTGATGGGCTTCGCATTTAATTGGGCGGGCATCAATTCCTTTGGGCACTAGATAGTACGAGCAAGTCTTGGATTCAAGAAATTTTAATTTTATAACTTAGTAGAGTAATTATTTCTATTTTAACTTCTTATATAATATTCATTAGTAAATTTTAATCATATTTTATTAATCTCTAATACTAAATAAGTAATTTATTTTTTAAAATATTAATTACTTATTAATATGTGTTTTAATTTTTAAATCAATGGTATCATTTATAATTGAATTTTGAACTTTATTCAAGAATAATTATTTCTAGAATTTTTGAATTTAGTTATTTAAGATATTTTAAATTTAAAAAATATATCTAATAATTATTTTTGAAAATATAAATTCTAAAAAAATTAAATTATATTTATTAAATAATGACAATTTTGAAAATATTTTACTTTTTCAAAATAATTTTAATTTCAAAATTTATATCAATTATAAAACTAAAATAAAATGAATCACTAAAATATATTAATCATAATTAGGACTAGTAGTTAATATTTAGTAATTATATTGTATTTATTTAGTTAATAATAAAAATAAAAAAACAAACTAAAACTACTTTTTATAGTTGTCATAAATTATGAAAATAGGAAAAAGTTAGAACCAATGACAAAAACTAAAATTTCAACCAAGCAAGTACTTTTACTAAATTTAAAAATAAAAATAAAAATAGAAGTGAAACGAAATATTCTTAATATCTCCTTATGTAATTTAGAGAGACCTGAAATGGTTTCTACTTTGTGTGATTTAATATTCAAATTACTTTTTCTTCAAAAAATGAATAATATATTAAAGGCTTAAAAGCATACAAGTATATGCTATTGAGAAAAAAAGATTAAAATATGACTACAATCAGATTACTAGTGGATTTGACGAGGTTATAAGAGTGGATAAGCTAGTTTATTTTCCGAGCAAGTTTAGTGAGGCTAAAATTATGCCTGTCTTGGTAAACAAATAAGTGAGTCCTAATTCTGCTACTTACTGTCTTTAAGAAAGTCTCCTTGCTATTTTTTTGCTCTGTGAAGATTCTTTTGTTCCTTTCCTCTCATGGGCAAGATACCAAGTATGTTAAGGCCACTCTGAATATCCTAAGCCACCTTCATGTGGCATCTTTAGCTTTGTACACCATACAACAATGCAATCTCATGATAATGGGAGATTAATAATGTTACAATAACCAAGTAAGGTCAGCCATATGTATTATTATAATGACATTAAAAAACAAATGTTTAATGCTTTTATGGGAATTTTTTTCATAGGATACACCAATTTGGCATACATGAGAGCTTGTTATTCTATCTAACCTTTTTTCAATGCTAACCATAAAGTGAAGGAGGCTTTAAGTGAACTGTGATTATGCCACACAACCTTATGCCATGAAACATGATCGTCAGAGTTTTTGAAAAAGTTTCCAACATGATTTATTGGTGAATTGAGTTGATGTTATATGTACCCATCTGATTGAATCTCCCCTAGAATGGTCCATTCTATAGCTAGATAGAAATTTAGAAAGAGCTGAAACTGGAAGAAAACTAGTCAAGTTGTTGATTGAAAAGGCACAAGCCACAGTAGCATTTGGTGCTAAAATAGTCTTCAAAGGTGTAGCGCCATTCATTAACTCTAAAGGTCCCAAAGGAGACCATAATCATACCAAAAAGAGGTATGCATGTTATTCTTTATAATGCTTACACGTGAGTTTCTGATGTTAGAACAATAATTTCATAAGAGAAGAAGCATTACTAAGAAGCCTAATAATCCAAATATTTTGATCTTTAATGTAGTAGTAACAACGCGCGTCGAGTGCACTGCAAAATTTACCTGACTCTGCACACTAAAATTTGTAGTTATGGTGAGTTGAGATTGAATCCACAGAGAATGTTCGATTAATTTCTGTAACAAAATTAATTGAAGCAAGGAAAATATAAAAAAGGGGTTTTGGATTTTAATAAATTTAGAAAAAAAATTAAAGTAAACTATAAAAAACAAATTAAAAAAAGAAAAAAATGATTATATTGTCGAATATGAGTAAAGTTCAGTTCTAGGGTCAATCTTGACCTAAACATGATCAAGCGTATTCTATCATCCTAACGTCTTTACAACTCTCTTTGGATTATTAATATGAGACTAATAGAATGCTCTACTAATCCCGAATTTCCCTTAGATTGTGTTTAATCAAGATACAATTGTTAATTAAACCTAACTACCAAATAACCTAGGATACGATCTTTAGATTCAATTTGGTAGCCGCATTACGAAGTAGAAAATGATCAATATAGGCAGTAACCTCATACGTTCGGGTTATCTAATCTAAGTTATGTTGTTCTTAACGATTTACTATCATTAAATGCTACTAACAAACATTAAATGTAACAATTATGGATTACATTCAATATTATAGCAATAGGTTCGAAATAGAACAATCAAAATAATGTATTTTGATCATCTATCCAAAACCTGATTCAATTAACACAAACAACACAATAAACCAAAAAGAGATTACAACGTTAATAAGATGAAATAGCTTAACCATGACTTGGCATCGATATCCCCGTGAACCAGTGTCGGGACGTCTACCCCTCCATCCTCTCCATGGGCCTCCAAGCTTCAGCCAAGAACACCTTTGTTTCCATAGAAAACCGAAGGGAAATAAGAGAAAACATTTTCAACTAGGTTTATCCACTTTCCTTTGCAAAATCGAAGAGGGTTATAGGTCAACTCCCTTCTTCCTCTTTCAGCTGACACTCTCACCTTTATTATGATAAAACAAATAGCTTTAAAACTATGTGAGATGAAGCTTAACCAAAGAGAAGGTGAGTCATCTAGCTACTCCACTTGCTTCCAAACCGAAGGAGACAAAAATGAAAGAGTTGTCTTCGTTTTATGCACTCTTTGTTTTCACTCACCACCAGCCTCCATTATATTTTTGCATCTTGTTTCCCTTTTATTTCTTTCGTAGCTCCCCCTAAGACTCATGAGGTAGCTAGGTTAAAAATTAGATAAAATGGACAGGTGTTGCCTTTTCCCCCAGCATCTTATTCCATCTCTTCCACATTTTTATTCTACCACCTTTTAGCAACCCTCACACATTCACGTTATTTTACTCAGCCAAAGCACACCATATCTCTTTTTTCTTATACTTTAAACATGGAATGATAACTAGTAACTCACGTGATACATATGTAGTCTCATGCAATCCATGCATCACATTTTTTACTCTCTAACTGCAGCCTTTTCTTAACAGCCGACAACTAACCCTTCCTTCATTTAGTTAACCACTCTTTTGCTCCTTATCTTCCAATAGCTAGTCTCCTTATCAAGTCTCTAATACTTGTCCAAGTGTAGCCGACACACCACACATCTCTTTATACCTTAAATGTAACGATTAAATGTGGAATGGACATGTAGCATGAAAACAAGCGTACCTTGTATGCATTTCCCCTCTTCATTGTTTCTCATTCATGTCAAGTGATCTCATGGCTGTAAGGGTGATCATTTTTCTCCAAAATCCTAGTTGTCACACGATTCTCTTTATAATAATAACTAGGTTAAAAGAAATGGGACAACTATAAGACAATGTTCACTCTCCATTTTTATACTCTATCTTGTCTCCTCTTCTTGTAATCTTTTTCTTCTTCTCCATGCTCCATAAATCAGTAGAGTGTGGAAATTGAGAAGATGGCTTCAATGAACATGCTTTCGGGTCACTTTAGCTCCTTTACTTCTAAAATGTACCTATAATCAAATATAAGCTAAAGTGAGTATCCTAAGCATTTCTAAGGCATTAATCTCTAAGTGTAGCATATCAAATGAATCAAAATTTAAACACAAATCAAGTAGTCATAAACCCATTAAACCTATAAAGCCTACCTATCTTGTAACATTACTCTCTTTTGTTAGAAGGATAGTATTAAAGGTTTTCATTGAATGTATAACTAGGTTACCCTGCTTTCTTGGCTTGCAAACTTCAGCCCAACACACTCTATATTTTCCTTGATTCTCACTACTACCAATCCATAGATATCTTCTAAATATTCTTTTAATTGCTTTAACTATTGCCTAAAGAGATACAATATGAGAGACCTAATAAATGCCTAAAGAGTTAAACACTGAATTAATCAGTTTGCATCTTCTAGCTAAGGATAATGACCTTAAACTCTATCTATCAATCCTCCTTTTGACTTTATCTACTAAAAGTTATAAAGTTAGAGTACACAGGCTTAATAGATGAAATTGGAATGCATAGGTACCTCACTGTAAGTTGAGCTATATTGAAACTTATGATAATAGATATCCTTGTAGCTAGATTACTTGCATTGGCTGAAACAAACATATTGGACTTATCTTTATTTATAGATAAACCAAACATCTTATTAAATAGCTTAAGAGCACTCATAAGTGATGCAATTGAGTTGGTATCTACTTTAAAGAAGAGAAGGACATCATCAGCAAAATTCAAACTGACAATTTTTAGCTTTCTGCTTCTAAAATGGAATTTGAATGCTCTGTTCTTGTTAGCTACTTCTTTTTGGCAACTTACTAAGCACTTATATTACTAGAGAGAACAAATAAGAGGAGATGGGATCCACTTGTTTAATGCCTCTCATTGCTTGGATATGACTTGAGGGTTCATCATTCATAAAGATCCTGTATGAAATAGGGACATATACCGAATAATCCACTTAACAAAAATGTCAAGAAAACCAAATGCCTTCAGAGTGTTAAGAATAAATCTCCAATCCACTGCATCATAAGTTTTTTGAAAGTTAATTTTGAGTACATAATTCTTATAGTTATTCTTCCTGTTGTAGTGATTGCAAAGTTCCAAAGCTAGTGCTATATTGTCACCAACTTGCCTATTGGAAATATAAGCACCTTAAGAAGGATCTATGAGGTTTATTAATACAAATTTCATCCTTTCAGCAATTACCTTAGAGCTTATCTTATATATAGAATAACAATAAGAAATGGATTTATAATTTTTTAGGAATATGTGCTCCTTTCCTTTAGGAACCAATGTAATGAAAGTGTTGTTCTCTTCCTTAAGGACTCTTTTATTATTGAACAACTCCTTGATCACATCAACTACAACTCCATTTATGAGGGACCATTGTCAGTGAAGAAATGAATGTTAAAACCCTCAAGGCCATGGACTTTAAAGGGAGCTATTGATTTGGGAGCTTTTTCAATTTCTTGAGTAGTAACTAGCATTAAGAGAGATTCTAATTCCTATAGTCACAACTTATGATGAATGATTTTATCAATGAGAGCAACTAAGGAAGAGGCAATAGAAGGAGATGTTAAGATTCCATGGAAGTAGTTTTCAAATTCTTTAATGAAGTAAATTTGTGTACCGAGTAGAGTGCCATTGCTATCAAGAGTGACAATCTTTCTTTTTGTAAAATGAATGAACTATATTAACTATACCAGAAACGATTACAAGATTGAAATCATTACATCGATGACCAATATTTTGATAGTTCTATACTAAAGTCACCCTATCGATTTCATACTCAAAGCATTAAAGGTTAAAAAAGCAAAACAGAAAGAGCAGATTAACGAACATTAGCTTATAAATTCCATATCATTTTTATGCGACGAGTTAGCAGGTGATTATCTCTTCTAATGAGTAGGGCATGTTGGCCCCCATTTTCGAAGACCAACATTCTCTCTGATACCACAACTGTTGGGCCCAGATTTTGGAGCCCAACTCTTCCAAAATATCATAAAGTGTAAGTTTATTCCAATTAAAAACACCTGAACCATTATCAATTCATCTTCATGCTTTGATATCATAACATGTGGGCGCCGTTTTCAGAGTCCAACTCTTGAGTCATGAAACTATAAATGTTGGGTCTTGGGTCTAGAAGTTTGCCGCAGTGAACGAACGAGCACTTTTGTGGAAACCTTTTGGGAAAAATTCGCCGCGACGAACTCTTGACTTTGTCGCAAAGAAGGTCCAAAATTTTCCCTCCCACTTCTCTCGGCTTCTCGCCGCGGCGAAGATGCAAAATTGACCATAGTAACACCTTTCAGGAAGGTTCACTCAAGAGCTTTCCCTAGGTTTCTCCATCCATTCAATCCTTGCTTTCACTCTAAGGTAACATCATTTCATTACAATTCAACTATCAATGATATTTCATCATACTCTCTAATCTCTTTTCTTAAAACATTTAATTCATTTCTTACAACCAATTCTCATCCTTCACAAAAATTCCTGTATCACTTTTCTATAACATGTCTCTTATATATATATATATATATCAACAATTCATGCTCACAATTTGGCATCTCAAATCGATAACTTTCTTCAAGTATATCTAATTTTCCACTCAACATCATCCATACATAATTCATAATTCATTAATATCAAAGAATAGTGTTTTACAAGCTCTAATGGCATTCTAAGCCACAATACATCCATGTCTCAAAATTTCAAAATACAAAAGTTACATGAACTAATAATCCTTAAAATGCGACTAAAGGCTTGTGTTTTCCAAAACTAACTCAAAATACAACATAAGCAAATTTGGAGTGATGCCTTGACTCTCTTTCACTCCATCTCTTGCTCATCACCTAGAGGTGGGGACGGAAAGGGGGTGAGTTTAAAGCTCGTGGGTCATAAGTTTATAACGAAGAACAAGCAAAACCGTTGCAATGTTCATTTGTCATATAAAAGTCATAATGAATTCATAAAATGATTCGTTCTCAAATTCTCAGTCAAACTCACAATTCGAACTCAAAACTCATAGTTAAAAATATCATCACATTAACACAGTATATCCATTTAACCATCAATACAAAACACTCAATTTATGCAACATACTTAACAATTCAAAGATGCAATGCACAAACAAATGGCTCGAGAGTTCCGTGGAACAAAATGGATAAACCGAAATTTATACCGGGAACAAAACGAGTCCGATTTCTCAGGATCTTGTGGCCTCAAGTGGGCAGCCAGGAGAAGGCTATATGTCGACGTGCACATGACTAACGAAACGTTCCTCTCTTGCCCAAACAAAGCATATAATCATGCTCAAATCAATTTATCGAGTGCTCATACTTTTAATCTTTTTTCTACTTTTTCATTCATACAAAATGCCATGACATGTTTCAATGGAATAACTTGATCATAATTCATAAATCTCAATGCATTTTCAATAATCACAAGAATTCATATCCAATCAATTAAGCATATACACATATGAGCAAATTCTTTAAATCGTTTAAAAGCAATATATGAAGAAATTGAAATCATTTTGTTCTCTTGATTTGGAAAAACTTTAATGGCTCATTATTCAATTATAAACATGAAACCCACCTGAGTTCCTTGCTTGGACACATGCTTAAAAGACGCCTCTCCTCTTGATCCTTGTGCCTTCCTTGATTCCCTTTATCAAATGCAAAATTCCCATTCAATTGGAATACAATTTGAGGGCCCATATATTGCATATTCACTAAGATGAATTCTAAAAACTCAAACTCTTCCAAAAGTCCAAACATTCGGGTCAATTTTCCATGACCACTCTGATCAAGTAAATGAAAAAATCTGAAAATATTCTCTTCTAGAAAATTTTTCTTCATTATATTAAGTTTCTAATGACTCAAAAATCAATCAATTTGGTTTAATACTCTAAAAGTTATGCCCCAATCATTTTTGGTTTGTTCCAATACTAATAAAGCATTCTATGTTCAACTTCCCTTCAAATATTGAGATCTTTAGAGACTTAATTGAAACTTGATTCCATCATACCAATTGTAGCCTTATGTTTCTAGTTTACAATGAATCAAAAATAACCTCATTTGGATATCTACAGAAAAAGTTATGCCTAAAATATGAAAGCATGTTTGTGTAGAAAAACTGGGTTTCGCAGCGGCGAAATCAGAAGCTTGCTGCGGCGAAGGCAAAAGCTCGCCACAGTGAACTTCTCCAGAAACCCACACCGAAGACAATGTTCGACATTCTCCATCTATATACTTTCCATCTTTCAAATATAACTCATCTTAACACTAAAACACCTCTTCTACTTCATTTCTAAGCTCATTCCAACCCAAAATCATTCATAAACACAACATAATCATTAACCCTAGAATATGAAAACATTTTTCCTATACCATTCCTCCTCATTTTTACTTCTAACTATCAATCAAGAAGGTTTGAGTCTTGTACTTACTTGTTGATGTGATCGCGACTTATCATTCAATCCTAAGATTGATCCTTGGAAACCGGTCAAAGTAAATTTATACCAAGAATTGCAATATAGGATGCAACCTCGGGTCGACTCTCAAGGAACCAGTGCAGAATTGATCCTA
>JANKOD010000003.1:17104102-17118199 GCA_026284645.1 Erythroxylum acuminatum | reverse complement strand
CTTTTGTTTTATTAATAATAAATATTTTCATTACAAAACTGTAACTGAAGAAGATAAAGTTACATGTAAATACACTTACTTTCCAAGGCACTATATTTACATAACTCCAACATAAAGTTGATTTCTTCAGAGTATTTAATAGTTTTAGTTGGGGCCTCCTTTGGAAGATACTGGAGGCTTATGAATTCCTAAGAATATTCATTAGTTGGTTGAAAGAATGCATTTCCACTGCTAGCTTTTTAGTTGCTAGTTTTTAGTATTAATCAACGGGAGTCCATCTACTTCTTTCTTGGCAACTAAAGGGCACAGGTAGGGATACCTTCTCTCCCTAAACTTTTTTATACTTTACATGGAAATTCTAAATTCCATAAGCTTGAAGTGGAGGCTAATACCAAATTTAAATTCAAATTCAAATTTCAAGATCAATATACCTTTCTCCTCCTGTATACATTCATCAATCCTGTCTTCGTCTCGCCTTAATTATGCATGACTAAGTTAATATTCTCAATTGTCATCAATGTGAAGGAAATATTTAGACCCTTTTATACACTACCAAAAGTTACTTCCTTTTCTTCTTTAATTGGTTCAGTAGTTATTTTTTTGTACTAATTTCCTTATTTAACTCATATAAGGGCTTCGATTAATTTTTCTTTTTAAATAATTGTTAAAGATACCATTGTTGTTCCTTATTGGATATTAATAGAGATTATATCAATTTTTAGAATTTATTTTATGCTACTTAATATTGACTTACAAGAAAAAAAAGTTAATACATTCTAAGTAGCCACACAAACTTAAGTGTTTAAAGGTTAGTCTTTGAACCATTTTCATCTCATATCTTTTTTCATTTTTCTCAACAAGATTTTTTTTTTAAATAATTTGTTTTTATATGACCATAATCACCAAAAAAATGATATCTCACATGATAAAAATTGAACCGTTAGTGCCATATGAGAAAGATTTAAAAGAATATGATTATATGCATATTTAGTTATTGATAAATGATATGTGTGATATGAAATTCTCTTCTGGATATATGGAGAATTAGGAGCTCTCATTTTGTAATGAGAAGGCATATCACATGAACTGTCATATCAAGGCATATCACATGAATTGTCATATCATATGTTCCTTTCATAAAATTAGGACCAATGAGAATTTTGAACATATGTCAAATACTTGTATGGTGACTATAACGATTATGAGATTGTGTTATACCATTATAATTGAATTTAGTTTTATAATAAGTGAAAGCATATTTAATAATCTGTTGTCATAGATGAGGTCCATATTATGATTGTTACATGTCTTTATATTTGAATTATAGGTATTTTTGCCTTTAAAGACTTGATGCTTATATCTAGACTATCAAAAATACATGAATGCATGATTATTCTCTTTTTAATATGAAATAGATTGTTGGATGAGCATGGGATACTTATACATATTTAGCTATAGGCTCATCATATAAGTGCTTTCCCCTCACAAAGATAGTCTTGTTGTTAGAGGGTGCACTTTAATAACTAAAACCAATTTATCATTAGAACTCTTTAGGGCTCCAAGCATTTTATTCAATTTTTCACTACCTATATTGAATCTATAAAAAAGACTTTTTGAGGCCATTGATATCGTTCTTGAATGTCTTATTTTCATATAATAAATCATACCGATTGTCATTGGAAACAACCATACTCTTAGATTATATCATTTCATGCATGTCACATTTAAATTTATCATTCTTAATCATACATGTATAAGAGTTTTTAACCTAAAGGCATACTTACAAGTTTCTTTCTTATTTTTCATGCTCATGACTTCTACACATTCAACAAACTTACCATATGAAAGCTCAATGACTTCTACACATTCACCATGAGTATGCAAAGAAACTTGTAAGAATCAAAACTTTACACTTATATTCTGATTTTTGTACTTTGATGTATGAAATTTGATTTCAATGTAATTTGATGTATGAAATTTAGAATAAAAATATTTGTGTATTATAGTGAATAATAATGTTATCAATGTCTAATGTCATTAATAGTTGTGTTGTTAAGTTAATTTTTTTGTCTAACAGGTGGTAAATATCATAAAAATATAAGAAACTCTGCCAAAAGTTTTGTAAATTGTAGTTCACTTATGATAATTTATTCTAATACAGGAAAATTCTATGGGCAAGAATTTTACACCACATTAGCTCTTTTTGCACATTCACACTAAGAAGTATAATGGTGTGACCTTTGTCAACACGTGATGCAGACAACTTCATGTATGTAAAATCTATACTTTAGTATTAGTTCTTAAAAATTATCACTTATTAACCCAAAAAATTATAACGATAGAACCAAATACAAGAAAGCATTGAATGACAGTCTCAAAACTCTGAAACTATTAATGAGAGTCAGGCATATCTTGATGCAGTGGGTAGTAGGGACCATCATGGAAGGATTTTTGACTTAGGTTCATTTGCAAACACATGTTATTCACAATCCTCCACATCCACTACAGCTAGATCTAATAGGCGGTTCGCATCAAACGAGAGTGTCGTTCAGCTTCAGAGCATGGGAGAGAGACTGATGGAGTGCATAACCCAACTTCGTAATAAGGTAGATGAGTTGAAGGGGAGGGACAAGATCTCATAGCAAAAGTCAGAGCATCTACCTTCACCACCTACATAGCTTAGATGGATAAGTGAATGTATCTGGTGTTTTGCTACTCTTAAGTTTTTGTATAAATTCTTAATTTACAATTATTTGTAAGCTACTTATTTATGTAGATTATAATTTTTTATTATATTACTAATCAGGATAATATTTACTTTATAGTTATCAATCAATGTTATATTATTTACAAAAATTAAATGTACAAAAAATCAAAACATTATCAACAGAAAACTTGGGTTGGAAGTGAGGAATGACGGTTGAAATTTATCATAGCTAAATTTCTCGAAGGAATTGCAATATTATGTTGGTAAAAAATTAGCGAAAATATAAAATTTAGTTGCTAAAGTAACTGACTGATATGCAAAATTCCGTCACTAAATTTGCAACAGATTCCTAATGTCTGTCACTAAAATTTACCTATGGCCGTTTCTCCAATGACTCTTTCCATCAGTAATTTTCATCGTCAAATTTGTTTCCTAAAGGAAAATCTTGATTCTTTGTCGGTAATTTTCGTCACTAAAATCTATTTTTCTTATAGTGATAATCTATTCTTCATGTGTTCAGTTTCTGAGGGAACATGTGAAGCTAAAATACTTATGAACTAGTTTCGATAATTCTATTTCCATCATTATTCATTGGCTAGCTACACAAGCTTTTATTCCTTAGACTGACAAATTGGTCTACTTACTGTTCGTGGGACTATGTGTACAAACAATTTGAAAAGAAAGGATTGCGAGAAGGTTTGAATTCAAATGCAAAACCGTAGAATCACTTATCAATGAAGTTACCAATGGGACTCGAGAAATTATTTTATCGAGGAACCTTATAACTGATTATAGTTCCACTTTTCTCCTCACTTTGAATATCTAATTCGTGTGCTACTTACAAAATAGAAATTTTGTAGGTATATCCAATTTGCTTTTTTTGTGTTGAGGGATAATCCCATGAACCTCTTTTTGGGGATGTAAGTTTCATTATTAATTAATTCATTCCTTTTCCCCTTTTTTTTCAAATGATAGTACTTTTTGTACATAAGTGATGGTAATGGATGAATGGGGTACTAATATAGTTTGTACTGGACAAGTATGTTTTGTTCTAAGAGATGTTATTCCCATTTTCACTGAAGTTGTTACTTATTTTAAATGTGTCATTGTAAGTTTTGTGCATAGTTATGATATTGGATGTACCGAGTGTTGATATATTTTGTATTTAAGACACGATATTCCTTCCATATACTCATTATATTCCCTTTTAATGTGTAGGAGTGATTTATAATGAATGATGATATTTTTGTTACATTTGTGATGTTAGATAAATAAATAACTATTATAGTTTGTACTAAGTTAGGGTAGTTGTACTCAGGGATGATATTCTTATTTTTTGTTGAACTTGTTACCAATTTTAAATGTGTTATGGTAATTTTTGTATATAGCTGTTGTGTTAGATGTAATAAGATTTGATATAGTTTATATTGAGACATAATATTCTTTCTACCAAATCATTACACTCGTATTAAAAACGTGTTGGTGTTGCTTATTTGTTATCAATGATAATATCTTTTGTACATAGGTATGATATTAGATAAACAGAGTACTAATATAGTTTATACTAAGGTAGGATAGTTTTTGTAATCAATCGTGGCATTCCCATTTTTGACTAAAATTGTTAGTTATTTTTAATTTGTCATGATAAATTTAGGACAAAATAATGATATTGAATGTAGCAGTCATAATATCGTTTGTATTAAAGTGTGATATTATTTGCATTTAATTAATATATTTCCATTTTAAAGTGTAAGTCTTACACATTTCTAATGAATGATATTTTTTGTACATAAACATAATATTTGATAAATAAGGTACTATTATAGTTTACATTGAGGTAAGATATTCTTTTTACTCAATCATGATATTCTTATTTTTAAATATACATGAGGTTATCTTCTTCTTTATTCTTTTTTTAGAACTCCTCTCTTTATTAGAACAAACAAATCATGTACAAATGTTTTTTATATAGTGTGATTAATTGTTAAATAACAAATTATAACATAGATAATTTTAAAATACACAAACAAATTGTTTCAAATTTATGATAAAAAAATTATTACTTCCAAACTTTAATAAATAAATAGTCACCTCCTATCCAAGATTCAAAATAGAAGAATAGCATGAGTAATTTATCAATATTTAATTTATTTATAACAAAATATCTTTAATATTGTTTATTATTTTATATTCTTATCTAATGTATGTGGATTACGGATGATCATCACTCATAGCCCGCAACATTTTTCGTAAAGAAAATAGTTATAATTTTGTAAGGACCCGTTTGAGTAGCTCGGGGATTGTGGCCATTTATATCTAGAATCACAATATAATAAAAGATAATAAATAATTATTTTTATTTTATTATGGATTTACGAATTATCAATAGCCACCGTATGGGTTCTACTGAACATTTTCCTTCTGTAAAATTAAAATCGTTTTTGATGTATAAATTAATGTACGTATAAAAATGACGAGAATTGAAGCTTTCCCATGCCGTCTCGTCTTCTGTGTAGAATTTACCCCTCCATTTTCAAGACCAAGGGGCGCTTCCTCCAAACTGTCTTGTCCATAACAACTGAAAATTCTTAGGGTTTTGAAGGATGATAAAATGAAGCGAGGTTTTGATGAAATCTCCGACGACGAGTGGGCCAATCACTCCTTCAAGCCCTCTCGGGTCCTCAAACCCAATCATAATCGTAATCAACCCTTTTCTCCTCCTCCTCCTCCTATTGAATCCTTCGCTTTCGTAAAACAACCACTTCAATCCGATGACAACAGCGACGATTGCGTCGACATCACTGACGCTGTCCATCAACAAACGGATAATCTGGAGGATGATGATTTAGACGACGGCCAAGAGGAGGAATTGAGGCCTACAGCTAATCGGAACCGTCGGTTTGTGGTTGACGACGACGACGAGGAGTTATTGACGGAGGTATATGATGTAAAGTCCAGTGAGGAGGAATTGGAGGAATTGGAATCAGAATTGGAAGATAATGATGATGACAACGACGACGTGGTGGCTAAGGCTTTACACAAGTGCGCGAAAATATCATCGGAGCTGAAAAATGAGCTCTACGGCTCTTCTTCCGTGACTCCATGCGATCGCTATTCCGAGGTGGAAGCTTCTTCTGTGAGGATTGTCACCCAGGTACTTACTTTTGGGACCTTTTGCTTGCAGGTGCACTACCTATTGGACATTTTGCATAGGAATCTACTTCTTTGTTGCAGAATGATATTGATGCAGCATGCTCAGCTGAGGATTCAGATTTCCAGCCTGTTTTGAAACCGTATCAGCTGGTTGGAGTTAACTTTCTTCTTCTGCTGCATCGCAAAGGCATTGGGGGAGGTACCGTTTATGTTCAAGTCTAATCCAATTTACTGTTGCATGCGTGTTGGATAACTTTGGTTTGCATTAGTGTTGGTAACCTAAATGGTAATGGAATTTGAAATCCATAATGGATAATATGTATCTAACATTTGCAAGAAAACATTTTAGATAATGGAAAGAGGAAAAGCATCTTGCCTAACATGGTTGTGAGTTTTGAATTCTCCAAGGAAAACAACGTTTCAATCTTTGGGCTTGGTAGGCTCTCATTACCCTCCAATGCTGAGAAACATTTTTAGGTATTACTTTAACAGTCATAAAAGGTGTCCCTATCCAATAAAGGTTTTTTTTTTTTGTATTAGGAGCACAACTTCATAATCACCATGATATTTCATTCCATGTGAAATGTGCTAAAAAGTAATTAGCATTCTAATTTTGATTTCACATGATGGTATCAAATGCCATATGTAATATGACAAGATTCCTATTCTCTCATCTTACGTGCAATGCAGCAATATTGGCAGATGAGATGGGTCTTGGGAAGACCATTCAGGTACTTGAACCTACTTTGCCATTGTGTATGATCAATCTGTTTTTTCTTTTCCTCAAGACATATTCTTCTATTTGACAGGCAATTACATACTTAATGTTGTTGAAACACTTAAATAGTGATCCTGGTCCACATTTAATAGTATGTCCTGCTTCTGTATTGGAGAATTGGGCAAGAGAACTTAAGAAGTGGTGTCCCTCATTTTCAGTGCTCCTATATCACGGGGCTACACGAACTGCTTATTCAAAGGAATTGAGCTCTTTGGCCAAAAATGGGTTACCACCTCCATTTAATGTTCTTCTGGTGTGTTACTCTCTTTTCGAAAGACACAGGTGCGCATAATTGTCAAAAAAGTTGTTATTTGTAGTTTGATGTAATTTTGAGTTTTTTTTTCTCATTATATGTGTTTCAGTGTCCAGCAGAAAGATGATCGTAAAATTTTGAAACGATGGCAATGGAGTTGTGTCCTGATGGATGAGGCACATGCTTTAAAGGATAAAAGTAGCTATAGGTGGAAAAATCTTATGTCAGTTGCAAGAAATGCAAACCAGCGTTTGATGCTAACAGGGACGCCACTACAGAATGATTTACATGTAACAATATTTCTTTGTGCTCTAACTCTATCAGTTAATTTGTTTTGTGAATGAATGTTCTTTTGCAGGATTGTGCTTTTATTTTTATGAGGGAGCTCTTTTGACATGCTAAATTAGGGGTTGCTCATGAAGCTATAGTTGGTTGGTGAATTGTTAAATAGAATTGCTTGCATGCTATAATCTTCTAATGTTTGGTATCATAGGTCATGATTTAAGAAATAGGAAAAAGGACCAAAGGGAAAAATGAGATGAGATTTTAAATCTGTTATTTGAGTAGCATAACCTTCTTCTTCATCTTCTCCAAATCTTTCTAAATAATATGCTTGTTTTTAATATTTATGGAGCTTCATATTAGATATTTAAATTGTTTGGTATTTTCTGCAGCAAATTTACCATCTTAAACAATTATTCTACTTTGAGATATGTCCACTTTTATTTGGAAACACAATAGCTTCTTTTTATTAGCATTAGATTTTAATGTGTGTTTTATTTTAAAATATCCTACACTTCCTTTAGTTTTTCTATAGTTCATTCAGCTAGATCTTAGGCCTATGGTCTCAAATCCACCATTAGTTACCATTGAAGTATTTTCCTTGTTTCAAAAATTTCTCTCCTTCTCAATCATAATAATAGGTCTAGTTCTGTGATTCGATGATTATATGTACTATGTTATCAATATGTAGGCCGAAATGTTCTTTTGGTTATATACTACGTGGAAGGAAGTAAAAATAATAGAGGTGATATTAGGTACAAATTAGATTTGGTGCCATATTCTTGTAGTTTTATTGGGTTTCTCAATTCCCAAAACTGAGGCCAATTTCTTGGCTTAGGGAGGGGCAACTTTGGGAATACCTCAATCTGCCTTGAATGTTTCCAAGTACAACTTCAGTGATTTTTTTTTTTTATATAGGGACAACTTAGAATTGGACTTTTGGACAATTTCCAATTTTGATTCTCACAAATTCGTGTAAAGATTTTACCTTGTGTTTAAATGAGAAAAATTGGTTTCAAAAGGAGCTATGTATAAATGAGAGATAAAAGAGGAGGAATCTAGAAAGATACTTTTCTGTACCCACATCAATAGTTCTTTCAAAATAAGAAGTTTGATTGAATTGTGTTAAGTATCTAAGCTCACTAAATTTTTTTGTTTTATTATAAGAAAGACCATATATATAAAATCTTGTTCCAAACTTATCTTTTTTCTGATTTTTCTTTCTTTCATCACTCAGTTAAGCCAAACAAAGAATGGATACAATAATTTCTTTTTCTATACTTAATTCTACTTAATTTCTCTCTCCCCATTCTTTTCTTCCATTTATTTCCAATCTCTAACATAGTATACGGAATATAGAGTGGCTGTAATTGTGATGGCATTAATGAAGTTTTCCTTTGATTCGGAAAACTGTTTCTTTGTTTTTGCTCTTCCTGTCAGCTTGAAGTTTTTCAATTGAAGTTATATCTAGTTCTAGATTGATTTCTTGTTCTTTTTGATCATTCATAGATTCATATTGTATTTTCCATCCAACTCATAGCTGCATTTGACCATTTTTGTTGACATGAAATCTTGTCTCACATTTTCATACTGTTGAGATTTGGAGCAAAACTTTGGCCCCTTTTTTTAGATGAATGCCATCTAGTAGCAAGCATAAATTCTATTAGTAACTTCTGTTTACTACCAGTTACCATTTCATCTTTCTCAATCTTGCTGCTATTAATGTATGCATAAACACAATCAGCCAAGAATCAATCAAGGCTGATTACTTTATCATCTAAATAGACAAAAATTTTGACCATGAGTGGCTTGTAGCAAAATTACTTGCAATGAGGGAGATGGACCATGGTAAATGTGATTACAAGACCAACTAATATTGAAAACCAGCCCGAGGTCAAAACTTTTTTTTATATAGTTCTGTAATTGTAGAATTCTAGATTTTTATGCATGATGCTTTCCTTGAAGATGTGGGACAGAAAAAAGAGTTTGAGAGTAAGAAATGGATTTGATACAAAAGTAAAAGTGAAAGGTTTAGGTAGTGCTATTTGGTCGGTTTGTTTGAAAATGGTCATGGGACTATGGGATGTGGAAGGTGTGAGAGATTGTGTAAGCAAATAAATCGTTAAGGAAAAGGAGAAGGAAGGTTGGTTGTTTGTAAGCAATATACAGAATCTTCATATTGATCTAAATCTTGCTTTTTATCGTCATGTAGGTGTTTATGTTGATTTTTGCTCTAGCATTTACATTAAGTTCAACTAGAAATGCTTCTAGATCCATGATAACCTATGCTATGCTAATGTTACAACTAATTAATGATATCCTTTTTGTTTATTTGGTGGCTGTTTATTTCAGGAGCTTTGGTCATTGTTGGAATTTATGATGCCTGATCTTTTTGCAACTGAAGATATAGACTTGAAAAAATTACTAAATGCAGAAGACAAAGATTTAATTAGTCGCATGAAATCTATTTTAGGACCATTTATTTTAAGACGCTTAAAATCTGATGTAATGCAGCAACTTGTTCCAAAAATACAACTGGTATGTTGGATGCTTCATCAATTCATCATTCCCTTTGTGAGATTTTTCCATATTTGTCCATTATCCTGTATTTGAAATGCGAAATATGGGTTTTCACAGGTGGAATATGTTGTGATGGATAAGGATCAGGAAGATGCTTATAAAGAAGCCATTGAGGAATATCGTGCACTTTCACATGCTCGTTTTGGAAAACTTTCAGAAGTCAACTTAAAAACTGTAGTAGGAGTTATACCTCAACGACAAATCTCAAATTTCTTTGTCCAATTTCGAAAGGTGCACTGTTCTTTCTTTTTACATTCGTTTAATATATTGTCTTACTTTCTTAGCTAGCCCTTATGTTGACATCCTAGTGTCAATGATGGTATGTTTTCCACCTTTTGGTTCTCACTTATTGTTCCATCTTAATTGTGCTTTTGTATTATTTCAGATTGCAAATCATCCCTTGTTAGTTAGGCGAATTTATAGTGATGAGGATGCCATTCGTTTTGCCAAAAAATTACATCCCATAGGAGCTTTTGGTTTTGAGTGTACTTTGGCCAGAGTAATTGATGAACTTAAAAGCTACAATGATTTTTCTATCCACCAGGTGAGTTCTCCTTCAGAAGGGTGTGTTCCTTGTGCACCAATTGATGGTCTTTGTCTTGATGCAATAGGATGCAAAATGCTAATCATTGGATTTCCTCCCTATAACACTGTTTGATTTTGACTGTTTGTCAGTGTGTATTTGTAGTTTGACTGTGGTTGTTTATAGTCTTTAGGATATTGGTTTGATGAATAAACTTGGCACATATAGGTTAAGGTCTTACAAGAGATCCCTCTTTAGGGATGCTACTGATCCACGTTCTTGTGGCCAAATAGCTGCTTTGTTGATTAACAATTGAGTTATCAAATATGGAGCTTAAATAGAATGAGATCATCGCATGTATTAATCAAATTAATTTCTAGTGTTATTTTCACCTTGGATGCAATTTGTCATATTTCTTTTTGCTCTTTACATAGACCTATTTGAAATGGGAGCTATGTTTACTTGGTTGATATGTATCATTATCTTCACTCTCTTACTCTACACTCTTATTTGAACTTTAGGGGAGTTGATATCTTTTATTACTAAAAGCTACTACTTGGGATTTAATCGAGTTCTTATCATATTTGGTTATTGTCTTACAACTTGTTTCCTAAGTTTCGTATGGAGTTGAACTAGGTGGGACTCAATTAAATTTTTTCAACTACTATGCTTCTTTTATGAATTTCTCGCAACTTAACATAATCCAACCTCATGTAGATCTTCCCCAATGTGTATAAAAGAATTGTCATATTATCTTACCACCCAGCTTTAGTCAAATCCATAATCCTATCACGTATGAATAAAAACAATACATCAAACAACTTCAATCTCTTATTCAACCTTTCAGAATAAACAAACATGTGGAAATACTGAACAGTTGTATTCCTTTTTTTTCTAATTCATTAGTACATAATTACATGTATATATAGAAATAGAGCTAGCTAATTTAGGAAACTAATATCTGTACATAATCTTCTAATATCTATACATAATCTCCTAAATATGTACACAATATCAGATCTGATACATGATATCTGATCTGATATTATTGACTCCTAAAAGTCAATAATATCTTAGGAAATATTCTGCTAAATATTTCCCAACATATTCCTTATTGTACCTAATGATATAGTAAATAATACAATCTCTATATTGGTTTCCTATCATGTTAAGACTTCTACTCAAGGATCGTGTCACAGGGCAATGGTTAGTCAGTTCGTTTTTCTTCCGTGACGCTTTGATGCGATGAGGAGCAATTGTGAATGATTGGAGCTCAAATGGAGAGTTGCACCTCTCCGGAAGCTCGTTAGAGAGAGCTATCAATTTCTTGATTAGGGTTGTAACCTCGATGATCTTTATTAATGAATGGCAATAGCCCTTTTATAGTACATCGACTCATCGAGTTTGACACAAAGGCTGGAACTTTTAGACTGCTAATTGAATTAGAACTAGACTAATACAGGACTTCTAAACTCCTTATTGAATTAGAACTAGACTAATACTGGACTCTCTAATTATGCAAATAGTCTCAAAAATAGAAAACTCAATAATAACTGTCACAGCTATGGCTGCTGTCCTTGCTTCATCTTCCTGGCATAGCTACATTCATAGAAGGAGTCCACAACAGTCTGCTACTAGTGGAAACTGGCAATTAACCCAATGAGTGCAACCAAAGAAGTTTTTAAGACTAAAATCTCATATTTCAGTGAATGCTTGTCTTTTTCCTGTTATACAAAAGATGATTGATAAATAAATAATGAGTTTGATTTAACTAATAAAATTCTGTTCAAAATAATGCGAGATTTAATTGTTTCCTTTTATTTTTGAAGAAATATGTTAGAAAATATAATTGAAATAAATGTATGAGGTTTTATAGATAAGAGTAAGTAATGGGAGATCTCAAAATTTTATTAAGAAATAAATGTTTCCTTTTCTATTTTGAGTGAAACATGTTGCTTCTTGAAGTAAAAGAAATTACTATGATAAAGTTATCTCCCTTTCTAGTTGTGTGAAATTCATTGCTGGTTGATGTAAAAAGGGAATTAATTGGGTATTTTGTTTCCTTTTATATTTAAGTGAAATTCCTTTCTTATTTTAGTCAAAACTTTGTTGGCATCACTTATATTACTGGGAATTAATTAAGAAGGGAGTGCTACAATGCAACTCAAGTTGAGTGGTGACAGTCAACATCACTTAATTCCTAAGGATGCCACCCCTAATATCTGCTCAGTTTCAGCCTTATTGGCATTACTTATATTTGTTGTTAATTCTTGTCCAAATATTTTACTTCTCACAACTCCTTTAATCTCATTTTGTACATTGTTCTTTTCCATTGTGGGTCACAATAGATCTTTTTATCGTGCATGAGAAGCAATAGTTTCTTAATTACTAGCATGGCTGGCCAAACTTGCTCATATGATCTGTCTGCTGAGATGACATGGCATTGTCTGGAAGCAGTTTTCATATCTGTTACAATCCTTACTGTCGCATTTCTTGCACTTAACAATTAAAAAGAGGACTGCAAATGTGACCTTTTTATCTTTGAGAGTTAACTTCTCTATGCAATATCTTTATTGCTTTCATGTTACTTACAAGCGTAATTTGAAACCTTAGTTCGAGTTGTTTTAGTATTTGTGGAAGAACTGTATAGTTAGGAGACTATTTTAGGAAAATATATTGTAATAGATTGTATCCTTAAGTTAGGATATTATTGGTCAAGATTCTGATAGGATTGACTAAGATTCTGATAAGATACTCCATGATTTATAGGTATCTACCAGATTTGGATACTAGGTTTTTGTATATATATTTAGCTAGTAGTGCTGTAACAAAAACACATGAGGAAATACACTTTCTGCTTAATTTCTGACATGGTATCAGAGCTTTAGGTTCAATAACTTGACCATATTCTGGCCTTCATCGCCATATTTTTCCAGCCTTCATTGCTGAAATTTTTTTCCTTCCACACGTTCTCTTCTTCTTCTTTTGTCTCCCATACAATTTGGCCTTAATTGCGCAGAATCTTGTCAAGCAAGATGTCAGAAATCGAGGAGTCTACGATTAAGGGTGGGGAGACTGCCAAAACCCAATCGGAAGAGGTAATCCGAACCCAACAACTTGGAGAATTGTAGATCATTCCAGCTACCAACAGATTAGATGGAAAAAATTATCTCAAATGGTCTCAACTCACCCGAACTGTGCTGAAAGGAAAGGGGAAGATTAGTCATCTCACAGGTGTAGGGCCTATATCAGGGGATCCGCAATTTGAAGCATGGTTGTGGGGCTTTATGGTCCCAGAAATCAGTGAGACGTGTATATTTTTGACCACTACCAAGGACATATAGGATGCAATCCAACAAACTTATTCCAAGGCTAGAGATGCGGCATAAGTGTATGAAGTAAAGGTGAAAACTGTTGTTGCAAAACAAGGAAACAAAACAGTCACGAAACGCACAAATCAATTGAAATCCTTGTGGCAGGAATTGGATCACTACCGGGTGATGAAAACCAAGTGTCCCGATGATGCAGTAGTTCTAAAAACCTTCATTGAACATGATAGAGTTTATGATTTTCTGGTTGGACTGAATCCAGAATTTGATCAAGTAAGGAAACTTCTTCTTGGGAAGCCGGAGGTTGCATGTTTTAATGAGGTAGTGATTTTAATCTGAAGTGAAGAAAGTAGGAGAGGGCTGATGCTGGAACCGCAAATCATTGACAGTTCAGCTATGGTGGTTGGTAATAGCAAATCAACCACAAATACGGAGAGAGGAGCAGTTTTTGAAGGAAGGAAGAATAATTAGTCGAAGCCTCAAAACCATGAT
>JANKOD010000003.1:17081355-17104002 GCA_026284645.1 Erythroxylum acuminatum | reverse complement strand
AGTTCTAGTTATTTGGACAATAGTTGACCCAAGCCCAATTCTTGTTAGTGGACTCTACACTCTGCCCATATTAAAAAGTTCAATAAAACATATGTAAGATATGTTTACATACACTATTCAACCGCATATATTTATATCTAATGACAATAATAACTCATTATGTAGCATTCATTTAATACCTAATCAAGTTGGAATTGTTGGATCTCACTAGATCATTGTGCTTTGTAGCAAAATTCTATGATGCTATCACTTGACGATTGATATATTAAGTTTAATACATGTTCCAACAATGTTTGCGCAGCTTTTGCTTCATCATGGTGTTGAAGATACCAAGGGAATCCTATCAGAAAAGCATGTTATGCTTTCAGCAAAATGTCGTGTATGAATTTCAACTTCATTTTGAAATAATACTGCTTTTGTTACTCCCTTGTTGTAAGTTAAATTGTATTTTTGATACAGACTTTAGCTGAACTTCTTCCTGTACTAAGGAGAAGAGGGCATAGGGTTTTGATTTTCAGCCAGTGGACCTCAATGCTAGACATCTTAGAATGGACTTTGGATATAATTGGAGTGACCTATAGACGACTTGATGGAAGGTAACTCCATACTTTTTACTATCCGTTTCTTGTTTGGCTGCTATAGTAATTGCCAGGTATCTTATGTGCTGTTGCTCATACCACTTTATGGGATGTTCCTTTTAATGGAAGCCTTTCAAGTGGAAAATATTCCCAGAAACAATGTTGAAAATTTAAAATTTAAAAGATTATTAGTTTTACATCTAGATAAGATCATATTTTGTGCTTAAGCTTTTAATGATCTGGCTGCCACCACTAGGAATGCATTTGTTTGAATGTGCCGAGTACACTATATTCTTTTTGCTTTGCATGTTTTTTGAAAGATTAGCCTCCCCATCTAGGATGAGTTGCCATGTTGCTTGAGTTTTGAAGAAATAAGGAAAAGTAATTCTTCCTTGATCTTTCTATGAATAATACAAGGAATATATAAGAAAATACAGCCCTAATCACTTCCTTAAATCAAGGAGAATCTTAAGTAATAAAATCCTATTAATTCAGCCATTACTTTATAGAATATCATCTAATTATCTCTAGAGTATCAACTAATTATTTCTAGAATATTGACACTCTCCCTCAGGTTGGTGCATTGATATTGATCATGCCCAACTTAGTTACAAAGAACACAAAATTCTGCCTTGGTATCCCTCTAGTGAGGACATCAACAACTTGTGTTGTAGGTACAAATGATATGCAAATAAGTCGACTTCCAAGTTTCTCTTTTATAAAATGCCTATCAATCTTTACATGTTTCATCTGATTATACTGAATTGGATTATTAGCGACATTGATAGCTACTTTGTTATCACATAACAACTTCATTGGGAGCTCCACTGGTCTCTTAATTTCTTCCATTACTATTTTAAGCCAGATTATTTTACAAATTCCTTGAGCCATTGCCTTGTATTTTGCTTTCGCACTACTCCTGGCTACAACATTTTGTTTTTTACTCCCCCATGTTACTAGATTTCGCTACAAAAATGTGCAGCCCAGAAGTAGACCTGTTGCTAAGAGATCCTGCCCATTTGGCATTAGTGTAGACTTTAACTCTTTGTTGATCACTTTTCTTGAAGAATAATCCTTTCCCCAGAGTTCCCTTTAAATATCTTAAGATACTGTACACAACTTTCGAATGTTCTTTATAGGGAGTATGCATAAAATGGCTTATGACATTGATAGAAAAGGAAATATCTGGTCTAGTGTTGGATAAATACATTAGCTTTCTCGTTAGCCGTTGATATTGACTTGTATCTGCTGGAACTCCTTCCTTAACTTCACCCAACTTTGGGTTAAATTCCATAGGAGTCTTTGATGGTTTACATCCACTCATTCTAGTTTCTTCTGGAAAATCTCTAATATACTTTCATTGGGTGACTATTGTGCCCTTGTTAGATCTAGCAGTTTCTATCCTTAGCAAGTATCTAAGAGACCCGCAGTCTTTGATTTCAAACTTGTTTGAGAGATTATTTTCTGATTTTCAGTTTGCTCAAAATCATTGCTAGTGAGGATAATGTTGTTTACATACACAATTACAATTGCAATCCTCCCATTCTATAGAAGTTTTTATGAATAGAGTATGGTCAGATTGCTTTTGTAAGAAACCTTGAGAATTCATAATTCTTGCCTGTCCGTCAAACTAGGCCTTTTGGTGATTGTTTCAATCTATATAAAGATTCTTTTAGCTTGCGTATCCCTTTTCCAAAGCTTTCACTAAATGCTGGGGGAGCTTCCATAGATGCCTCTTCTTCTAAATCTCCATTTAGGAAAGCATTTTCTACATGCAACTGACGTAAAGTCCAATCCAGACTAATTGCTATAGGAAGCAACAGTCTTATAGTATTTAACTTAGCACTCTCACAATATTTAACATAGCAATAGGTGAAAAAGTTTTTGAATAGTTAATGTCATGGGTTTGAGCAAACCCTTTGGTGACCAAGTGGGCCTTACATCTTTCAAGTGATCCATTAGAATTATACTTCATAGGGAACACCTTTTTATCCAACCAGCATTTTCCCTCTCAAAAGTTCAACTTTCTCCCACATTCTATTCTTCTATAGAACTCTCATCTCTCCAAGATTGCATCCCTCCACTTAGGAATATTTAGCCACCTGTATATTCTTGGGAATGGAAACACTGGACAACTTAGAAGTAAATGCTTGAAATGGAGATTGACTTTGATATGATAAGCTCTACAACCTATCTTAAGAGCAATGGATAAGTCTAAGGTTTCATTCGACTTTGGAATCGATATTGGCTTAAGAAAAACTAACTCAAATTGAATAGGCTCAGACAAGATTTACTTGGTTGGTCTCTAATTTTGAATTTGCCTTTAGGTTAGATTCTTGACGATACAACAAGTTGTCTCGGCTTTTCTATTGTTCTGGACATTTTCTCAAAAATAGTTTCCTTTAAAACGATGTTCTGGACATCTTGCCTAGCACACATTTCATTCTTTCTTGAGATTGAATTTGTAGGGTCATCAAACATGGATCCTTGTTTCCATTATTAGAGACATCATGAGTTTTTGAATTAGATTATAGAAAGTATAAACATCATTATTAGTGTTGACCATAGTCTCATTTTCCTTATAAATATCAAAAAAATCTTTTTGACATTGGATCAAAGCACTTGTACCCCTTTTGCATGGAAGGATAACTAATAAAAACACATTTTCGTGCTCGAGGACCAAGTTTTCCTCGGTTATTGTCATGAATTAGAACAAATGCAGTATGCAATAAACCCAAACACTTTTAAGAGGAAGATTATGTTATAACCAAGACGAAGGAAACCATTTATTAAAACAATTAAGAGGTCTTTGATATTTTAAAACTTTTAAAGGCATCTTATTACAACAACAATCCAGTCAAAGTCCTGTTGAAACGCAAGGTTTGGGGAGATTTAATAGTAAGCAGCCTTATCCTTAATTGGTAGAGAAGTTGTTTTTGATATAACCACCCAAAAAAAATGCATATATATTAAAATTATAACATATACAAATTAAAAATAAAATAAAAATTGACATAAAAGATAATAATAAAATAAAGATAAATAAATATGTATAAATAAAATATTTAAATAAATAATATAATAAATATAAAAATACACAAACAAGAAAGAAGAAAAATAAATAAATAAATCAAACAAGTAATTACAAAAAAGTATTTAGACTAAATAAAAAATATTTAAGTTAAATAACTAATAGGGAAATAACAACAACAATAACAACACCTAGTATAAATTCTACTGACACGTAGGGTCTGAGGAGGTTCAGTAATAAACAGCCTTACCTCTAACTAGTAGAGTGGCTGTTTCCAAATGATCTACAGAAGAAGCAACAAAAAAAGAAAAAAGAAAAAAGAAAAAAGAAAAAAAGATTAATATAATAATAGTAATAATGATAGTAAAAAATAAAAAATAAATAGTTAATAAATAACATATGAAATAAGTAATAGCCAATATGCAAAAAGAATAAATAAATAATAATACTGATAGAAATATAGATTAGTAGTAATAAATAAATATTTATAATACTAATACTAATACAAATACTAATATTAATAATTAGAAGGAATTCTAATTGAATAGTAGACAAGCATATTCATAATAACATGAAATTTAAGTCCTGGTCTAAGTAAGCCCCTTCAACATAATTATTTTAAGCTTTTACGAAATAAATTGATCTGAAGAAGGTAATAAGGGGCTATATTAAGAGTAAAGAAAGAACAGAGCAATAACAAGTTACTATAAGTAGATCTGAGATCAAATTTTCATACATCTCTATGAAATACAGCATCCAAACTAAGGCTGAAAATTGTATATTAGTGAGCATTGAAATTTGACATTCACAAGGTAGTTACTACAAGTAAAAGGTCTTTATGGTAAGAAAAATTAAGAATTTTGGTTTGTCTATAGAAATATTTCTTTTTTCTGATTAAATAAATCATCAAATACAAGTCAACACACAAAAGAATCACACACCCAAAAGAGAAAAGTTGGTAATATATCCAAGAACCAACTACGACTCGAAAGAAAGCTACGGAAAGCACCAAGTTTTAGGAATAACGGATTGACAGGTAAAATCAAAACATATGGAAGTAATACAAACATGGGGTTTCGAATGCTTCTTACTCAAGATGAAAGAAACCATACTAATACAACAGTCAATGAACAAATACCTACATGGAGTTAATTTCTTTGAACGTCGCACAAACTCCCCTTTAGTTTCTTTGAATGTCGTCGTTTTGTTTCTACTGTGTGCTTAGTGTCCCTAATCGTTTTATCTCACGTGGGAGAGGCCCTCTCCATAGATGTACACTATTTTTATTTCTCCTTAATGAATTTTTTAAATTCTAAAATAAAACAAAATATTCACGAGCATTAATGAATTTTTTATTTCTCCATAGATGTACACTATTTTAATGAAAGCTCGTAAAAGGAATGGACAAATATTCACGAGCATTAAAGATTTAAAAAAGGAAAATAATTCTGAACGAGCTTTCGGTAAAAATAACCAAGTGCAATGAGAATAATCGTCAATAAATGTAACAAAATATTGAAATACAAAATAGAAGAGACACGACAAGGACCTCAAATGTCTAAATGAACCAACTCAAAAGGGGATGTAGCCCGTTTATTGACACGTTTTGGAAATGAACTTCGAGAATGTTTTCCAAGCTGACAAGATTCACAATCTAAGGAAGAATTAACTGAGGGAGATCCTTTCATGATGCTAGGTGACGAAACACGCAATAAGGGAGCAAATACTTGATCCAGAGAAGGTATTGTAGGACTCGCTAAAATCTGATCTCGTACTAAAGTAAGTTCAGGACTGATAGCAGTAAGAGTAAGAACCATAAAAAATTTACCTCTTTGTGTAAGATCTTTTGCTGCAGACTTACCAGTAGGTAGTAATAGGTTAAATTTTGTTTTCAAGGAGGCCATTCTACCAAGAAATTCAGACATGTTCATGTCTTGTTTGAGATTAACCAAATTTGAGACTATGGAATACAATCTCTGAATATCGTTAGTATAAAGTAATTTCGCCTGACTCCATATCTCAACACAAGTTCTGTATGCCTTATAAATAGGGTGGAGTTGAGGATCAATTGTTTGCCATAACATACTACATAATAATGCACCAATTTGAGCCCAAGTAGATTTATTTGTTTCAATGTCTTTAACCCTAGTAGTTAAGTGATCGGCTAAGCCTTGACCTATACACCACAATTCAACAGAGGCAGCCCATGAGGTATAATTAGAACTACCTACTAGTTTCTCTGTTGTAATTGAGGGAAGAGAAATAAAGGGAAAATCACTTGATTGAACCTGAAATCTGTAGAAGCCATGAACGGAAAATCCTAAAAATTTTTTTTCCGGCAATTGTTCGACTAAATTTCTGGTGATCTAACGGTGAATAGAGGGAAAACTCAAGGAAACTCACTGGTGATTGTTGAGGTAGTTGGTGCCGGCAGTGACAAGTCACGCTTGCCAAAGAGAGATCGGTTAGAGGGCTGCTTCCTTTCAACTTCTGGTGACGTTTTTCGGCGGCGAAATCAGCCGTGGGCTATGGGAAATGACTGGTCGGAGCCGTCTGAACAGGTGAGTGGTGACAGTGAGATGGGACGCACGTCGGAGGGGGAGATCGGAAAACCAACCACTGAGGAGACGAGCGGCGCGTGACGACGCATGGAGTAGCTACTGACGGCGCGATTCTAGGGTTCTGTTGGCGAGTGAGAGAGGAACAAACTGGTGATGTTAGATCTTTGATCTAATACTAGATTAACGAAGTTTGAATCTCGCTAGAGATTGATCGGAAAGCAATTGGAAAATCTAAAACCCTAGCTTTGATACCATGTGGAACTCAGGAGAATTTGTTATTCGTATATTCTATACATTGAAAAATACATGTATATATAATTGATGTCTAACCCTAGAAAAGGAAATACAATCAATAGTAGTGAACACCTTCCTATTTTATCACTATACAGCTATATACAACTCAACAGCATTCATATGGTAGGGGTAGACCGTAGACGTAAAGTGACAGCAGCTGTTCTTAAGGCATTGACTGTCCCTTGAGGAGCCAACCTAGAGCGAGTGTATAGTAGCAATTAACCAGTGATTCAGGGAGGAGGCATTCGAAGACCCAATAGGTGATTTCAAGGCACTGCAACAAATTGGAAGTGTGCGAGACTATTGTGCCTTATTTGACAGATATTCTATAGGACTTCAAATTCAAGAAGTGAAAGGTTTAAGACCTAGCCTTGAGTTACCATTTAAGATGTTGAATCCAAAATCCTTGGAACAAGCATATGTCATGGCTAAGAAACAAGAAGTCGTTCTGCTTGTTAAACAATCCAAAGAATGCCTTTTAATCAATAAACTCAACTCCAAAACTTTCCTCTCGCATTACCAGCACCCTTGACCTTTAAAATAACACATCAAAGTGGCTATTACCATTCCCAAACACTACCCAAAAGAATTTCCCAATAAACAACAAAGGCAATTGAGTAGCAAGGAGTTTGAAGATAATAGTTCAAAGGGGTTTGGCATGATGAAAAATATGTTCCAAGGCATAAATGCAAGAAAAAACAATGGAACTTGCTTGTGGTGGAAGATGATCAGGAGTATTTGATAATGGATTCAAGGACCCAAAATGAAGTAACAACTAAAGAGCCACCTGAAATTTCCCTCCAAGCAGTGTTTGGGGTTTTGATGGGAGACTTCAAACAATTGAGGGTGATGGGATCACACAAGGGTAAGACCATTCGCATCTTAATAATGGCAGTACCCACAATTTTGTGGATGCCACACTAGTGCAAAAGGGGGCATATAAGTTCCTACGAGTGGATAATATCAGAGTGACTGTTGGGGGAGGTCTTCATCTACCTTGCTGGTTGCTGCGTGAGAACTTTGGACGGCAACTATTCAATTCAAGTCATTTGTCTTAACAAGTCAGCCAAACATAGAAACACAATTAACAAATAAAATGAATTCAATTATATTTGTGCAATCTATCTCACTTCAGTTCAATTCTATACAGACTAACATGAAGCAAGCTATAAAAGAATATTGCTATACTTAAAGTTTATGCTGCATCGGCAACAACTTTGAACCTGTAAACCTTACTTGAAGGATTGGTTTCAATGTGATTAATCAAAAGTATCTGAAAAATAAAACTAAACCCAATTTAAGCTACATAAAATCCCTCATGGTATTGGTGTTCTAAAAATTGTGCCTTGTGGTATGATTTCTGAAAAATGTTAAAGAAAAAAGAGAGAGAGAAATGAGTGCAAAGAATCATGTATAGGTGATCAATAAACTGCTTGTTATTTTGCAGTATGGTACATATTACTAGACATAGCAATGAGCCCTCTTAACAACTCTAGTTTCTAGGACCTTATAACTTTTAAATAACTCCATTTAGGCTTATTTTCTATTTTGTTTTGAAGAAAGTCGGTGTGGTAGGCATCATTTGAGTTAACGAATGTTTATATCTTAAAACTGTAACTTGCAAATATTAAGCCTTCTGAGTAGCAGAATATTGAAAAAGTTGGGTTTATTTTTTGGAATGTTGAACCACAGGGATGTCATCAAATTTCATACTAAGGAAATATTTTGGCAAATGTCCTGTTTCTTGGGATTCGAAGCAATGCATCGTCAACTGCACTGTCAAAATTCTGATAGTTAAACAGCAAATTGGAAAATTTTAATTTCATCAACCCTCAGCTTTCTAGTTTGGAAAATTGTAGACACTAACTAATTGACGATTTTTGTGATGCTCACTATCAGGTGAGCATTTCTTGGAAACTGAAGTAATTCAAGTTCCTGTTGCATGTTCGATCTTACCTATATGCTTGCCGTGAGTGTGTGTTAAGTCATCAGTGAAATAAATATCTGCTAATAATGGATATAAATTCATGACTTTAGATTCTGACAGTCTCTCTGTGGCACTAATGTTCTTAACGACTATTAATTCTTTTAGTGTCTTAGCTGTGTTTGTCCTTTTATCTATCCTTCTCTTGATTTTCATAATGCTTGAATTTCTTCTGTTTGATATTGCTTGCTTTTGTTTTGGAATAATCTTTTGGGACACTTTTAACTTCAGTTTCGTTTAAACTTTTGACAGCCTAAATTAGCATTTTTAGTTTGATCAAAATTATTGGTATTTTGCTTAGTATTTTCAACTGTGACTTTTGACATGCTTTATTTCCAATGGCAGTACCCAAGTATCAGATAGACAGACCATAGTTGATGCCTTCAACAATGACAGTTCAATATTTGCATGCTTGCTGTCCACTAGAGCTGGGGGGCAGGGTTTGAACTTAACAGGAGCTGATACAGTTGTCATTCATGATATGGATTTTAACCCACAGATTGATCGTCAGGCAGAAGATCGTTGCCACCGAATTGGTCAAACAAAGCCTGTTACCATATACAGGTGCCTTCATCCCTTATCTAGTGATCCGTCACCATTCTTTCCTAAATATCATTTCATTCCCTAAAATGGGAGCTTTCATTTTGTGTTTTTCCTGCTCAATACGATTTTACATTACCTGTTGGGTACGTAATCTGGATTTTGATCTATTCTTCGCAGACTGGTCACTAAGGGTACAGTTGATGAAAATATCTATGAGATTGCAAAAAGAAAGCTAATATTGGATGCCGCCATACTGGAGTCTGGCATCGAGATGGTGAATGAGGGTGACACTTCAGAAAAGACTATGGGAGAGATATTATCTTCACTGTTGATGGGCTAACATTTATTGACGTGAATCTTGGATTCTTTTTCTGTATTAGTTGTATCGAGTAGGTTTTTCTTTTTAATATTCCTGTTTTGCAATTAATAGAGAAGTTTCTGAATTTGAGTAGATTAGTGTTGAATCCATGTATTGATGAAAATGAAATGGTGAACAGGATTACTAGATGATTATAAAAAGCTGGATTAAAGCAATTCTTGTGGAGTGAGTTCCTTCGTTTTCTTCTTTACTTGTGAGTGATATCGAGTGCTTTGCGGCGTGAGTTCTGGTGTGGAATGGTCAAACACGTAAATCTCCTTATTCCCGTCTTGAAAGTTGCAAGTACTTGGCTGCAAATAGAAACAACTGAAAATAGACAAATAAATCGCCTTACCGCAAAAGTGAAAAAGACACCAACCCTCAATAGCTACAAAACTGATAAAAAGATTACAGGAACATTCTGATAGCGTATTGCATAAAAAAAATATAAAGCATCCATATTTTCTGTGCTATTATTAGAAAAGAAAAACCTATCCAATCTCAAGTTACAAAATTACCTGCTTTGCTTCATATTTACTTATTTTTGAAAGTAAAAAGGTACGTATCCCAACAACTAATACACTGATAAATAGATATACCTAGAGGCTTTGTGAATGCCTTTGATAATGTGAATAATCGATTCAACCTTAACCAATCAAACACATTCCAAATTGGCAATTCAAGTAAATCAAAAGCATATGGAAGACACACCTGGTTTTGTAGTGGTTTGGTCATTGATCTTTACCGCTATTCCATAAGTTTTAATAAAGATTTCACCTAGAGTCTTTTTTAATAAAAACAAACCGTGATTGAATCACAGACGTAGTGGAAAAATAAAATTTTTACGATTTGATTAAATAATAATTACTGAATAACTTGAAAAACACGAATCATAAAAATGAAATTGTACCTAATTAGAAATCTCCGTTGAAATTTTTTCGAAACTTTGTTAACATGTTAATCATGAGTTGTTAATGTGTCCAGCCTCTAACGATATTCAAAGAGTAGTAAAGACACTCAATTCTTTGAGAAGATATTAGCAAAGTACTAACTCTCTTACACTGTTTTAAACTACTCTTTATGTGTGATCTATTAGGTTATAAATTATAATTATACTTAATAATTAAAATTAGATAAATTAAAACTTTTAATTTATCTTTAGCTCTCCAATTAAACAATTTACAATCATTAATCAAGACTGATGTCTAGCAATATATCACGACCACCCAAATATCAAGAATGCCAAAGTGGTTTGACTTAACCTATCCATGCATGATTAGGATATATATATAATTTAATCATTTCCTCTTCTAATGTTTTAATTAGACAGAGTATAGATATAGTGTCTATTCTTTTGAATTCAAGTATATTCGTTTTTGTAATTAGTAATTGATTTATAATTAATATCACAACACCTTTTCAACTGTCAATTCTCTCCAACCAAGAATTCCTTAAACCACTACCAATCAAGAATAGTAGAACATTTTCTCTAATTACTTTAAAGTGACCAATCCTTTATTGACTTACTCAACTATCTTTATACGATTCATATTATATCCAAGTACTACCGACTGAGCTATCTTAAATACGAAAGGTCAAAAGTAGTGTCAAAACATTGTAAATCTCTCATAAGATATCTTGGTAATATCAAGTCTAAGGATCAATACAGGTATGATAATGAGGAAATCCGTAGATACATAAGTAATAATCTATTTAGGATCCTTATAATCGAGCCAATTCACTGAACTTATTCTCTAATCCCATACATTAGTTTAAGTATCTCCACGCTTTAATTTATGAGATCAATTACTTTCTTTATAAAAAAGAAGAATAATGTGTTAGTTTTATCGTTTCATCAATATCCCATCTTACTGAAACTACAACTAGGAATAATACATAAATACAAATTGAATCTCATAATTATCATAATTTTAATTACAAAGTAATTATTTTAGGGATTTTACCTTTAGTATTAAAATATCAAAGGTAATTAATATCATAAATAAAGTTAAAGAATGCCTTTATTAATTAAAATAATAATATCATACGTAATATTGCAATTAATTGATTGGCGCAAAGATGTAAATTAACAATCTCCCACTTACACTAAAGCCAATCTCCTACGTGTCTAATACCATATCCATCCATATGTTGATCATGTATCTTCTAAGACAATGACTTAGTGATAGGATCTATAAGATTCTCTTTAGTGGGTACTTGCTCTAATGTTATGTCTTTCGGCTCCACTATCTCCCTAATCAAGTGAAACTTCTTGAGTACATATTTGGACTATTGAGGAGACTTTGGCTCCTTTGCCTATACAATGGCATCGTTGTTGTCACAATATAATGCTACAAGCTCAACAAAGCTAGGAACCACTCCAAGTTTAGTAATGAACTTCTTGATCCAAATTGCTTCCTTTCCACCTTTGACACAGAAATGCACTCTACCACTATGTGAAACAGTAAGTTGGAAGAGTTCTAAATAACCAACAATTGCAGATTCTACCATTCAGAGTGAAGATGTATTGTGACTGTGATTTATTATCATCTGAATCTAACTGAAAACTGGCATCTGAATATTTATGAACTCTCAGTTTAGCGCCTCCACAGACCAAGAAAATTTCTTTAGTCCTTTCTAAGTATTTTAAGATGTTTTTCTCAACTGTCCGGTGACCATCACTAGGATAGGCTTGAAACCTACTTGTAATACTTAAAATATAAGAATAATTTATTGATTCAATTACTAAAGCATATGGAATATGTCTTAGGACATATACTCTGTGAGAGAGAAATCCCATACAATATGAGTAAGAATCCCCTCTTAGAATTCTAGATATTTATTCGTAGAATATAGGCTGCTTATCCTATATCCTTCATGGAGAAGTTCTTGGATAACAAAATCATTACAAACTAGAGCAGTGGTATTTCATTTCCAATAAGCAATATGTAATCGACATATAGCCTTAGGAAAATGACTATATTCTCACTGACCTTCTTATAGACACAGAGTTCATCAATATTTTTGATAAAATCAAACTCTTTAATTGTCTAATTAAAATGCATTTTCTAACTCTGTGATGCTTGTTTAAGTCCATAAATAGACTTCTGCAACTAGTATACTTGATTAGAAAATCTCTTAGATTCAAAACTCTCAGGTTGTGTGATATACACATCCTCAAGCAAATTTCTATTGAGAAATGCTGTTTTGACATCCATCTCCTAGATTTCATAATCATGATATATGGCTATAAGCAATAACATCCTTATGGATTTAAGCATAGCTACTGGCGAAAAGTTTTCATCAAAATAAACTCCTTGTTTTTGATTGTAACCCTTAGCCGTTAACCTTACTTTGTATGTATATACATTACCATTCATGTTAGTTTTTAAGATTCATGTTAGTTTTTCTTTTAAAAACCCACTTACATTTAATAAGTACAATACCATCAAACACATCCACCTATGTCCACACTTAATATACATAGATTCCATTTAAGATCTTATAGATTCATGCCATTTTAAAGAGTCAATATCAAACATTGCTTCTTTAAAAGTGGAAGGCTCATCATCTATGAGTGATACATTGTCCTTCTCCTTTTCAATATGTAGATATAGTCTAGTCAGGAGATGAGGTATCTTACTAGTTTGTTATAGACTATATGTCTTTTGAAACCTTAGTTGTACATCATATGTATCAACTTGATGTTCTTGTCCCATCTGGATGTAAATTTGTGGCTTTTCTAACTCGCTTTCATTACTCTCCTTAAGAATTTTTTCTTTTTTAGGAATGTAGCATGTCTTGAGACAAACATCTCTTTCTTAAGAGGATGGTAAAATTGATATCCGATACTCTCTTTTGAATACCCTACAAATTTGCATTTATCTAATTTAGCTTGAATCTTATCAGACGTTGCATGCTTTATATAAGTATCACATCCCCAAATCTTTAAGTACAACAACTTTGGTCTACTACTAGTCCATATCTCATATGCTGTCCTATCAACTGATTTGTATGAAGCTCTACTTAGAACGTAAGTAGTTGTTTCAAGGGCATATCCCTAGAAGGAGATAGGAAGGACTACATGACTCATCATAGAATGTATTATATCAAATAAAGTACGACTTCTCTTCTCAGAAACTCAATTATATTGTGGATTTCTAGGAAGAGTCAAGCATAAGTAGGCATAGGATCATATACATCTGAATATATAAGCTCTAGTAACCCACTGACGCATTTTCCCTTTGCATTAAAGGGTAGTTTTGCCATCTTTCCCAATAAACAAGATTCACAAGTTTCAATGTTATCAATGTAGCACTGATATGTATCGCAAACATCATCAGTCACATCTAAAGTAGGTTCTGGTGGAACATCAATGTCAAGAACATATAACTTTGTTTCCAGTTATCTTGTTAGCATCCATGACGCTCCTCAGCTTCAGATTATTTCTCATCTTCTTTCGACAACTGAAAGATACAAAAGAGTAAGTATTAGTTTGTACCATAAATTAAAAAAAAAGGACTTTAATAAATATGTGATTACTCCCACAATTTTATTCAAAATAATAGCCCTTACTATTAAATCGAGAAATTATCAAATAATTTTCTAGTAGGCTAGAATCTTACTAACAAATAGTTGATCTTAAGTTTACTTAACAAACCAACTAAATTTAAATAAGGTAGATAATAACTTTATCAATCACATTTTATATGCCTATTAGAACCGTTAGGTGACAACCCATTATCAACCATGGCATAAAAAAAACCCATTATTGCCTTTTCATCATTATCAGCCAAACAAAGCACCCTCACCAAAGGCTCACAAACTTCGAAGAAAAATTGGCATTGAGACTAAAATTCAGTATCTTCAAGTATAATTCTAGAAACTTTTAATCCATCATTAGACCTAGCATGCTAAGATGCAATTCACTTATGTAAAAACATTTATCTCAAATCTTTCTTCATCATAATAAACACCAAAGTGAAAAGAAATTTGTTGCAAATCTTGTAATAGCAGGACTACACAAATTCCCACCATTGGTAAAAATCCTTTCTCAATAAATTCAAGACCCATGCATGATTATAGATGAACTTGGTCTCCTTTTTGGCTTTTTGTATAGTGTCATCAATAATAGGAAAATACCTAGCATCCCCTATATTTTCTAGCAGTAAGTCAATGCAATGTTCAATATAAGGAGTCCAAAACAAAGAATTATACTTGCTTTATAATCTTCTTCCTGCCACTTTATAAGTGGAATCATTATTAGTAATGAACTGAACAATATTTTCTAGCCCTACTTCATTCTCAACTTCATCTAATATTTCAAATAAAGTATTAGTATTCCTAATAAGGTCAGATACATCAAAAAGACTTCAAAAACATTGATCCCTTTACAGAATAATCCAAAAAATTAATAATAGGATCATGTCTCCTATTTGTCCAACCATCAAATATGATTGAACACGCATAAGTAGCCCAATCCATTATTCTTTCTTTTAAATAATTTTTTGTTCCATAAACTGAGCTACTCAAAAGTTTACCTTTGTAGTCATCAATAGAAGGAACTTTGTATCCTAGATTGTAAGAGGCTATAACATCCACCATATAATAAGATTAGGAAGCATTGAATGCTACACCTGAATCATACCACTATCTAGCCATTTCCATATCTACATTATGAGCTACTTCTTTTGATTGCATGGCATTATGAATTTAAGGCTGAGCTCCAAGAATTGTTTGTGGTGCAAAAAAATTCGACACTTGCTGTGAGGCCCCAAATTACACCCTAGTAGGAACATTACATATCTTTGAAAGTATATGTGATAGGAGTTAATGATTATGATTTAATTGTGTATTGCTTAAGTCTTGAATTTTGGTTTGGTGGATTACAATTAGTAACTTGGAATTTATTGCTACAATTGGAAAATTGATGTATTAAAATGTACATTTGGACTAGGAAAATTGTCAAGTGGCAAGACAATTGACACATGGAACATTAGGATGACTAGGCCTATAAATTGGGTGACATTTGACATGGATAATTAAATGAAAAATGGCAGTAATGATGGAATGAAAAATGGACTAAGTAACTAAGTGACATTTGGCAGCATATATATAGGACAAGTGGATTACATGCATTGGTGACAAATGCCATGTTGAGATAGTGACACCTAGCAACTTATGTGTTAAGCCAATGCAGGGATAGTTTCTATAGCCTTCATTCTTCCACACCACCAAATCATCCACCCTCCCTTAGCTCTAAATTTTGCTTCAATTATGTACACTATCACTCCAAACCCTTTATCAAATATTGTAGCAAGAAAGCTACATCATGCTATCTTCTATACTGTTGTCTTCTTGGTGTTAATATCATCCTACTTCCACCATGATCTTGGAATTGTGCTTGGAAGGCTAGATTGGAGGGTTCATTGAAGTAGGAGTTAAGCTAAATATGTAAGTGGAATTCTAAACTTGATGGCATGTGGTAATACAAATTCTATGATGTTTGATTTGGGATAGAATATGTGTTGTGTTTATGATAAAATGAGTTATGGAAATGATGTTTGTATAATAGATTCTGTTTTGGTTTTTGAAGCATGAAAGAAAATGGTTTGTGAGCTACCAAATGAATGATTTTGAATTGGAATTGGATGTGAATTTGACAAGGAATTGAAGCATAATTAAGGTGTAATTAATGGAATATGATGAAGGTGTATTGAATTGAGTATAAAGGTGTTAAAATTTGGAAATAAATTAAAGGTAACTGGATAGTGAACCTTCAGTTCACTCATCCCACGATCGTGGGAGCTACATTAGCTCCTTCTCACGGTCGTAGGGAATTCTTTGAAATGAGAAAAGTTCAGTTTTGTGCAATTGTTGAACCACATAAGGTTAAGACATTTTACAATGGTATATTTAAACTTGATTAAGGTTTGAAATGAACCTAGTTTCATGTTGGATTAATTGGTTAAAGGTTGAATAAGATTTGGAATGTTAATTGAGGTGATAACTTAAGGAATGGAATGTTTGATATCAATGTATCCAATTTTAGAATATTTGAATTGTTCAAAGGACGAAGGTGTTCTTGCAAACACAATGTGATCCCAAGTATTTAAGTAATGTGAACTAGTTATGAATGTTTGACAATTCGAAATTTGTTTTAACATATATAATGTGTAATTACTTAATGCTATTATTGATGCATTGTTACAAATGCTTAACTTCATAAGGCATATTTAGTTTGTTCGGGTGTGAATGAATGTATTCACTTTGAGCATAAGGAAATAAATTCCTACATTACGCAATATTTCTCTTACATGTGATTATGAAATGTGATATGTGTTACTTTTGTAGAACCCCACTTTTGCAAGACACGTACCCGACATCATCAGTGATATCCGAGTCTGAGCCCCACGAGGGTGGCATGCTAGAGTACTCAGTTAGTCAAAAATTGGTACAATTTTTTTGAAACCACAAACATAATATGCAGAAATCGATAATCAAATCGAGCCCACTTTGTTCGTAAACTTTTTCAATCATAACAATATAATCAACATAATTTCAATAACCATTTGGGCCTGTTACAAATACAAAACATTTTAGTCATAATGTCTTTACATTACAACATAAATACATTTGTATACACATTGTGCAAAAATTTTCTAAATACATTATTCGGTACAAAAAAATAAAGAAGTATAATGTAGATGCGAACTGATCCCATCCTCTATCTCTCACTTAGATACAGTAGGTATACTCACGTTTACCTATCGGGGTATTCTTCTGATACTGAAAAAATATTTGCAAATTTTGGGTGAATTTTGCGAACTTAGTGAGTGACCATCATCGATGGCTCACCCAGTTACATAACAAATGATTCACTTTCACATCATTTCACATTTCACACTTAATACACTATAGTCATTCGTATTATGCATATGTAGTGCACATGAGACCCACTTTTCATTTATTACTTTGTTGTGACCGAGTGCCTAAACTGTCCCGTATCCATTGGATACTGGGCTCATTACTAAAAGTCCCTTATCCGATAAGTATAGAGGGCTCATTTTACATAGTGAGCCTTAGGCTCTTAATCACTTTTGAGCTCGAGGCTCTTTTTCAAACTTTGAGCTTTAAGCTCTGATCGGTGGCTACTCTGGTCACAACTGTCATTATGCTTCATGCATTCATGAAATGGAATTGTTAAGTCAAAATGACTTTACGATTAATAATTTTGATGAAAATCAAATACTGATAATATTAGAAAGTAAGCCGAAGCGGAGAAAAGTAAGACGAAGCGCGAAGACAAAAGTAAGAGGAAGCGGAGAAGCTAAACTAAGACAAAGCGCGAAGAAAAAAGTAAGACGAAGTGTGAAGACAAAACTAAGACGAAGCAATGAGGACAAAGCTAAGACGAAGACCCGATACCACGTCAGATGGTTAACCTGTCTGAGTTAGTTACAGAACTCAACTGAATAGCGGTTTCTTCAAAGATCAAGAAAGAAGAAAAAAGAAGCGGTTATCAAGAAGCAGTTGAAGAAGAAGGCTATAAATATGAGTCGGAGTCAAAGACTGAAAAAGTTAGAGAAGTTAGTGAATTTTGAAAGCTAGAAACACTGTATTCATTGTGCTAAACATTGAGAGCTACTATTCTCTGTAACAAGCTCGCAAACATCTTTCTGTAAGAAAGAAGAAAAGTTGAGAGCCTAAAGAGGCTAAGTGAGAAAACAATACTTGCTGTAAGAGACCTGAAGAGGCTCAGTGAAAAGAATACTTGTATTTTTGTGAAGTATAATGAAATCTCAGAAAGGATTCTGAGGACTGGATGTAGCTCACGGTTTGGGATGAACCAGGATAAAACTGCTTGTCGACTCTTACTTTCTACCTTTCAAACTTTTAATTTCTATTGTGTTATACAAATACTTAGAAGTTAATTGCAATACTTCGTGATATTGTTAGTAGTTTTGAAAAAGCAAAGTTTTCAAAGAAATAAAAAAGGGGACTGTATTCATCGAAAAAGATTACACAGTTCAACCCCCCTTCTTGTGCATTTTGTATAAGTCTATACTAATGCGTGATTTACTTCAAATAGGAATTTTTTGCTTTCCTCTTTGCAGATTATTGGCTTCCTAGATAAGCACATCAATTAGATCAGCAGGTGTATTGCTATCACTTTTTACGTTATTATGATAAATGATGAAGAGGAGTTAGGAAATGTGATCCATTATCCTTACCTATTTTCCATCAACATTGACATCCTAACCAAGCTTAACATCTCTAAAACTTTTGATTTCAAGTTCAACTGTAGTAAGTTAGGTATCTTTAATCTCTTATTTGCTAAAAGTTACTACTATTCTATGGCTTAAACCTTAAGTCCATTAACCTTATAATAAGTTCTTTGGATCTCTTTAAATCTATATTAAGCTTGTCCTTTAATCCTAGAAAATGTGTCTATTATCTATCTGCTAGTTCCATCCCTAATTTTGAGCAATTGATCACCTTTAAGGTCTTTACAATCTAGGCTTTGCCTTTAAAATATCCAAGAATAATAATTACCATAAAAAGAAATATATACTTTGAATGTTATTCACTCATTAAATCAATCAGCAAAACATTAAACAATTGGTGTAGCAAAACACTCTCACATAGGGGAAGGCTCAAACTTGTGATATTATTCTTAGCAATATGCACGTGTCCTAGATTTCTCATCTAGCTATCGTAAATGAGATTGTGAATATAATAGAAATTTTGATCTGGAACTTTCTATAAAGTGGTTCTGAGGTAAAGGTAAAGTCTATTAAAGTTAAATGGTTTGAGGCTTGCATATCTAAAACAAACAAAGGACTAGGCATCCACTCTGCCAAATTCATGACCATAACATTTCTTATAAAGATGTTATAGAAGCTATGTGTTGATAAAGAGAACCAATAAGTGAAATGGATACATCAGTATTACTTAAAAGGAACAAATATACGGTATGCCAAGTTAATTCCATCTTATCCTAAACTTTATAGCAAATAGTACATATTAGGTCTAAGATGCAAGCTCCTATCAAACACAAGATATGAAATGGTCAAGATACATCCTTCTGATTTGACAACTAACATGATAATGGGCCACTCTACAAGGTGACAAAATTCCATACTAAAGCCATAATTATAGTTTATACCTAGGTAAAATCCCTTATCCATGATAATCAATAGAGCTAGCCTACTTATTCTACCAGGTTCCAAAGAGCTTATAAATCAATTGCCAAACTACCTATCTGATTCCTTAATCCTTGATAAATTTTGCTAACTATATGATAATAAGGTGTGTTTCACAATTGCCACTTATAAGAAAATGCTTTTAGGATCTCTATCCAAACACTTCATTTAGTGCATTTATATTATGGCCCACCGTGAAGGGGAAACTAGGCACCATGGACTCATTAATGTTTTATATAACAAGAAATGTGAGCTTTACTAAAATGTTGATGAAAACTTCAATCATTTGCTTTTTACTTACAACTACTCTTCAACACTCTAGTATTTAATTTTAGACTTGATCAATACATAATATAGGTAGTTATAACTAAGGCAACATCATCAATTGAACCATAAATGTAAAATTCAACTACAAAGGCTAGAGCCTATTTATAGTTATGTTTAGTTTGCTGATATACCACATATAGGGAGAAAGAAATAGAATATTATTTAGGAAAGAGGAAAATCATATGGATAGTTCTATACTTAGCTTAATACATAAGATGTAGACAGTTATAGTTACCAACAACTTCACAGAGACTTTGAGTCTTACATTGACCTTAAATTTGAGATTTGTATAAATTGTTTTCTCTATAAACTTAGTAATAATATTCTTTTAAATTCTAAAAAATATAGTTAATTTTGAACTTTTCCTTTAATGTAAATTTTTCTAGACAAAATTTGTTGGTAGTGTTTATGAATTTTTGTTACACAGAAAACAAATAAAAATAACTATATTTACATTAATAATAACCCCTTCCTTTGTCTAATTTTAACCCTTTTAACTATTTATATTAACAGTAATATGTAAGAACTTTCTTTTTGAGAACCTGATCCCTTACCATTTAGGAAAGTAAACCATGTATGAAACTTGGGAATTTATGTGATCCATATCCTTTCCTGACCTCTTCAAATATATCTTTAGCTTTGTTCTTACATTCCCCTTCAAACCATAGCCCTAGTCTTTTACCCTTAACAGTTTTATCTCCTGCTAACTAATCCTTTCCTCCTTTTAAGCTTAACACCTCTTCTTATCCTTCTGTTATTGTTAGTAGTGGGGCCCCTACCACTAGTGTTTCATCCTCAAAAACCATTGTTACTTCTAAAAATCTAAACTTAAGAAAAGGTACTTAAACTTTAAAACAAATTATATACAACCATATCCTGTATGAGAAGTTAAAGTTCATCCCTAATCCAATAATAAGTGATTCCATAATTCTCTCACCTCTAGTGGAGATCTTAAAGGTAGGTGCATCTAGATGGAATATATCTCTAGTCAGTTTTTCATTATTAAAAGGTGCATCTAGTATGTTGAAGTTGTTGAGCAAGTTCTATATATAATAAAACTATTAGTACCTGTAAGTATACAGATTGTATCTTGTAGTATAAAAGGTCATCATTCCCACGAGGATTATGCAATAGCTAACAATTTAAACCTAAATTTGTTTAAGATAACACAAAATTTATTTAATTAAATTTAAATAACAGAAATTGAAACAAATAAATAACAAAACAATTAATCAAATAACAAGTGAGTTGCCAATTAAAATTAGGGTTTGATCAAGATTGAATTCTTAGGAACTATTATTTCCTTATTTTGATTACTTTAATCTTATTGATTCAATTTATTTGTTTGATCCTAGATTTCATAAGGTTTGATTATACTCTCTCTATATTTAATCAATTAACCCTAACTGAATTCGAAGTTCATAGATTTTCTCTCGATTCACAAAACTATTCCTAACTTATTCAATCAGATCTGAAGCAATCTATTAGATAATCAATTTCACAACCAAGGTCTCTCTTTGATTGATCATTAATTTGATAACTTTGGGTTTATTAAATTGCCAAATCTTGTTGTACAAACTAACAATGATTATTTTGATTCACTCTCTTGATTTATTGTCAAGTTTATGCACGAACAATTATTATAAACATCCAGAAATATATTGAAATCAACAATAACTAAAAGCCATAAAATAATTATAGAATAATTCCTAATCTAAAATTTATAAATCTATAGGCATGTTTTACATCAAAGAATTCCAATTATACATCAAGGATAATTAAAAAATAAAGAAAAAGAATAAAAATTATGTTGAAGCCTTGATTTGGAATGTTAGAATTCCTAAGTCTTCTTGATCTCTCTAGCTTTAATTCACTTTTGATTATGGCATTTACTTTTTTTTATTATACGTCATGTTCTTATATAACAATTTATGGTTATGGGGTTGTGTTTAGGGTTTTAACACTTTGTAAGGTTTCAAAAAAAGGCTCGAACCCTAAAATAAACGAAAAAACTCGCGCCTAGAAATCTCCTATCACTATCGTGACATTAGAGTCACGATCGTGCTCCTGCTATTTTCCTCTCTATCATGATTGTACTTACATGCCTATCATGATCATGCTCCTCATACATGATCGTGACACCCTTTAAGCTTCCTCCATCTTCTTTGTTCTTCAATTTTCTTATTTGCAAAACTCACAAACACATCAAACACCTTATGAAACATATAATTAAGATTGAATTCATGCTCTAAACCACACAAAAATTTAAAATATAATCAAACACTCACAATAACACAATTCTAAGCCTATACATATGATAATCATCTAATCATCTAATAAACACTTACAAACACACTAAAACACCTAGAAAAATATAGTATGATCTATACTTATCATGTCGGACCCCGAACCCGAAGCCCGACTGGCCCGGGTGGTGGGCCCTGGCTGAAGCTCACTCCCGAAACCGCTGGCTGGCTGACACACTGAACTTGTTACCTGACACTGGCTACTAACTCACTTAAGTGGTGAGCATACACTGACTGAGACGCTTAACCCTGATTGTTCTTGAAAAATCTCAAAAAATATGGCTTTTTAACTCATGTCCGTTAAACGGACATGAACTGGACTGGGGTACTATTTTACCCGAGAGTGTCCGTTAAACGCCATATAAAATGCTATATCACATTTTATGAGTTCACTAATATTCATGCTCATTCAATTTATGACAAATTCAAGCAAATGTCATGTGCTGCTATAATGTTCACA
>JANKOD010000003.1:17061570-17081255 GCA_026284645.1 Erythroxylum acuminatum | reverse complement strand
TCTTTACCACAATAAACTCAACATGCTGTCAAGTTGAAAGGGTGAGGACTTCAAAGGGCGATTGGTTACAACTTCGCCGATGACCAACAACTATTGTCGTAGGGCGATTGGAGACGGTGATGAAAAAGGGGAAAGATTGGTGAAAATTGGAAATTTTTACTCTGTTAATGAAAATTGAGACTTAATTAGTTAAGTTAATTAATAACTCTACCGTAGTTATTAATTTTAATTCATTAACTTAATAAACAATTTGGTTAATTTAATTTGTTAGGCTAATAAAAGTTAGGGTTAACTTATCTGTTAACTTAACAGGTTCATTAGTTAAGTTAATTTGTCAGGTTAACTAAAATTAAAGGTAATTAATTATAATGGGTCCTATAGGTAAAAATGTTAATAAAATTTTTAATTTTTAATTTAAGAAAGCGAGTCTTGCATCTGATGTGACAGTGTAGAACCCACCTATGCAACAAAAAAATATAAACATTTGTCAGGTCATCGGTGATGTCGTCAATTTTTGTTATTTTAAAGTTATATTCAAATGTTAGGATTTAATTTATACTCTCTAAAATGTTAAGATTAAATATGTCAAAAGATGTAACCATTATGATCAAAAATGACTTTTATCTTTTCAAAATTAAATTAAACCGAACTAAAATCGGGTCAAACTGTCATCTTTAAAAATGCTTCTAATTTTTACGATCCATAGGGCAATAATAAAACGTGCGATGGTCCCAAATTGTAGCTTGGTATTGATTATAGCACTTCCACCTTAAGCCCGCTAATTGAGCTGGGCCATTCTCATCATTTCATCTAAAGCCTAAGGGAACCTTGGGCTTGGATCCAGATTCAGATAATAGGTTACTCGATCTTAACTTTTACCCCTCGTATTTGAATCGAAACTTTAAAAAATAGTGTAGTTCCGAAAATTGCATAAACCAAATACTCAGTATAATATTTAAATTTTAATCTAACTGGAATCATACTAAATTAATACTATTAACCCCCCTTCTTTCGACACTCGCCTCCTCCGCTGCAATTTCCTCGTCCAACTCGATTTAGGTTTTAAACTCGGCTCGGTTAACTCACAAAACCATCACATCTGAATTTTAAAGCAGCAACTATCGACCCTAAATTCCTCTTCCTAGAGCTGAATCCTCCATCCAACAGTGAAGGAGTGGTATAGCTTTATTTTGCAATGAACAACGTTACAGATACTTTTTTGAGTTCCAGCAAATATTTTCCCAACTGTTAACAATTAACAGAAAGGCGAAATGTAATACAGCAGATGACAAGTAGCATATCTTGCCTGACACATAATTTATGTATTCGGGTTTGGATTAGTTCTAATGGGCAGTCCAAAATTTCTTATTAACTCTCAGATTTAAAAAAGCCATTCCTTGAGAATACACATCTCGTCAAAGAAATTCATGTGGTGATAGATGCCTGGTTTTAGTAACGGAATCGTGTATGGGTTTTCATATAGGCGCCATCTACAGGGGGCCTGGAAAGGTGCCATTCTCCCTTTGTTCATTCCACCTCTCTACCTGCAGCAACAAATAACAAACATAAAGCAGCATTAACATCACCGAGGCCATCTACCTAACATTAAAACTGGGACAAATTGGAAGCTATCCAAGTAATCACACACAGAAATCACATCCGAGAATACTCTTCATGTGCCTTAATTTGAAATGATTTAGATTTTTATACTCATCATAGATCAGCACAAGAACAAAAAAGTATATACAAATATGTGTTGTGATTTAAGCAATTCAAGTACAAAAGAGAAGAATAAGTATAACAGTGAATCATCAAGTGTCTAACTTGCAACGAGAAATAGGCACATATGACATGTTAGCAAGAGGCGTCATAACTGAATATCAATATATTGGGTGACAACTAGCTCTCTCTCTCTCTCTCTCTCCCCCCGCACAAACTGAGATGCAAAATTTGAGATGATGCACTAAGTTCGCCAGATATGCTTTAACCTACTGAAAATTTCAATTATTGCTGTCTTGACAGTTGACATGAATAACTTCTATAACCAATTTACAACAAGCCCAGTCATACATCACAAACATTAGACTATCCCATAAGAACTCCAAAGACATACCCATTCACCAGGGCAAAGAGCACGATAATATTTGGCAAACTTGTCACACTCTGGAGCACCTTCACCCTTAGCAGCAACACACCTGGATAAGATCACAGGAAGCAATATTCTTTATCAGATAGACAAAAACATGCAGAAATAGTTACAGAAAATTTAAGTCTTACCGATGATACTCGACGTATCGAGTAAAGCAATGCCTAGTTTGATTTGTGGTTGGAAAGCGGAAATCAGCAGGTGCTGTCTCAAGCTGAAAATCAATCAAGCAAATCCTTACGAGAGTGACCAAGGATGAAGCATACACGAGAAAGGCACTTCTATGGTGGAATTAAATCATGCATAAACATTCTTGGTGGTCATACCTTTATCTCAGGCTTCTCTTCAGAGGTTTCTCCTTCACCTGATTTTTCCTCTTCAGCTGTCTCATTATTTTCCTCAGAGGAAGCAGGGGTAGCTTCAGTACTTTCATTGGAAGCCGCAGAAGCAGTTTCAATACTTTCTTCAGCAGCAGCAGTTGTCGTTTCAGTACTTTCTTGAGCCGCAGCAGGTTCTTCAGTTTTTACTTCAATAGCAGCTGCTGAAGCCTCTTCAGCGTTCTCTTCCTTGCTCAATTCCGCAGGTTTTGAACCCACATCTGATTTTCCATCTTTATCCAACAAATATTGCTGCAAATGAAAAATACAGACAACAAATTTGATGTAAGGCGACTGAAAACTGGTTTAGACAATTTGAGGTAAGAGTCTGCAATATTGAGTAAGCCAAAAGGGAGAAAGCCTGAAAGTCAAAATCTCAAGAATCAAACAACCAATGTGAGCAATCATTAGAATCGAGAATAAAACATGATTAGGTAACAGAATTGTGATCTAAATATTCTTTGCCATTGAAAATTCAGTATGAGATCTGAATCCATAACTATTAAAAGTGTGCAAACTAGAGGACATTTTCTTAGCTGAAATGCCAACTATATGGACTGCTACTTACTACTCCCATTAGCATTTCCATCTAACTCCCGTAAGAATTGGGGAAAAACATAATTAAACAGTGAGGCCCTTTTCGCTTCCATTATATTAAATTTAATTCCTGATAAGTTCGCAATCTTTCAGAGGTTGCATTATGTCCAACAGATTGCACCAATCAACCATCAATCAGTACAGACTCAACTCGTTAACTTAATCTACCAATAACACAGCAAACCAATGAAAGCTGCAAATTTTTAGACCGAACCAACATTAATCTCCTAAGAAGTCATAGATCGGAAAATGATGGACAGAGATAAGAGGATAGATGCTCACCTCAGAGAGAGAAGGAGCGGTGTCGGTGGCCATTCGGCGGAGGAGGACAAAAACTGCAGAAGCGAACGCAGCGGAAGAGAAAGAGGGTGGTGGTGATTGGGTTTAGGGTTTCTAGAGACTCTCAAACTTAGTCCATCCACCGTGTCCCACGTGTTCTGCCGCCCGTTACTGCTAGTCAATTGTCTTCCGAACTGGGCCTTCGTGACTGATTTGGGAGCGAGAAAGAGGCCTGCGTTGGATCTTTTTTTGGTTATTGACTAAGCGCCTTGTTTCATTTATCTCCCCCAAAGTCGAAAAGTACGGACTCACCTTCGTAATTTCCATCAAAGTAAAATAGAATTTTCAAATTTCTATGCAACTTAAATGATAACTTTATTTAATCTTATTCAATGTGACAATTACTTTTTAAGTTTGATGCTGTTAACAATTTTTTACATAAGAAATTAGTTTGCATAAGAACATTAATATTATATTTTAATTTAAAATATCAAAACATTATTAATCTATTTAAAATTTCGTGATAAAAAATAGTGTGGAAACAACACGTGTTCTTTTCCTAAGATTAACATTCTTTCATACGTATAAGTTTAGCATCTTTGACACGCTTGTCTTTTGTATAAATCATTTTCAAAAAATTAATTAACTGCATAAATTTTATTTTATTTTAGATTTAACCTATAAGTTAAGTCTACTACTATGGAGTGTCAATTAAGCTAATATAACATAAAATATTTAAAAAGTAAAAAATAACTAAAAATGAAGTAATCAAATAGGGTAACTCGAAATCAACAAGCTTGACATAAATTAACGGATTAAGTTCGATTTGATCGATCTTCGAGCTAAGTTTGGACTTTTTTAAAAAGCTTGAGCCTAATTTGGTGCAAAAATTATTAGAAAATAATGTTATTTTGAATAAAACAATGTCCTTATTCTTATTTTAATTTAAAAATAAAAAAGGAATTGGTCAAGCTTTGGGTCGTGTAGGCTCAATCGAACTTCAGCTTAGGCTTAAACTGGGTACGTTGGGCCTTATCAAACTTCAAACGAAGTTAGGATTGAATAAAAAATTTTCAGAACGAGGAAGATTGACTATTGCCAACTCTAATTGGCATGACATAGCAAGAAGAGTAACATAGTTTGAGCTATAATAAATAAATAAATTAGAAATTGTGAAGCTTGGGCAAAAGGATAGTGTACTTAGAATCTAATGCAAAAAGGACACCGTGGAGAGCATAAATAAACATATGTTGCTACTGTCCTTCAAAATTTTAGAAAGAATTCAAGAAGAAACTACTATCCCTCTCTGTAACCAAAGTAACATTAAATATTTATAGTGTTCAACGTGTATCAAATAAAAGTTAACCACAAATAGGATGCACAAGGATGCAAAGAGTATAAGAATGCTCTAATTTCTATTAGAAAATTTTATTTCTATTGGTTATTAATTAATTAATTAAATATTATATAATTAAATGAATTAAAGTTTAGAAAAAATGACACCTTATTAAAATTACTATAAATTGTTATTAAATTTCTGCCACTTAAACAAATATTACAGATGTCAAATTTTCTTCAACTCGTTAAGAGATGTGTATTAAGGAAGGTTAAAAAATTTGATAAAAAGTGCAAATCACTCCTTTTAACATTTAACAAAAAGATATCAGTTAGTCTTTCTTATTTGAAAAATGGATTATGTGTATTATATAGATGAAACTATTACAAACATTACAATGAGTTCTAGGCTATTAGTTGAACATTTATGATATAAAAATACTAAGGAACCTAAATGTAGTATAGGGAATATTTCATAAGATAAAAAAGCTAAAATAAGTTATAAACTCTATCTTCATTGTGTGTCCATCAAAAGAGGATGCTACACGTTTTTTGTATAGATGCACTCATAGATCAGGTTAACAATCCTGTCTGCAACAAGATATTTCGCTTCCTTCTTATCAGTGAATCATTTGCTATTACGCTCCTTCCAGATTGTGTAAATGGTGAGGGTGAAGGTTGCTTTATAAAGAGAGGCATTAGTTTATCCTGGCTTGGAGTTTCTAATGATCTAGTGTAATACATGCTCCTAGTTGTATTGAAAATTATTTTGTGGTAACAAGTGCAATATTCTCTAAATCGCTTTGGGACAGTTACATAAAAAGAATAGACGGTCCCTGTCCTCTGTTTCCCTGTTACAAAGGACGTAAGTATTATCAGCTATGTTGCCATGCCATTAGCTCTTGGTTTGAAGCCTATTCTTGATTGCAGGCCATGTGATAAAGGAAGCCTTGGGGCTAATGGTATTTCTCTATAATAGATCAAACCAACGGATGGTAGTATAACTATTGGAAAACTATTGATAACATGAGTGATTACTGAATTGGCTATTCCGGTTCAACACTCAATAATAGTATCCTCATTCTCAATTGAAGATAGTTGAGGGAGGTGTACCAAGAGGGATAAAAACCTCTAAACTCACCTTTCCATTCTCCATTAACAATCAGTAAGGATACTTTGTGATTAAGAGGCACACGATTCCTTTTTTGCTGAAAAGTAGTATATTGGATGTTAGGACTGATATCGAGCCAATTAAAACCATATCTATATCCTTTTTCCATTCCCGATCTAGTGTTTAATATGAGACTTGATAAGGATAGTGAGCAATAAAAAGTGCAATTGAAAAAGGTAGAGAAAATTCATAATGATTTCTATGAGAGTTCTAGAATTTATAAGGAAAAGACAAAAGCTTTTCATGATTAAAGAAGTTATAGGATAAAAAAATTAGTTGGTTAGAAATTTCAACTCTATCACTCTTGTTTGGAATTATTTCCTAGAAAATTATGCTTTAGATGGGTGAGATCTTTCATTGTAACTAATGTGTTTCCTCTTAGTGTGGTCGAAATATATAGTCTAAAAACTAGTAAGTATTTTAAGTTTAATGGTCATCGTCTCAAACCTTTTTATCGAGATTTTCATATGTATAATATTAAAGAAATCATCTTAGAATGTTCAAATTATGAGGTATAAAAAATCATAATGTCTAGCCAAAGATGTTGAAGAAAGGTTTTAACTAGGAGGCAATCTAATATTTTGTTTTAACTAGGAGGCAATCTAATATTTTTCCCTTTAGTAAATTTGTTTAATTTAGATTTAGACTTTTTAGTATTTTTTATAGCTTACATTTCTCTATTTTGTTTTTAGGGGTAGAGAACATCTTTAATAAAGCATGGACACACTTCATAGATGCAACATTCAGAAAATGGTATAAAGAATTTAGAAGGAGTCGCTGAGTAAGGCATACCTACATTTTATTTCTACACTTTATAGATGTAACATTCAGAGTAAGGGATGAAGCATCTAAAGTAGTCCTTAAACAAGGAGTGCCTGCATCTTATTTCCACATCCCTAAACTTGATTCTTTTTTAATAAGGCATGCCCACATCTTATAACAGGATTGATTCTAACTCTAAAGCACACAAATAAGAGGTTTTCCTAAAAAAATTATAAATCTATAAAAGATAATAAAATAATAAAGAAATAAACAAAACACATTTTTCATCTTCTTTCTAACTTTATTTTTTATCCTCAATTAATCGCCTCTCATTCTCCTCCTCTTTTTTATTACCAATCCTTAATCACCTTATCATCACTCAACCTCGCCATCTTATTCTCTCTCACACACATTTCCTCGAGTAAATTGGCCTCATTATATCAACCTCATGTTGTATATCTCTCCTACCTATCACACGTCATCTCTCATGTTGCTCCTTTGCCTAATGCCATCATGTTGTACAGTCAGTCCTCGCCCTTATATGGCATCTTCTTTTTTCCCATCATGAAAGCTTCTTCATATCGGGTTATTGCCTCTACCATCATCATATTGCTGCCATTTCATCATTATCGAGCTAAGGATGTCAATGAATTGGGCAAGCCCGGCCCAACCATGGGCTGATCAGTCCATGGCCCGATCGGCCATGGGTCGGCTAGTCCAACCTTACCCACCTTATATATTTTTTTAAAAAAAACATCAAAAATAACTTCATTTTTTAAGTTATAGTCAAACCACAGGCTGGGTAGGTCCTGCTCACACTCGACTCGTGGCTCGATCGGGTCGACCACTTTTGGCCATAACCCGGTCAACCTAGGTCAAAATTGACATCCCTAATCGAGGCTATTACTTCTTATTGTCACACAACCAACTCTGCCTCTTCTATGCCGAGACAACTTTACTTCTTACTTATCACCATACTATTTCCTCTCACATGAAAAATAGACAAAAAGATGATGATCAACATTCCTTTGAGGAACTAAAAAGCTTACCTTCTTTATATGCAATAAAAGACCCAAAACAAAGCTAAAGTATAGGTTCCCGGCTAAAAAAAAAAGATATTTGATGAAGAAATTCTTATTTCATCATAAACGTAATATGCACAGGCTTGTCATGTGTAACAGAAAAGACAGCTGTGAATTGCAATTGCAGGTCCTACACAGTACTGGAGAGAATATCAGCTGAGATATTCACGTGGTGAGGTGCAGGTGTAAGATGAGAGTGGCTGGGCAGGGAAGAAGGAAGACTAACATATAAGTTTAGTGAGCTACTTCACCTATCACTAATTGGTTTTAAGATGAAACTTTACTTAGACTTGTATGTGGTCTAACTTTCCTTCTCGTGTGAGCCCGTAGGCCCATTGTAAATTCTAACATGGTATCAGAGCAGACTGCTCTTATGATAGTCGTTAACACCTCAAAATGATAGATTATGTCACATGCTAAACCCACACGTGAGGGGGGTGTTTTAGAGTGGATGTTTGTCCCACATTAGAGAGAGAGAGGAAAGAAGACTAACATATAAGTCAGGTGAGCTACTCCACCTATCACCAATTGGTTTTAGGATGGAACTTCACTTAGACTTGTATGTGGTTTAACTTTCCTTCTCGTGTGGGCCCGTAGGCCCATTGTAAATTCTAACAATGTTAAAGGCTAAAGGGTTCAAGCTAGCTAAATCATCCCAGAGTTTGTTTAATTTGGTATAATATGCGGAAATGGTGAGATTACCTTGCTTAAGGTTACTGATTTCCCTCTCTATTTGATACAAGAGTGGTCTGTTGGCCTCACCAAACCTCTCCCTCAGTTCTTCCCAAAGTTCCCTTGCTATGGAGAATGACAGGAATGCATTGCCAAGTTCCTTGGTCATAGAGTTGAGTATCCAAGATTTGACCATGGAATCTGCACTCCTCCATCTGGTAAGCAAGTTTCTGTCCTCCATTGGTTGCTTGTAAGTTCCATCAATGAAGGATAACTTGTCCTTTGCACATAGAGCAATCATCATCGATTTGCTCCAATTTAGGTAGTTGTTGCCATTGAAAAGGGTGGTGACTAGGATAGCTCCAGGTTTTCGGTATTGGTTATGGAATATTTTTCTAGATTAGGGTTGTTGATGTCACTGCTGTCAGCCATGCTTGACATTTTAGTTGGTAGGTAGGTAGGGTAAAATGGATCAGCCCTTTATAGAAAAGACAGCTGTGAATTGCAATTGCAGGTCTTGTACAATACTGGAGAGAATATCAGTTGAGATATTCACGTGGTGAGGTGCAGGTGTAAGACGAGAGTGGTTTGGCACGTGTTCTGTTGAGGATTTTGGGTTGTGGATGTGGGTAGGTTATTGGGTCATGGATCATCCATGACACGTGGGTCATTATACTTTAGGGTTGGCTTTGTATTATGGAAGCATGTAAACCCTTTACCCTTTAATAGGCTCCACTTGAATCTCCAATATAACTAAGCACTAAATCATGTACTAGGGTTTTTAGGGAAATGGAAGTATATTTTACCTCCCTCATATTCATAATTAAATGAGTACCTTTAATTTTAAGACAAAAGTGGCAAAGAAAGGTACTCAAATATCTGCAAAAGATCCATAATTCCCTGTAAGTACATCCATCACTTCACTATGAATGCTTTGAACATTAAAGTTATTGAGCTTAAATTGATTGATAACATTGGATGCGACACTTAGTTGTTCATTCAATACCATGTTTATATTGAGTTTATGTATAAATTCTACACTATTTTTAATTTCAATAGGCTTACTTACTTCACTTTGAATACTCTTATAGCTGTGAATTTCATATTGACAAGTAAGGAATTTAAACTTTCAATTACTAAGTTTAATCTTACATTCAATTTTATTACTGCAGAATATACTACTACTAATGAATATTTGAATGGTGCTTGTGATTATAAACCTGATTTTGAACTTATTGCACTTTATTCAAAATTATCTATTACTTGGTTTTATAACCTATGCAAATCAACCTGCATTGAAATACATTTATAGGTTTCTAACTTTCACATTTTTAGGTAGTAATGATTATACTGCTATGTTGAATAAAGCTAAATTTTATTTCTTATGGTGTATGATCAAAAAAGCCAAAGTCAATCTTGGATATTGGTTATCTTCGTAATTTAATGTTGTCATGTCGAGTCATTGTCCATTATTCATAAGTTCTTTTATTACCTAACTGGCTATGCATGAAAATTTTATTAATATTAATTAAAAATGCATATTGCTTGTGAGATATTGTTATTGGATATCCCCTTCTTAGATTTGATGGGTTTACTTAATAAGAAACAAGGTGCTTAGTGTTTTAGTGATCCAAGGCCTGTTATGACCCAATCAAAGAGGATGTATCACAATAATTTAGAGGAAAATTTGTATCCATAAAACTGCATAGCGTCATCCACTTTAACTACGCCTACTAATTCAAATTAAATACCAAAAAAATAATTCAAATCATGAATAGATAGACAAGTTACAGAGGGGCATTACTCAAATAGAAAAGAACTTGATGGCCTTGTTTAGTTTTATGTAATTCACTTCACCCTCACTGCATATAAGAGGTTTATTGGTCACGCTCAACTTTTTCAAAGGAACTGCCACTTAATTTTATATTTTTATTTTTTTAAATTACTGAGTACTAGTTTTGGTACATCAAAGATAATTTACAAATTAAGTGTAGGGACGGTAGTTTAGTACATAACCTTGTTTAATGATTTTACTCTTATTTTATATATGCTTTTGTGATTTTAGCTAAATTTTTATTAAAAAATTGTCAAACTAGCTTTAGTTTTTGTTAACGACTTATCTATTTAGAGGTATCAATTATTTTGAAATTTGTCTTTAAATGATTTAAGTTATCTTGAATCATTGATTTATATTGAAATGCAATAGGAAGAATAGTACAAATGGTTGAGTTCTCACTTACTACATATTGAGTAATTGTTTTTTTATGATTGATTTAGATAAGATGCGTAAAAGGATCTAATGCATGTTAACTAACTTTGTGAGCTTTTGAGTCTATAAGTATTCATTATTTTAAGCTCCATTTTTTTAAAATTAAGCAATTATTAGATAATTTGATTTTTCTAGAACTTGCTTTATTATGCATGTCAAGACCATAATGTTAGACTAGATGCAATAAAATGATAAGGACATTTAGGTTAACCATTCCCCCCTCCCCCCCTCTTGTTGACCAATTTGAGTTTTAGTCTTCTTTTTCTTGCATATGAACCACAATACAAGCTGCATTCACCAATTTTTTATTTTCCTTATAATTTTGAATCTTTTATTGAAGGATTAACATGTTTATGTTATATTCAAACTATCATTGTGGACATTGTAGTAAAGTGATTCAAGTTACATATTCTTTATTCCTCTACGTATATGTGTGTATACAAAAAACGAAAAAAGAAAAAGAAAAAAAGAAAAAAGAGAGAGAAAAAGGAAAGAAAAATAAAGAGGAAGAGATGAGAAAAATCTTCTATGATCATAGTTAAGTGACTTAAATTAAGAGAATTGTAGAGCATTTTTTAGCAAATATTCATGTGGATGGGTTTGTATATTTCCTTTAATTTGATAAACCTAAAATTTTCCTCTTCTACAAACCTTGCCGAAGCCCCATTACAACCCTTTCAAAGACCTTTGATTGTTTGTATTTAATTTATTATTTAGTGGTAGAGATGTGATATATAAGAAAGCACATGGCAAAAGTTTCTCTATGTTGACTTGAGAGATCATTAATACCCTAACACTTTGAGTGGATAAAGTGAAACTAATGAGAGGGTGTTGATTTTTTTCACTATATTTGATTTTGAAAATATTGTTGGAACAATTGCTTATTTGTGTAGTTTATAAGAAATTATATTAGGAATTGGTTGTTTCCTAATGTATTTTGGTTTGGATTAATTTGACATGGTGATTTGGGTTATAAAGGGATGAATTGAGAAGTGAAAGAGAAAGATATGGAGAGAGGTTGAAAAGTCTAAACTATTGTACACTCAAGAGAAAAAAATCTCTAATTATGTGAGAATTTGATAGCAAGAATAATGTACACCTATTTCATATTAATTTGCTTTGTTTTGATTAATAATATGCTATTTTTTATAGATTTTATTAGAGTTTTGGATCAAAATATGTTAAAAGCAAAAATTGAGCAAAGAAGGAATAAGATGAAAATTTTGAAAAAAAAGGAAATCCTACAAGAGAAAAGTTTTAAAACAGGTCTAAGCACAAGCTGTGCTTATGCCTTAGTTAATATGACTGCTCTAGAAAATAAACATGACTAAATGGATGATACCTTTCTAAAGTCAATAGATCATAGTTATTTATGCCCTTATTTTACTTTATTTAGGAGTTTTGATTAGGTCAAATTTTTTTTGAAAAGGCAATCCCAAAAAAATGGGATTCTTTAAATTTAGCCTTGATCTTAGCTTTTATACCTTATTTTTAGGAAGATTAGGTAGGTTTTGGGATTATTTATAGGAAATAGTTATAGGAGCTAGCCATACCATCTCCCTCTCATCTTACTTCATTTTAGTTTTTCCATATTATTAAATAGTTCTTTATCTTCCTTTTATGTTTTTCTTAAGAACCATGTGCAACAAAACTCTCTTTCTGGTCAAAGGTTAGTTGAAGTTTGATTATTTAAAAATTGTTAGATCTAAATGTTCTTCTTTACTCTTTTGTTCTTTAGTATTTATATATCTTTTAAGGCCTATCATTCAATTATCAAAATAATATATTACCAGTTAGAATGATTAAATATATAATTATTTTATTTTTCTAATGCTTAATAGTGAAATAGCATAGTTTAATATAGGATATTTTATTCATATTATGTAGATATATTTTAATCATATTATGTGGATATAAAATCTCGGCTAAATAAACTGAGCTTAAGTGTTTATTAGCTAGAATTAGCAATCTTTCTAGTTTTTAATGTTGTTAATATATTAGCTAAGAGAATTAATCAAAGAGCTTGTTTTGGTTAACAAGGAAGTAAGGAGAGATAGGTTGTTAGAGCTTGTTAACAACCATAGCCAATTTATTAAGGAATAGAAGAGTTTATCTTTACATTAATGATCAATTCAAAGAATCAATACTAAAATTATACCTTAGGCTAGATGTTCGTTTTCATTTGATTTGACTAAATTGCATTCTTAATTAGTCTTTATGTCTTTAATTTTAATTTATTTCAAATTATGTCTTAAAATCCCCTTCCTTTATTTTGTTTTGTGTTATTAACTCAATATAGGATGTTTATTCTCTTAGTGTATGAATTATACTTCTCCTTTCAATCTTTCATACAATCCCTAAGATTCAATATATGATGGTAATTCTTAAATTTAAAAATTAAGATTAAATAGAATAAATTCAATCCAATCAATAACTATTCATGCATAAATAATTGAAATATTCGACATAAAGTATATCCCTATCCTTAATTTGGGATTTAGCTATTAAACATAATGAAATTCAAACAAAAATGAAACAATCTTATCATAAAATAAAATAACGCAAAAAGAAGTAGAATAGATGTTCCTAATTGCTTCTAAACGGAGGTGAATCTTCCACCAATCTTGCTCCTATGTTCTCCTTAGTGCTAAGAAAACCTAAAACAAGAATTCAATCAAAAGCAACCAATAAAAGCTTTCTTTGGTTAACCCTAGTTATGATATTTCTAGTCTAGGGTTATATATAAGAATTCTAAGTTCAATGAAGTTAAGTTTTTGTATGTGAAATCTATGTAACAAGCCTAGTGCCTGAGTCGATCGTTACATCGGTGCATGTTAGGTTTTGTATCTCAATAGTTTTTGTTACTGCAATAACTATGGTGTTAGTTCTTCATTGCTTCTTACTTCTCCAATTTTTTATCCTTTTAAGCTTGAATTGAGCTTTGATGCCTTCAAAAAAGTAATTGTTCATCATATTAAGAAGTTATTGTCCAATTTTTTATACTATTGTTCATCATATTAACTCATAGTAGATGAGATACTTCGTTACTATGGTGCAGGTTCTTATTGGAGTACTTGTGATGAGAAGTTCTAATAACTACTAGATTGAGTAAGTTTGATTTTACTCTATGTTTTCAATTGCTTACTCAAACAAAAATGCATAGAAAAATGCGTACGTCTCCGTATTAATCTTGTTTATACAAGTCCATAGTTAACCTTCATTTCAATATTATTAATATATTTGAAATAAAATAAACAATTATATATCTAATTATTTTTACTTATTTGGATTAATATTAAAATTGAATAGACTTCTGAATTTAACAATTAATAAAAAATCATTTTGTATACTAACTCAAAACAAAAATGTGTCAACTCATCTTAATTTTTTTATGAAGCTTAAAGAGTATTGATATCATTATCTCCACTATTTAAATAAAATTCATTTGCGATGTTATAAATTAATAATAATTTTTATACATGCAATTAGGATATCTGTACTGTAATAAAATTTTCAAAAAATAATCTTACATTTTGTACTGTAAGAAAATTTTCAAAAAATTCTTTCTTGATTATTTATTTCTGAAGCTCAGGGTTATGCCAGACCATATAATATTACTTTCCAGAAAAAAATTTGCATCAAAATTCAAAAGGATTGGTAGAAATTCATGTAGCCCATAGACAGATTATTTATTCTGCAGCAATACTTTTTAACTCTTTTCGTTTGATATATAGATCATACAAACAACCAGAAACAGCTAGCCAACCTCTCACCATGTCAATGTAGGGAATCATATATTCCATTATTAAGTCTTCTCGCTTGGCAATTCAACTACTTGTCCATCCAGATTAAACATCGCAGGCTTTTTCCTTGCAGAAGCAAGTCAAAGGCTATGTTTATGTCGTTGAAGCTCACTTGATGTGTTATAAACTGATCTAAATCAAGCTCCTGCGATTAAAAGAAATTAAGATTTCACTCGTTGGATCTTGAGAAGCTAAAGGCTGCAACTTCTTTTTATGTTGTTTCATCTTTTTTAACAATTTGTTTACCTTGTCCAAGTATTTTTTGGCCAGGATCGAAACATCGGATTTTGGCTTTAAACCTCCAAATAATGTACCCATAACACTTCGGCCTTTAAGAATTTCATAGGGGTTCAAGCATATTGGTGAGCCATGCATTTCTACTCCCACAATCACTGTCTTGCCCCAACCCTGGTTTATCCAACCAACATAGACAGGTTTTAAAGATTACATAAAAATGTATATATAGAAACATAACATTGACTTTGGAAGAGAGATTCCTCGAATATGTGTAGAGTGAAAAGGTAACAGTGCTGTCAAATTGTCATAAAGGAAAAGTTAATGTTCTTTCTTTTGACCTATCTTACAGTTTAATCTTACCAAAATCACACTAGTCCTAAAAAAAAAGATACGATCTCTCTCTCAAGAGAGTTGCGAAGGTCAAATGAAAGAAACCGATATAGTATATTCTACAGGTTTGGTAGTGACGGAGATTGCAAAAACGTACCTCTCGGCTACTGTTGAAAGCTTCTGTCATGAGTGACGCCAAACCAATGCACTCGAAGCAATAATCAGCACCTCCCTCCGTCATTTCCTTTATCACCTGGATCATCAACAAAACAACCCACTTTTTAATTTTTCTTCGACACCCTTCTTTAGTTTAGGCACATGGTAGAATCAATTAGCTAGACAACAACCTCGCTCACAGCCTTTTCTCCGCACGTGGAAGGGTCGACGAAATCGGTGAGCCCAAACTTTTTTCCTGAGATAAGATGGAAGCACTTTTAAAACCTTCAGCTATCCTCTTGGACTGATTATTTCTCGACTGTACTGTACCTATTTCAAACTTGTCTGGATTCAAATCCACGCCAATTATCTTGGAAGCTCCTTGCATCCTCGCTCCTGCTGCAACCTGATATAGCATTCACCATGGACGATCGTATCTTTATTGCATTGAAAGTCCGTCGAACAAAAAAAAGAAAACTCTAATCCTAAAGCTATCAGGATTTGAAACACGAACTGCTGCTTGTGATGTTTCAGAGTCCACAAATTATTTCTCTTTTTTTCTTTATTATTGTAAATGAGCATAATCTATTATTGGTTATGGACCATACCGCGAGTCCCACAGCTCCAAGTCCAAAGATAGCGACCGTCGATCCCTCTTCCACCTGTGCCACCTTCCATGCCGATCCAACCCCTGCAGACCCAGAAAAAAAGTGTTAATCCCATTAATATAATAGAAATACAGTAGAGAAGATTTGCTCATCAGTTACGTCAGCTTCGTGATTTTGCGATGAAATCTGAGTACGAGACGACGAAATTCTACAGGCTGCGAAACTTCAACATAGAAAATCCAAATTAGTCTGACTTTTCTGTTGCCGATACTGAATTATTTATTTGTCCCTCTCATTTGTTCACACAAATCCAATTCCAGATCATGCTTTCCGAATGGTTGAGTGGTCCCATATATGGATTTTAGCTTCTAAAGTGATGTCTCCATAAGTGGAGAAGTTTAGCACATTTCTAGTAAATGGCATTCAAATCCTATCTTGGTGTTTCCAGGACCAAAGGGAAATAGGCTATGAATTGGAATCAAATCTCAAAAGGGCAAAAAGATGAAACTCCGAATACTACACACCTGTTGAGACACCACAGCTTAGCAAACATGCTTTATCTACTGGGATTTCTCGGCCTATCTTCACCACATGGGCTATATCAACCACAGTATACTCTGTAAAGCTTGAAACAGATAAGAAATGGTGTAAAACTTGCCCATTCATGTCCCTAAATCTGCTTGTTTCGTCTCTCGGCATGCCTCTACTTATGCTGGCGCTAGTGAATTTCGAGCATATGTTGCTCTTCGCTGCCTTGCAGCCTCTACATTCCCCACAATCTGGACAAAACACTGGTAACACTATGTCCCCTTCCTTGACTTCTTCAACATGCTCTCCAACGCTCTCTACAATACTGGAAAAGAAAACAAAGCTAGAACATTAAATAATGAACAGATTGCTATGAAAATATTGAAACATATGAGGTGAGTTGAGTTAAACCCGACTGCTTCATGTCCTAGAACTCTGGGAAACGCAGCACCAGGTCCCTGGAGCAATTAAGACCATGAAAATCACAAAATTTGAGTAGCTATTCTTTCTGCATAACTTATGGAACGGTTCTGAAAGTGCTTACTGCTTTCATTTTCCAAAAGGTTACATCACTATGGCAAAGGGATGTGCAAAGAATCCTGATGCGAACCTCCCAAGCTTTTGGTGGGTCGACTTGGATCTCCTCTATCACCAACGGTTCTCCAGGGGCTCTACTTATTGCAGCTTTTTGTTTCATAACACAGAAAATTCAATTAATGAGACTGCAGACAGCTACCTCCATTACAATCGACTTGAATTATTGACTGCAGTGCGTATGTAGCAGGAATTTCATACCTTTGCACTTTATTACTTTTCCTGTAGTTGCTGCTGCTTCACCGTGCTCCATAACAGATTCTCAAAACTCAAAATCCTCAACACTTCCTTTGAAACAGATTAGAACTGATATCCTATCCTAACTTTGCTTTCATGTGAGTCACTATATACATGCGTGTGCGTGTGCGTATGCGTTTCTAGACGAAAGTGCAAAAGTTCAACGAGTGTGAGGATATTTAATAATAAATGACAGGTGACAACTATACACAAGGACGAATCTTACAGGAATAACTAATGAGCACGGTCTAACTAGTGCTCGACTTACGGTGGCGAATCCCTTGGTGCTGGCTATTCGAGAACTGTTAGCTAGGCAGTGGGTTGTTCGAGTCTGTCACGTGTGCCGGGAGGGTAATCGTTGTGCGGACTGGTTAGCTAATTTTAGCCACAATTTATCCTTAGGGGTCCATTGGTTGTCTGAGGCTGCAGAGGGGCTCTCCTCGCTTCTGTTTGCCGATGCTGTTGGGGTTACTTTTCCCCGTGTTACTGCTTGCCGATGCTGTTGGGGTTACTTTTCCCCGTGTTACTGCTCTGTAATTTTTCTTTTTGGGTGTAAACCCCGTCTTTCACCAAAAAAAAAAAAAAGATTAGGCAGAGACGGCTACTGTAGTGGTGAAAATAATTACATGATTTTTTTTTCAAATTTATTAAATTATAAAAATAATTACATGAAAAGTTTTGAACATGTGGTAGCCACGTGTCGAAACGATTAATTTTGACGAAGTATGTCACATTAGCAACATTAACCGAAAATTTAACGTCTAGCTATATTTGCAATAAATTGAAAGTTTGAATATTTTATGGTTATTTTTCAAAATTTAAGTTAGTATTATAAAATTGGATAAAGATTAACTTTAAATAAAAGTTACTCCATATTGCAAACATAACTTCAATTAGTCCATCCTTTTAGAACTACTGTCCTGAAAAGATAAATCCTGGCAAAGTTCACTTGGGAATAGGCACCATTGTCTCTTCCTAAACATACACCACCTACGTCATATCCTTTATGACTTTGAGAAAAACTAATCCACTGTTATCGTCATTCTCCCTGTAATGTGCAGTGATGGAACTTAATATCGAGAACCTCATGTCATTAATAACAAATATCTTACAGTTTTTCAATCCAAATATTGGTTTCTCATTTGATATTACTCATTCAAAAAGTTTGTATGTTTCTAATTTTTAGGTAACAAAACCATGTAAGCTAAAATTAAAAAATAATAGAGAACACAAGTAGGTACACGAGCATGTACTACGCCATGTTCTTGCTCTCCAGCTTCATAACTTGGTTAAAACTGCTCCAAATCACTCTAAACTTGGTTGAATCTATCCCTTTTGTTTCAAATAAGTGAATTCTGACCTAAAGACAAAAGATGAATGAAATGAACTAGAAATAATAAAAATGCTTAAATAAACAAGCAAAATGCGTTAAATATAAACCTATATATAAGAATGATTAAGTACGTAATTAAACAAGCAAAATGCAAACTCCCTAATTTTTGCTAGTTTGGTTAATAAGAATAGATAAAATATGGAATAGTAAAACTATAATGAATTTTAAACAATCTTGAATTTTTATTCCTTAGGAAATGTAAGTATAAATTAGATCAAATATTGAGAATAACAAATAAGCAATTGTAAGAATAAAATTGGTCCTCCTCTCGTGTTCCTTCGATTTCTCCTCTCTCTTCTCTCTCTTTCTCTATGTGTTCCTTCTCAACTAAACCTCTCTCTTCTCGCTCGTCCTCTCTAGCTGCTTATCAACGTATCTTTTTAGGTTAATTTTTATGGTTTTGAGCTTCTTTCTTATCCTTTTGTTTTTCTTTTTGTGATTTGATGGGCTGTTGTTTAGTTGAATGATTGCATTAATTATTGCGTGATGATTCTATTTATTTTCCCAATTATTTTTTAGTATGAATTGCATGCCCCCAATTTCCCTTTCTAGCTCAATTTGTTCTTAATAATTCTCAATCACAAATCACTTATATTATTGCTTGAGTTTGGTGGACATAATTTTCTGCTTTACCGTTGTCTATATATTTAATGACCAGTGGGATTATATTAACATTTTTAGAAAAATTTTTATATGAACAACTTATAATTACTATTTCAACTTCCCGAAGTCAATTCTTCTAACAAAAAGGTGTTTTTGGTGATTATTCATATATGATTTAATAAGTTTATTTTCTTTACTAAATTTTAATATGATGATTTTGCAGGACCATTAAATTGCTGCTCAATGTATGCATGTGTGTGTGTGTGTGTCCATAGATTAAGCATATGATTATTATATGCTGCTAGCAAAACGAAAATAAAATTTTGGAATTCATCCTTTTAAATCATTCATTCCATGTTGATCTTGTTGAAGTTATGTAAATATAATGCCCTGGAAAGCAAGTGTATTTACATATATCTCAATCTTCTTTCAGTTACTTTTGTAATGAAAATATTTATTATTAATAAAACAAAAGAGTTTGGTTTTATTTGTATGAGCATTATATA
>JANKOD010000003.1:17041109-17054550 GCA_026284645.1 Erythroxylum acuminatum | reverse complement strand
ACAACAACCATTATATATCATACACTTATGCAATGAAATGCATCAATCCCATACAAGCACTTTCACATGTCATCGGACCGTAATCTGGCACTCAACAGTAGAGTTGAGAAACATATCTCACATATATGCAATATCACATTCAAAACCCATTTGTCATTGGACCGTGGTCCGGCACTTATCACATATACAGCACATTCAAAAACACATTTGTCAATCACATTAAATGCACATAGGTCATCCAATTCACATTCAAGTAGCACTTCAATATCACAACTCAGTATCATAATCATCAGACCTCCTGTCTGGAACCCAATAATTAATCACATTCAGTAATCAATTTATACAAAATGAAACAAAATAGAAAAGAAAAGAAAGTTCTGATTCTTGGTAGAGATTCTGAGAGTAAAAAGGAGCAAGAGCAACAATATTAGCCTACCAAATCAATTGTCTCTATCCCTCAGACTCAATCAGCACAACCATCTGAAGAGACAGAGATAAAAAGGAAGTTAGTATTTGAGAAGAAGAAGCCTCAACAACTACTCTCTTCCAAATCAGTAGAAGAACAAAAGAAGACGAAACTTGTTCAGAAGAAGGTTTCATCATTTGATGTTTCACAAAAGACACAGACCGTAAAACAATAGCTAGTATCTTACAACCCTCCTCAACCAATAAAGAAAGAATATTTGAAGATGAAGGTCATAGAAAAATCAACACTTGATCATAACAGAGGTTCAATTATCATCAGAGAATTTTCTAAACAGACAGTTAAGGTTCAAGTTGAATCTATAATAGTAAATGATCAAACAATACATCTTCTAAGTTCTGAAGAACGAAGACTATATAGTATTCTATGAGATAAAAATATAGAACCATATCTATTGAAGATCACTAAAGTTCCTTATACAATCTATCCAGTAACAAACAGAATGACAATCAAGATTCTACTATATGTACAACCTAGACGCCCAACACCATTCATAAGCAAAGAAAAAGGAAAGAAGAAGAAGTTTCCTGAAAGACACTAAGATGATCTCACAGAAGAAGAGATTCAAGTGGCAGTGAAGAACATAAACGATATATGTCATGCAACTCAATCTGTAGTTGTCTATGTATCACATCATATATCAAGGGAATCATGAAGTAATTTTGGAGCATCTAACAAAGACCAAAGTTTCAAGGTAGTTGGCACAATATCAGAAGCAAGGTATAAAAAGTATCATAATTGAAGGTATCGATTTTAACTTAGAAACCTTTGTGCATTTACTCATTCATTTCAATTCCTTAGGTTTCATTTCTTTAGGTAAAACTATTTTACACCTTCTAGGACAACCGATTTACAAATTACCCAAACCGGATGATCATGATATCTCTGAAGGAAAACAACCTTTCAAATTACTCTCAATTAAAATCATAGAATTAGAAGATTCACCTAGAAAACAATCTGTTTTTGAACGCACTCATCCACTTAGTGAAATACTACAAGATGCTACTGTTAATTCGGAGTTCTTAAAGAATTTTATCAAATGGAATGAAGGTAGTCACAAGCAGACAGAAGTTCAGGAAGCCTTAGCGAAAAACATTGAAGAAATTCATACTAGGGTTGATGAACTAGGTGATGCAATGGGTGATCTTCATGAGGAAATAACACTTCTACATGTTTATATAGAGGAAGACCTCAAGACGATCCACACTGATATTCAACAAATATTTTCTAAAATTTTTAAGCGTCTAAAATGAACTATCTTTTTTATTAACAACAAATAAGGGGAGAACAGTAGAAAGAATTAGAATTTTTTATTGTATATCTTGCTTTATTTTCGTCTTATTATTTTTATCTTCTAATATTATGATTATTTGTTATCATTAAAAAGGGGAGAGATTGTTAAGTCAAGAAGACTTCACTTCTTCTATTAATTTTGATGAAAGTTAAATAATAATAATCATAGAAGTGTGTGAACTGTTTTGATGAATTTATTAAGTGTGCAGATAAATGTAAGTGCCACAAATCATCAAATCAAGACGATACTTAAGTAAAAGTTAAATAAGATGGATCAGAGGAAGTGCTTAGTCTAAGACACCAGACAAAGCATATGAATCTATGCAAGAAGATGTAATTGAAGAATGTACTAGAACGTCAGTTAGTTGGAGTTGGTTACAAGACTTAAATAATAACAGTTTTAGAAGATTTGACAAGCAGAATTCTCAAGAAGACTGTTGAAGATTTAGGTTATAAATATTAGTTATAGACGTAAACAAAATAGATACGATACAAAAGGAGAAAAGAATTCTGATTTTACAAAAGCATACTTAGAGAAATTCTTTGTTCAAGTGCTCACGCAGTGAAAAAATACTTTGAGAAAAGAGAGAAAAGAAAGAGAGAAAGAGAGAAAATACATCTACCATGTGAAGCTCAAACAATATCTTTTCGAGTAAAAGAAAGGCTAGAGCCTGAAGAGGCTAAGAAAGTAGATAAAGAATACTTTGTGAAAGAGACCTGAAGAGGCTCTACAAGTGTAGAAATAATACTTGTAACATTGAAGGATATAGTGAAATATCAGGCGAACTTTGAGGACCAGACATAGCTCAAGGTTAAGGGTGAACCAGGATAAACCGCAGTGTCATATTCTCTAACTCTTATCTCTTTAATTTTCTTGTTGTTAGAAGAATAGATACTAATTTTCACTGTTGCATTACTCACCAAATTAATTGAATTGTTTTTGTAATCGTCTGAATTTGTAAAGAAAATCAAGAAGATTTTAAAGATTAATATCTTAAACGATTTAACATAATTCAACCACCCTTCTTGTGTATTTTACATATTATACGTGATTTCTATATTAATAAGTGATTTACTTCATATGCAACTAACATTGGGTGTTCCAGAGTTGGGGTTAGAGTAAATAATGCCAAAACGGAGGTCAGATTAGAAAAGGGTATGCATCATGTTACGGTAATGGAACTTGAAGATCTAGAGAGGTAAGACAGCTTCAAGGAATAAAACTAAAGGGAGAGGGAAGAGGGGGAGTTCGATGACATTGTTGAGTTTCGAGTGGTTGGTATGAAGCTTTTCGAAGAAGCATTTGAGGGTGGCAGTGTTTGGTTGTCTATAGTAGCAAAAAAGCGAAGTCATGAAATTGGAGGGAGAATTGGCGAAGGTTTTAAGCTATGTTTGGTTGGATGTAAAGTTTTTAAAGGAATGGAATGGTTTATAATGGAATAGAACTTAAATAGATGTAATATTAGAAAATTATTGTCTGGGAGGAATCAAAGGGTTCATAATGTAATATAGTGAAATGTTGTTTGGATGAAGGGTTTATAATGTAATATAACGTAAAGTTGCTTATCATTTTACATTCCATCTTAAACCCCCCAAATCAAAAGTTTTTTATTTTTACTGTTTAGGATGGAATGGGATGTAATATGAAACCCTCTAACCAAACAATGGAATAATATTGCATCCCATTCCATTCTATTAATAAACCTCCAACCAAACATAACCTTAAGAAAGGGTTAATGGAATTGGTGTTTAAAGAAGAAGGGTTGTGAGTTAAGAGAAGGTGAGGGAGAGCCACTTTGGCGGTGGTTTTAGAGATTTTTAGTTATAGAGATTTTTAGTTAAACTTTTTTTTTTTTGTCTTAAAACAGATTTAGAAAAAAATTCTTAGGTTGGATGGAAAAAAGATTTCCATGTATTTTAATTTTACTAGTAACATTTACCTGTAGTATCGACTCATGTGTTTTAATTTACTAAATAAAAATTAGTAGTAATTTAATTTTGTTAAACATATTCCAAATACTTATTAGTAAATAGAAAATTTTATATTTTAAATATATATTAGCAAATAGATATATAAATAAATATGTAATATTAGTAAATACCCTTTTGTAAATAAGTAAATGGAACTATAACAACAATTCTAGATGTTGCATATATCAGACTTCATTACAACATTTTTTAAATTTTGTTGCCTTTTTATATATGTAGCAACAAATTATTATTATCGTTGCCTTTTTATACTAGCAGAGACTACACTTTAAAAACTATTGTGTTATATTAATTTTTAGCAATATATTTTTAAACTATTACAAACATGTCGTTGCCTATAGTGACCATTTGTGTTGAATTAAAAATTTTAAAGTCCTAAGAAATCATCTCTCATTATATATATATATGAGACATGTATAGGATGTATCTAATATGTCTAATCCTATTCAATAAATTTATTAAAAATGATATTATATGATGAATATAAACTTAAGAAAATTAGTTTTAAATATCAAAAGATGTTCTTCACAGTTGCATCGATTAATTGCAAGATTTAAGCACAATTTTGTAACGAAATAACTCACATCTATCTCAAGAAGAGACTCCAAGAATGTTCAATATCAACCTTATGAATAGATAAAAAACAATAACAACAACCTAACAAAAATTCCGCCATCATGTGGGATCTGGGAAAGTCCAGTAGTACGCAACTTTACCCCTAACTAGTGGAGAGATTGTTTCCAAACTTTACGAATAAATAGCATACACAAATTTTGGATAAATATCATTTACTATTATAGGAAAAAGAATAATAATAGAAATAAATAACTCCCAAGGTCTTAATTTTGAGAAATTTGAAATTTATAAAGCAATAAGTTTGCTTCTTCTTCTTTTTTTGTATACGATAGGTTAATCAAGAAATATAAGTCAATTGAAAATTAGGATAATTCGATCAATATCTCAAAAACTAATCATTATAATGACTAGCTTGAATCTCTAATGATAATATTTTTCACAAATGGTTATAAATAGTCAACAATTTAGTTATTTGACATTTTAAAGTCATTTTGATGATCCATTAACATGTTCTTGAGCGAATTTCATAAGAATTCACACGAGTTACATTCATTATTGAATTGAATTATTGATTTATTGAAATTTATTAGATAGATTGAATAATGTATAACTAATAAAGACATAAAAAATATATAAGGAATAGTTGATAAGGTTAAAATTAAGTAATTAATTGAGTAAAGAATTTAGATATGGATAATGCCTAGATAAGTACTTACCCTAGCATCATCTCTACATTTATGATTCAATAAACTTAGAAGGTATTTATCATTTAGAAAGATAGAAATTCTCATAATATAAAATTGCTCTCTTTTAAATTATATTCACCTATTCTTAAGTTAAATTAATCAATATTTCCACCATATTAAAACTCTCAAGAATGTAACATATCTTGTAATTTTCTAAGAAATGTTTAATCCTAAGTCAAGAGATTTATGTAAGCCTATCTTTAATACCCTATGCAACTTCAAATATCTAGGTCATAGTTCCCTGTCCACTCCCCCCCCCCCCCCCAAATCCCATATGCAATTTCTCTATTGTAGTCCATACATTAAGTAATATTAAATCTAATCACCATCATAACTAAATCTATTTTAAGAATATTCAAATATGTTTCATAAAAGTAAATGTGACTTTATAAATAATATTAAATCTGTTGTAAAGAAAATAACTAGGGTTCTCCCTATCTAAACATATAAAACAATTAGCTAACATCAACAACAATGTCTTAGTAAGAATCTTGCTAAGATGTAAGCTCTAGGGAGGTATAGAAATATGCAGCCTTACCCTAATTAGTAGAGGTTGTCTCCAATAGACCTAAAAAAACAAATTTTCAAAATGGTTAAAAGAAAACAGTAGGTAAATACATTAGCAAATAATTGCATAAATAAAAATTAAAAAATAAAAAAATAAAATAAATATATAAATAATTAAATGAAGAGATTAAAGAAAGAAAAAAAATCAAGTAATTAAAAATATGAAATAAATAAATAAAATAACTAAAGGAGTAAGTGCTAGTATTTAGGCTAATTAAAAGATACAAGAATCAGATGATAAGGTTCAAAAAGCCTACGAGAAGAGAAAGATCTCTTTATGTAGGGACCTCTGCCTATATCCTAGTTCTCCAAAGTTTTCTATTGAAGGCTAAGTACTCGGTAAGCTTTAGTACGACCATATCATTCTTGATCACCTTCCTCCAAATCTTCTTGGGTCTTCCTTCTTCTCTTACAATCTCTAAGTACAATCTTCTTGCATCTTCTTGCTAGGACATCAGGATGTCTCCTTTGAACATATCCAAATTACCAAAGCCCTGTCTCCTTTAATTTACTATCAGCGTTAGCCACCCACAACTTGTCTTACAACTACATTCCTGACTTTATCACTTCATGTAACGTTGAACATCCAACGAAGCATTTTGATTTCTGTCACCATTAAGTTATGAATATGTAACTGTTGGATGGAACAACACTTAGCCTTATAGGGTATGCTTAACCTAATTGCTAAATGAAGTGATATCCTCTTGCCACTTAAAACCCCTAAAGCACTACTCCATTTATGCCAATATAATTTGATACAGTGAACTATGTCGTCATCTATCACGCCACAGTTTTAGATGATGGATCCAACATATTTGAAACAATCTTTATGTAGTATAACTTTTGTACCAATCTTAATCGTCACATTGGATGCAACCATCTAACCTAAAATGTTACACTCTAAGTACTCAATATTAGTTACATTCAATTTATAACCCTTTGAATCTCTCCAGAGTTTTACTTTGATATTAGCACCTCTTTTGCTTCATCCATTAAAACAATGTCATCAACAAATAATATATCGATAAGAAAATGCTCTGTTTCCTCTTGTCACCCTTATTCTAGTCTCAACACCTTTATACATTTATCAAATAACTCGTATATAGGCAACATAAGCTCCTTTATCTTATAAACACTGCCACATGACTTCCCTAGATACCCTATTGTAAGCCTTCGCTAATTTAATGAAAACCATATATAGGTCCCACTATCTGCCCTATAATAATCAATTAATTATATAATGAGATATATGGCTTCTTTCGTAGACCTACTTAACATAAAACTAAATCATTTCTCTAAGATAGGTGTACTCTTTCTCACCCTCTTCTCAATCATCCTCTGCCATACTTTCATGGTGTGAATAAGTAGTTTGATGCCTCTTTAGATGTCCCCTTTTTTCTTGTAGAGGGGGATTAGTGTGATAAGTCTCCACTCATCTAGCATTTTCGCCTATTTGATGATCACTTTAAAAAAGCTTGGCTAATTTAGTAACTCTTCCATACCTCTATGGGTAACTCATTAGGTCCTACTGTCATTTCACTCTTTAGTCACATATCATATTTTCACAAATAAAGATAAGTAATAAATTAAAAAAAGTCATAATGGTAGAAAGAACTCCAGCTGAAATCTTTATATTCCAATTACCTTTGATCTGTTAAGATGATCTCCAATTCTCTTCTTTGTGAAAAACAACTTAAAATTATTCTCTCAAAGATTTTTCTTCCTTTAAGCAGCTAACCCTAGGTTTAGAATAGAAAAGAATGATAGAAGATTATATGATTATGGTTTCCTATCATTTAAATACATTTTATCCACCTCAACAATATCATGAGACAAGACAATATCTCAGACCATATATCTTTTATAACTTTTTAATGGGAGACACAAGTTTTGATATGCCTATATCTTAGGCCATATTTTTATAACTTTTCTCTAGGGCGACACAACTTGAGGCATGACCGTGTCTCAAACTATTTGTATATTTGCACTTATGCATGATCTCTATTCCACTTATACTCTAAACTACATCTTCTATATGTCATTTAAGTGGGTATCGACTAGCATATGATTGTTTACTAAGTCATATTCACTTCAGAATTATAATTTCTTTGTGTATTTTTTTCGTAATTATCTCTAATTCTTGATAAATCTTATCCTAATTTAACATATTTTTATTACCTAAAAAGATAGAATCAATTAAGTAAAATAAGTTAATTTAAATATAGAAGTAAGAAAAATACTAGTTAAGTATATGTATGTTTTATTTATCTTTTCCAAAGCATCCTTCTCATTTTGAGACAAGTCGACTTCACTTTGAAGTTGCATGAAATATTTCTCTACAATCATCCAAATATCTTGTGAGCCAAGCAACACTTTCATACAAGGACTCTATGTTTCTTTTTTCTTCTTTTTTTTGTGAGGTGAGATAATTGAAATGAGTATACTCCACTATTGTTTTTTATTTCTTAAAAAATAACCGAGCTTTGGTACCACTTTATTAAGAGGAGAGGAAGATTTAGAGAGGAGAGGATTGTTTAGGAGAAAGAAGTTGTATTTCACTTAATTAGTTTTAACCAAGTACAAAGATGTATTTGTAGGTACAAAAGATGACCTTTAAAATCTAAATACAATAATCTATTAATGAACTCAAATAAACCTATTTTTGATTAGATAATCAATACATGAACATAATTAAACACATAACTATGAACTTCAATAAACATGTATTTAGGCTTTTGACAATTTAATCTAGGCATAGTTTTAAATTGACTTCCAACATGCCACTCCAAGCTATTAATAAGAAGTTGATGGCTATAAACAGGTTTTTTTTTATAGAAGAGAATGATAGACTGCATAAGCAACTGTTGCAGTTGGTGTATGAGAATGGTCACTTTCAATGACTGACTCAGAATGCGAAGTGGTGCGAAGATGGAAAAATGACTTAGTTTTAGTTAGATACACTGCCCTCAAGTGAGAATAATAAGATAAGAGTTAGTCACAAGACAAATAGTTGGTCAATCACGTAAAAACTGTTAGTTGAAGATGTAATAGTTAGTTATTTTTTTTAAAGTTAAAAGTTAGATTATTTTATTATTTCTAAAATTCGAGTTAGAATTGTAAAATAAAATAAAAATCATAATTTTAATTATAATTAACCCTAAAACAGCTAGTTAACTTTTTCATGCAATGTGGATTACTGATCTTATGAATTTTATTTATAATTAGCCCCAAAAAAAAATTAGTCAACATTTTCGTGCAATGTGGATTACTCTTCAAGACCTGGCTTTGTATCTCGTATGGTAAACGAGTTCTCCATTTACCTGAACAGAAACAGTTCTTTATCACCGTTAGATAGGTAGTACGACATAAAAGTTCCCGTAATTCACAAGCAAACTTGCATGTGAAAACAACATTGCGGCTAAAGATATCTATCCAAAATATGGAATTGATGGAAACTCCTAGGTACAGTTGAAGGTCAAGAGGGATTAAAGACAAGGTACAGCTAACAAAGCGATTTCAGCTGCCTATGTAAAAAAGTAACAACTTCTTCAAAGCTCCGGTTCACGTGCTACATCATGTCACCCGCTTCCATACAAGTTGCTGGCCCTGCAGAGAACCGCCAAACTGGGAAATTTTAGATGGTTTTATTGTTCCCAAATCATTCTTATAGCTACAAATAAATGCAGAAATAAAATTTTAATTTCTTTTTGGTTGTTTTGAAGAAATAATCTTTATTTTCTGAACAGGAAATTATAGAAGCTCGTGGAAGAATTATAGTTCCAAAGTAAAAAAAAAAGAAGAAAAGCAAAATATATATAGCAAGCCTATATATATGACACTTACGAATGGTAGCACTTCTTAGATGTAGATACCTTTAATCAGATGAAACCATTTGTTATTTCCCAGAACCACTACCTTAATATACCTATATAGAAATCTCAAATTTTCATTCGATATAAGTAGACATAAATAATTAAGTAGAAAGATAAACACTTTAAAAGAGTTTTTTCTCGTTGTTTGCGGTACAAGAAGAAAATTGCGAAAAAGACAAGTGTTGGTTCAGTAAAATAATGCAAGAATATATATGAACGAAAAAGAATGATGCAATTTGTGGGAAGGTAAAAAATTTTGTCATGCATGTTTATAATTTGTATATAAATTGCTCGTGAAGTAGATACGAAATAATATATGCTCAAAGTGAGAGCCATGGCTGTAGATATCAATCTGCCAGGGTATCATGTACCTGATTAGAAGGAAAAGACATTTTGTTTGAGCATCCAAAGAGCTACCGCTCGTGACTCTGCCACATTTTTTTTTAATTTATATACTTTGTGTGTGTGCATACGTATAAACAATGTTAAAGACAAAGAAACAAGGAAAGAAACAAAACCCTATATGTACCACTATCTCATAACTCCCCCCTTTTCCAATTCGTGCATGGAAATGTTTTGTGTCAGAGTCACAGCAAAGCATCGACAGTAGTCCTTAACTAACAGTAAAATAATATAAACACGCAGAGACACATATACCAATGGAATCATTGCCATTTTATTTGTTAGCTACTTAGGTTTCAAAAATCATCGAAGAAGAATCAACACACGTCACCTTTCTCAGGGAAAGTTCCCATCTCCTCCAAAAGAATGGCTTGACGTCGGCGCGGCAATATTTGTCTGAGAGTCCATTGAGGATCCAACTTCTATTCCACTGTGCTGTTGCTGTGCTTGTTGTTGTTGCTTCTCTCTGTGTGACGAGAATCCTACACTCATGCTTCTTACTATTTGTCCAACTCCAAGGAAGTCTCTTGTCATTCTATCTGATCCACAGATGCCCATGTTTAGACTTTGATTCAACTTCACTTCGTCCATGTTCCCAAAGTTAGGTACATGGTTTTGTTGTTTCTCTCTTTCCAGGAGGGTTGTCCTATTCGAGTTGTTGTATCCACCATACTGATTTTCCTGTCTTGAACCAAAAATGGAGGAATTGGCATTACCAAATGTATTCATCAAGTCGTGAAGGTTTCCCCCGTTTTCACTGAAGATGCCGCTACTGAAGTTCCCAGAAACAAGTGACCTGCTGTCAGATTTGGAAATATTTGAAGCAGATCCGCCAAAGCTTCTTAGCAGAGAGGAATTGGTTGATGTTGAGCCCATCTGAGCAGCTTTCTGAAGAAGAGCTGTTGCAGAAGTATGCGGGAGAGGAACGGCATTATCGATTTGAACAGATGCGTTGAATAGCGAAGGTCCACCAGAGCTCAATTGATCACCCAGAATGTTGTTGGAGAAGATGTCGGAGGTTTCATTTTTTCCGCCAGCACCATTTTGGTTATTAAAGTGGTTAGGCATAAGCAATCCTGAAGATGGTAGGTTTCCACTGGTGTTGCTTGAATTAATGTTGTTAGTGAGACTGCTTGTGGTGCTGCTATCGGAAAGAAAGCTGAGGTTGAAAAGATTGGCATTAGAGGTAGGATTTGATGTGGAGTTTTGAAGATCAGCAAATTGCATAAGGCCATGATGGAATGACTTGTTTTGGAGCAACCCTTGTGGAGATTTGTGTTCATCATGGTAATTCTGGTTTGATTCTTGCATGAAGAAAGCCGCTGAGGACATTGGTTGCGGGGTCTGGAAAGATGATGAACCGATCGAAGGTGGAAGGAGATGCTCAAATTGTCCGGTCCGGTTTCCGCTACCAAGTCGAAGAAGGTCACTTGATTGATTATTGAGGTCTTGCATAGTTAAATGTTGAGTACCAACTTGAGATAGGCTTATGCTCATCTTGTTATTTCCATATAAATGGCTGCCAATAGTGTTCAGGGTGTGAGGAGGATTTCTTGCACTTTCTTGAGCCAAAGCATCACAGAAGGCCCGATGAGTAATAAAGCTGTCACGCCTGCCACGATTGGAAGAAACCATTACATATATTCTGCTTGAAAATCGTACAAAACTATGCATAATCAAGAAAGAGACCTAAATGTTTTTAACTCCAATTCAAGTCCACTACTTCCACATGTATAAGCAAATTGTTGAATACGAAAACAATGATTGACAAGGAACACGTATACATCAATCATATGAACCGAACACACATTTCCGCACACCTAGTTATACAGTTTACGACAATCAATGGATGCAATTGAAGAATATGATTACCATTTCCGTTGCTGCTAGCATACAATTAACTTATATGTAGTAAAACTACCCGTCCTCCATTTTCTTCACGGAAAAGCTCCAAGTGAAGTTAAGCCTTGCAGTGAAAACTAGGGTTTGCATTGCAGATGGTAAATGACACAAACGTACGATGAACTCTAACGGTATGGAAGAGAATAATTCAAGGGTTAGAAAACTAAAATATAAAGAGGCTTTCAGCTAGCACAAGTAGAATGTCAGGCACAGAAAAATTGTAAGAAAGAGGAAAGAAAATAGCAGAGAACGTGAAAGAGGGAAGTTCAACTATAATTCCCGTAGAAGTCAGGAACATAATTATGAGTGGTAGGTGAAACGAATTGGACCTGAAATTGGAAATTATGAACCAATCAACCATGAAATACTATATGAAGAACTGGCTGTTCAATAAATGCAACAAGAGATTTTATTCAACAATATGAAAAGCAATCAATCAAAGAAGTCCATTTCAGTAGTCTTCAATTAATGCGATAACCATGATGCTCTATTTCCAGTTAAGACGTATCCTAAAACTAGCTAAGAACTAAAATCAACAAGAATTCCAGTCTTTTGAATGAATCTCCTCCTTATTCATTCAAAAAACACACTTCCTTCTCTACATCTCTTGACACTGCAATTCCAAGTACAGTCCCGAACTGAAACCAGGAGAGAGAGGTGTAGAGAATAGGTTGGGGCCTAACATTATCATGAAAATGGGTACCTGTATGAGCACAGATCTGATCATATCTAGCCAACCCAAAAGAGAACAAACATGGTAAACAACACAGCAATAGCAGCACGTGAATAGGAGAAAGTAAACAACTAATAATGGCGCGAGTTCCAAGGAGAAATTTTCGTTTATTTTTTTTATCATGTTGTTGAATTTGTCCCCAAGCGAAACCTCTAAGCTACGAGACCATGGCAGTTTCAAGAGATTATTCGCGTGTGAACATGTTGACTGCTCTCCACCGTCTCCTCCACAGTATTATACCATATTGTGTGAAATCCCAAGACAGATAAAGAAAAGATAAAAGATAAACAAACCATTTCTTTACACGATGTCCAGAAGAGAGGGAAAGAGAAGAGAAACTAAGAATTTGGGAATTACATCAAAGACTTCTTCTTTTATTTGCGGAATCTTTTGCCCTAAACCAAACATGCCGATTAGTACGCAGTATATACATACATACATACATAACGCCTCTCTCTCTCGGTCCCTCCTCGGCTTTGTTTTCATCAAGTGCTTTTGTCATTATAAACCTTTTACCTCGAATTCCAGTGCTCCATTGAAGAACATGATAAGTATTGGAGTCTAAGAAGAAGAAGTTAATGTATGATACGAGAAGGGAGAATAATCATTACCTTGAGAAGAGGGTTCCGCAATCACATCTATACTCTCTAGTTCCACAAGTTTTAGAATGTGCTTTCCAATCAGATTGAACAGCATATCTTTTAGCGCACTTCTCGCACTTCCATTTCTTCTCGCCATGTTTTCTAGAGTAATGCTTTTTGATGCCAGTAAGGTCACCAAGAGCCCTAGAAGGGTCATGGTGGACGCATGTGGGCTCAGGGCACAGATACACCTTCCTTTTCACTTCTTTTGTAGTCTTCTGCTTTAGCTTCCAAGG
>JANKOD010000003.1:16992132-17016914 GCA_026284645.1 Erythroxylum acuminatum | reverse complement strand
CCCCCTCCCCGTAACTAACCTCATATATGTATATATATATATATTTACTATATCTGTAAATATTATTCTGAGTTGTCCTGGGTCTAACACAATTCTCATTTCAAATTGATGATTTCTCATATAGCTCTTAGCAATTCTCATTTCAAATTGATGAAGGTTGACAATAACCTATTCAATCGTTTGTTTCTTATTCATGCAGATCAAAATCCAACAAGTACAGGAGCTGAACAGTTTCTCCAATTATGTTCAAATGCTGTTATCCTTGTTTGTACATTCCTTCTTTAGAATCTAATATTAGGGGTCTCCTGTTTGTTAAATTATTGTTGAAATTAATTTCATTAAGACAATACATCATTTATATAATATCGGTTGTGAAAAGTATATTGGGTGATTAGTTGTCATGCTTTGTTGATAAAGTTGGAGGCACACTTGCAAAATGACGTGTTTTTTAAAACCATATGCACTAATGACTACATTAGTTCATAAGGATAACTTATATAAGATTCATTAACTTTGAAACAATTCTCGGTTACAATCTATAATTTACTTTACGTAAACAAAAGACTTAATTTTTTAAAATAGTATTCTATCCTCAGCCTCCATCCAAGTTATTCTTAACCGAGCTAATTAGACATAGGAACTGTTAATTCATCTTTTATCATGTCATCTCAAAAATATTAAGTATTTGAAAACATCTAAATCATCCATTTAAGTCTCTTAAATCCTCAAATAGTTAGGAAGAATGGAATAAATTGATTTTTTTTCGAATCCTTTGTACTTCTAGAATGATAAGCTAAATGATGATTAAACATGTAAACATGGTTTGGTCAGCACAATTAGCGACAATATTGGATGGGGATTAAAAATTGTACGTTTTATTGCTACAAATCAAACTTCATAGATGATTAAGTGTGGTTTCTTGCATAATTCACCCTATTCATGCCTTGAATCTAGGCTCTACTACATGAACTCATAAAACTTTTCATCTCTTAATTATGACTATCTGAAATGAGAAACAATTACGTTAGTATGGTATTGAACATTATTCTTGGTCTTTCTTTTCAAGAATATGTGTTGGCAACAACTTTATTTGATTGACTTTGGTGTGATAGCTAATGATTGACACAATTTGTTATCAACTCTTAAGCTAAAGTTTTACTTAATCATCTGAGTAAGATCTTCATTATATTATTTTTCCTTTTCTTTATCTTTTTCTTAGGTGGCTAGTACAGGATATGGCTTGGATCATGATACAGCAATTGATATTCTGAAAACTGTAAGATCCAGAAATGGATTTGTTGTTGCTATTCTTTTGAAGCCTTTTAGCTTTGAAGGACAAAGACGCCAAGTTGAGGTAGGTCATACATGGAAATAGTTGATAATATGTGATTCCCTATTATGTAAGGGAAAAAAAGAAAAATAATCCAAATGAAGCCACGAAAAGGCATTATCTTTTTGTTTCATTGGTTCATTCTTTATTCTTGGCAAACTTGAGGTTGGTTATATTTTCTGTTGATGCTTGGTTTTGATGTTTGTTCTATGAATTGAGTCTTTTTTCTTCAAAAATTGTATGATTTAAAAGAGCTTAGTGTTTATAAAAGAAATGAGTGAGGGCAAATCACTCAACCACAAACATGAATTTGGTGGGATGAAGAGTGGGGGTCAAGGTGACAAGAAAGACAACAAAGACCGAAATTTACTTTATTCTAGGTTTCTTTATTAGATAGGTTATTCTAGTTGTTTAAAACTTAAACTTATATAAGAATAAGGAATTCTTGTTAGAGTAGGATTCAACTCTATTTTAGATATTTTAGTTAGAAATCCCTTTATTATGTGTGTGTACTTGACCATTCAATAATAATATCCTGAATTTTGATCTATAAATTTTAATTTTCAATTAAAAGGTGTGATGTTTTCTTCTAAAAGCGATTCTTAGACTCTAGGAATGATTCCTGGTTCCCTACCCTCCATTATTTGTTTAACAATAACAACAACAACAACACCCAATATTATTTGTTTACCTCACTAAAATTCCTGCACTTATAACCTTGATTTCTTATATTCAAGCGTAAATTAATCCAAAGCTCTAAAATTCTAGCTTATCTTTCCAGCAATCAAACCCTAAAATTCCAACTTAACTTTCGAGCAATCAAACCCTAAAATTCCAGCCTTCCAAACCTAAAATTCCAACAAGCTAAGCTAGAACTCCAAACCTAAAACTCAAATTCTAGCAGCTAGATTTAAGTTTTATGGGTTCTAGCTACTAGTTTGATAACTCTTCTACTTGTCCTACATCACTGTGGAAGATGTGTGGTATGATGTGAAACTAAAACCTTTATTCTAACTTAAAAAAATTAATGAGCATTTTGAGATCTCAAGAAAAAATTGCACTTGATATTATAATAATCAAATTGAGGATATTTATATGTTTAAATTTTTCTGGCCATTTAGCCCCATTTGTTGGTATGAATCTAGGTAAAACTCACTTAAAGCTTAGTTTATGAACTTTGGATGAGAGTATAGTTTCATGTTGGTTATACATGGTCGAAATGAACTTAAGTTGGCCATTAACTTTATTCTTTGTACAATCCACTTGTGTGATATTTAGTCCATGTAGGATTCTGGGGGCAGCTACCTTAGTATTAAGACATGCTGAGAGAGAGTCATTCAATTGTTTATTTATTTATCTATTTTGATTTTTTAGTGTAACCTTCATAATAAAGAATCTATCATGAAAAGTTGCATTCAATTTCTTGTAAGTAAGAACATGTGATGGGAAATATCCTTTAGTGTAGGAATTCTAGCCCGTTATATATTTGTTGAAGGCTTGCATAGTTCAACTTAACATAATCTTGAAATACTTTGCTACTTTTTATGACATTTCTTTTGATTAAATCATTATAAATTTTTATTTTGCTTTGTTGACTTTTTAGAACAAAAATATGTAGGGGCATTTTTGGTTGAGATATAATGTCCGTAGGGATTTCTATATGTACTAGATTAGTTGTTTTCTTAGGATCTGAATCCATTTTGAAGTCTCTAGTTTCATATTTACCTTAATGTTTAAGATAGTTACTGAACATTGCTGTTGACAAATCACCTTTCAGGTGAAAGACTTAGTAGAAAAACTTCAAGATCTTACAAATTTTTGCATTGGTAAGCAAATGTGTAGATACAGTACTCTCTTTCTTTTTCTTCTTATTTCTTCTATATTTAAGAATCCTTAAAACTGAAAATATCTCTAGAAACAGTTCCTTGGATATTGTCGAGTGTGCTAACTATATGGGTATTAGACCTCCCATAAAACATATAGCTTACTGTATATATTTGTGTGACCTATGATTATGTTTCCAAGTTAGTTGAGTATTATGTCAAATTCTTGGGTTGAGAGGAGATGAGATATTAAAGAAGCAGTTCTCTTTTTTCCTTCACAAGGCATAAGCTGTTTAATATGTCAAATAAGTTTTTTGTGTTTGAAAGGACACTTTTTGGATGTGTTGATAGTAAAATGAGATATTAAAGGAGTAGTTCTCATTTTTCCTTTACAAGGCATATGTTGTTTAATATGCTAAGTTGTGTTTGGAAGGACACTTTTTGGATGAGTTGACAGTAATTTAACTCTTAGGGCTTTAAATTTATATCTGCTTGGTATGTGATGACTGTTCTTCAATTGTTCATTTAAATAAGGGAATATTATTTATTACACAGTACTATATAACAAATATATTTCTTCAAAAGTAACACTGGCATTTGTAACATAGATTTCCTTAATATAATGCATGGAGGGAATTAATTAGCTGTTACTACTTGTAGATTTTGTGATTAAGGAGGTAATCTATATATATATATTTTTTCCTATTTTCTAATTGTAGATATTGACCTTGACACACTACTTAAAAAGGATTTGGTCACTCTAGACGAGGCTTTGAAAACTGCCAATCGTGCTGTTTTCCTAGCCATCAATGCCATATCTGTTCTTCTCTCAGTAAGTAGATCTTCAATTTTACTTATTTTGCTATCAGTATTTGCAGAAAAGTTCTCTTCATATGTTAACTATTGAACTACTTTCAGGACATACACCAAAAACAAATTTATGTACATAGTGACCCCACAGAATTAAAAGTTTCAGAAATCATAAAGGTAAGTCGTAACTAAAAATCTTAAACATTGAAATACTTTTATATTACAATGTCATTTTTTTCTTAATCTATATGCTATTGTCCTTTGTTTAGACTCTTAACTCAGAAATGTAGATTTTTCAAAATTTTGCATTATTGATTCACCTTGTTCATAAATAATGCTTATGGTAGAGCCTTTTGAGCTGATTCAATAATAAACAGATTCTAGGGAGCTACAAAGAAGTGAATATTGCATTTGGAGCCGGTGACAACATCAGAAGTTCAATTTTACAAGCTCTATTTGACTGTCCTTTCATTTGCACTGGTTTAGAGGTAATAGTTAAAGACTTCAAATAAATGATTTAACTTCAAGCAACTTGTATGGACATAGTTAACTAATTTTGATCTACTATAAAGAGCGCTTGGACATTTGACTGTTTTTCCTTTTTTGGTTCTCTGTCTTTTGTTGTCCAAACTATGTTACCAACTTTATTTTGCCAAATTCATCTTGTTTCCACTAATCTATTTTTTGTTCCTTTTTTTTGTTGAACTAGGATTTAAATGGCATCGTCATATGCATCATTTCAAGTTCAAGTCTTATGGACAATGATGTACTTGCTTGTTTGCATACTTTTCGTCAAACTGCAAACTACTCCGGGCATCTCATTATATCTGCAACTTATGAGCCTAATCTAGGTTCCAACATGCTAGTAACAACACTTTTTATTTTAAGGTATGGCGCTTATTATGAGATTGAGAAAAACTTTCTAGTGTCTGCATTTAATTTATCTATATCTCCTAGAAGTTTGGTTGACCAATCTCTGTCGAATCATTTGACCTTGTTATGAATGAGGAATTGAGCAGAGGGATTGTGAAAGCTTAAAGAAATCAACAACTCTCCCTCTTTGTATACTATATTATTTTATTTATATAAGGTAAATTACAATTATAATCAATTATAATCCTTTAAAATTCTTTTAATCAAATAATAATCTCTAAATTCTCATCTAGTTGGAGCATATATATCATAAGCTCCCAGCTTGTTACACAGCTGTGTTACACGACTTCCAACCAAAGGCTTGGTGAGTTGATCAGCCGACTAGTCCTCAAACTTCACATGAATGGTTTTGATCACATCTTGTTGCACCTTCTCTCATACAAATTGACAGTCAACCTCAATATGCTTTGGCCTTTCATGAAAAAATGAATTAGAAGCAATGTAAACTGCTGCTTGATTACCACACATTAGCTCCATAGGTTGAGTTTGTTGAAATCCAAGTTGCTGCAACATATGTTTTACCTAGACAAGTTCTCAAGTTGTATATGTTATGGCTTTATATTATGATTCTGCACTTGAACAAAAACCACAGTTTGCTTTTCGCTTTTGTATGAAATTAGATTGCCACCAACAATCACACAATACCTTGTAGTAGATCGTCGATTAGTCCTAGAATTAGCCTAATCAACATCACTATAAGCTTGAATTGAATAGCACCCATGGTTTTTACATAAGAGTCCTTTGTCAAGATTGAGCTTGAGGTATTTCAAGATTCGAATAGCCGCATTCCAATGGCTGGTCCGAGGAGATTGGATAAATTAACTCACCACACTTGTACTTAATGAGATGTCAAGCCTAGTAACTATAAGATTGTTTAATTTCCCAATTAATCTTCTATCATTTCTTGGATCTTTCAAGTGTTCTCCCTAGTCTGCATTAAGTTTGGTGTTGGGATTTGTGAAACTCAGAGAAATCTCTTATTGTTATCGCATATACGTTGATGAAAATACAAGTATAAGTAGTTGATGTTTAACCTTAGAATAGGAAATACAATCAATAACAGTAAATACTTTCCTATTTTATTACTATATAGATAATACAACTCAACACTCCCCCTCATGCTAGAGCATATAAATCATGTGCACCAAGCTTGTTACATATTGAGATTTGGTCAAGATATCTGCTTGTTGATTGGTTGAACTGACATGACTAGTAGTGGTGCAACCAGACAAAACTTTCTCTCAAATAAAGTGACAATCAATTTCTATCTGTTTTGTTCTTTCATGAAATACTGGGTTAGAAGCAATATGGAGAGTAGCTTGATTATTACAAAATAACTTCATCTATGATACTTCAGCAAATTTTAACTCTTGAACTAATTGCTTCAAACAAATAAGCTCACAAGTTGCCAGCATTGCTCGATATTTTGCTTCTGCACTCGACCTGGCAACATCTTGTTTCTTACTTTTCCAAGATACAAGATTTCCTCCAACAAGAACACAAAAGCCTGAAGTAGAACGCCTATCAGATGGAGAACCTGCCCAATCATCATCAGAGTATCCAATAATTTGTGAATGACCCCAATTTTCATATAATAATCCTTTCTTGGTGCAGCCTTAATGTACCTCATAATTTGAATAACTACATCACAATGACTATCACATGGAGCTTATAGGAATTGACTAACAACACTAACCGAGAAAGAAATATCAGGTCGTGTGATGGTGAGATAATTAAGTATTCCTACCAATCTTTGATATCGGCTAGGATCAACAAGTGGCTCCCCCTTATCAGGTAAAAGCTTTGAATTAGGATCCATAGGAGAGTCTGTTGGTCAACAGTCTGACATCCCTGTTTCTTCTACAATATCCAATGCACACTTTCTCTAAAAGAGTACAATACTAGATTTGGACTAAGCAAGTTATTTTGTTAATGTCCTGAAGCTCACCATATGGAAAGGCATTTTTAATGTCCAATTGATAGAAAGGCCATTGGCAAATGGCAGCCGTGGATAAAAACAAGCGAACATAAGACATCTTGGCCACAGGAGAGAAAGTTTCGTAATAATCCAACCCATAAGTCTGTGTATACCCTTTAGCCACCGAATGTGCCTTTAGTTGATCAGCTTGACCATTTGGACCAACTTTGACGGTATATATCCAACGAAAACCAACAGTGGAATGACCTGGGGGCAAAGAAACTAATTCCCAAGTATAATTTGCATGTAGAGCAATCATTTCTTCAACCATTGCTTGACGCCATTGGGTGATTACCTTATGAACACTAGAAGGAACAGAGACAGAAGAGTGGGTGGATACAAAAGCAGAATTTGATGGTCATAAATGATGATAACTAAGAAAATTATAAATAGGATGAGGGTTGTGAGTGGACCGTGTCCCATTGTGAATGGCAATGTGAAACTGATCTTGAAGATGTAGATCCACAGTAGGTGAGGAATCAGGATCAGGATCAGGGTCAGGATCATTGGTATGATGTGGAAGAGTACCATTCTCAGGAGAAGAGGATTCAGTAAGAGGTGAACACTGGACAAACTCTAGAAGAAGATTAGAAAGAGGAGCAACATAAGGAACAATTGTAATGGAAGGAGTTGGAAAGACCTCACTGAGAAATGTGATATCTGTTGGAGATGAGTAGAATGGAGAAGATTCAAAAAATGTGACGTCAGTAGAAACAAAATATTGATGTGTTGATGGAGAATAACACTTATAACCTTTTTGAAGACGTGAGTAACCTAGAAAAATACATTTGGTGGATTTAGCTGACAGTTTATCTTGATAGGGGGAAGAGATATAAACAAAACATGTGCAACCAAAGACTCGTGGTGGAAGGGAGAATAATGGTTGATCAGAAAATAGGATGGAATGAGGTACTTGATTCTGTAGGCTAGATGAAGGCATGCGATTAATCAAGAAGCATGCAGTTAAGACAACATCTGCCCAATATTGTGACCCGATTGTGTAAAAGGAAGGTACAGGCAGTTTCTATGAGATGTCTATTCTTACTTTCAGCAATCCCATTGTGTTATGGAGCATAAGCATATGAGGTCTGTTGAAGAATTCCTTGGGAAGACTTGAATTGGATGAAAGGAATGGACAAATATTCACAAACATTATCATTTCTCAACACACGAATATTAGTGTTAAATTGTATCTAAATTTATGCTCAAAAAGATTTAAAAATGGAAACTAATTCTGAACGAGCTTTCATTAAAAATAACCAAGTGCAATGAGAATAATCGTCAATAAATGTAACAAAATATTGAAATCCCAAAATAGAAGAGACACGACAAAGACCCCAAATATCTGAATGAACTAACTCAAAAGGGATGTAGTCCATTTATTGACACGCTTTGGAAATGAACTTTGAGATTTTTTTCCAAGTGGACAAGATTCACAATCTAAGGAAGATTAGGTAGGCAAAGTAGGCACCATCTTCTAGAGCTTCAACAAACTAGGATGACCCAAATGATTATGAATTAGAATTGGAGATTCTAAAATAGTGCATGTTGTAGGTGAAGGAGGTAGATTTAAATGATAAAGGCCTTGCGACTCATGTCCTGCACCAATCATCCGTCCTGTACTACGATCCTGTATAACAACATAATTTTTATTAAAAGTTATAGAACAATTTAAAGATCGTGTAAGTTTATTGATGGATACAAGATTAAAGGGGCAATTAGGAATATAAAGGACAGATTCTAAATGCAAGGATGGAAGTGGTTGAGCAGAGCCTATAGCTTTAACAACTATTTGAGTCCGATTAGCTAAAGTAACAGGAGGAAAAGATGTAGTGTTAGTAAAGTGAGAGGGCAAATGTGGGTTACTAGAGTTATGATCGGAAGCACCAGAATCAAGTACCTAAGGAAAAGACTTAGTGAGGCATGCTACAGAATTACCCAAATGAGCTATTGAAGCAACGGAGGAGGAAGACAACTTAGTTGCGTGATACTTTAGATACTCTTCATAATCAATACTAGTAAGAGACACTGGTGGCTAAGTAGAGGACTTAGACTGAAGGGTAGATTGATTAGTATGAACAACATTAGCAGCTGGAGGATGACCATGCAATTAATAACATTTATCCTTAGTATATCCCCATTGACGACAATAATGACATTTGGGTCGACCACCATGATCCCCCCGCTCTGCTCTATTAGTACTCTAGGACTGAGAGGCTAAAGTGGAATAATTAACTGAGAGAGATGCTATCATATGTTAGGTGACGAAACATCTAGTAAGCGAGCAAATACTTCATCCAGAGAAGGTACTGTAGGACTTGCCAAAATCTAATCTCGTACTGAAGTAAGTTCAGGACTGATAGCAGTAAGAGTAAGAACCATAAAAAATTTCTCCCTGTGCAAGATCTACTACAGACATACTACTAGGTAGTAATAGGTTGAATTATGTTTTCAGGGAGGCCATTCTACCAAGAAATTCGGACATGTTCATATCTGTTGTTTGAGATTAACCAAGTTTGATACTACGAAAAACAATCTTTGAATGTCGTTAGTATAAATTAATTTTGCCTAACTCCATATCTCAACACAAGTTCTGTATGCCATATAAATAGGGTGGAGTTGAGGATCAATTGTTTGCCATATAATTTAAGCCCTAGCAAATTTATTTGTTTCAATATCTTAAACCTTAGTAGTTAAGTGATCGGCTAGGCCTTGACCTATGCACCACAATTTAACAGGGGCAACCCATGAGGTATAATTAGAACTACCTACTAGTTTCTCTGTAGTAATTAAGGGAAGAGAAATAAAAGGAAAAGCACCTGGTTGAGACAGGAAATCTACAAGAGCCATGAACGGAAAAACCTTTGAAAGAAATTTTTGGTGACTATCTGGCAAATTTTCCTATAACCTGACGGTGAACAGAAGGAAAACTCAAGGGAACCAGCTGATTGGTGACTGCTGAGGTAGTTGGCACCAGCATGACGAGTCACGCTCGCCGAAGAGAGTGATCGGTAAGGGGGCCGCTTCCTGTCAACTTCCAGTGACCTTTTTTGGTGGTGAAATCAGTCGTGGGCTACGAGAAACGACTAGTTGGCGTGAAACGACGAGTGGCGCGTGGAGTAGCTACCGACGATGCGACTTGAGGGTTCCGCTAGCGAGTGAGAGAGGAACAAACTGGTGATGTTAGATCTTAAACTATCACCAAATTAATGAAGTCTGAACTTCGCTAGAAATTTGATCGGAAAGCAATCGGAAAATCCTTTGATACCATGTGAAACTCAGAGAAATCTGTTATTCTTATTGTATATACGTTGATGAAAATACAAGTATAAATAGTTGATGTCTAACCCTAGAAAAGGAAATACAATCAATAGTAGTAAATATTTTCCTATTTTATCACTATACAGATATATACAACTCAACAGGATCCATTGGAGAATCCGCCAATTTACATCCCAATAGGCCAGCTTGCTGCAGGAGATCAAGAACATACTTGCATTGGGAGAGGCAAATACCATCTTTAGATCTTGCAACTTCGATTCCCAAAAAATACTTCAACAAACCAAGATCTTTTGTTTGGAGGAGTTGTTGTTGGAACTCCTTCAATCTATGGATCCCATTTTGATCATCGCTAGTAATAACAATGTCATCAAAATATACCATCAATAGAATTTTACCAGATCTCGTGTGTTGATAGAACACCAAATGGTCCATTGCACACTACTTGAGACCAAATTTCTTCATAATCGAACTAAATCGTCCAAATCACACTCTAGGAGATTGTTTTAAACCATATAAAGATTTCTTTAATAGACACACAGCCTCCCCCTAAGTAACAAACTTCGGAGGTTGCTCCATATAGTCTTCTAGATCACCATATAAGAAAGCATTTTTTTATGTCAAGTTCGTAAAGAGGCCAAGAATAAGTTGCAGCTAAGGAGATAAAAATATGGACTGAGGCCATTTTTGCCACAAGGTAGAATAATCAATACCATAGACTTTTGTGTATCCTTTAGCAAAAGGATGAGCCTTGAGTCGTTCGATAAATCCATCAACAAGAGTCTTAATAGTATATACCCATTGATAACTATCAATTGAGGAATCAGGAGGAGTGACAAGCTTTTAGGTGTTATTTGACCATAAAGCATCCATTTTCTCTTGCATAGGAAGCCAGAGTGTTGTATAGCTTCTGTTATACTCTTAGGAATAGACACAAAATCTAGGTTTGATATAAAGGAACAAAAGGAGGGGGACACATGGTTATAAGAAACAAAATTAAAAATCGAATGATTGGTACAAGATTGTTTACCCTTTTTTGAGGCAATAGACCAACCTAGGTCACTGTTTTTTGGATTTGGAGACAAATTAGGCACTGAGGGAGGGGGCTCATCCAAATGTCCATCTACCAGTTGACGAGGTCGTCGAGAATAAACTACAAATCTGATTGGGACAATTGATGAAGACAAGAAGGGTCAAAATTTGTAAGTGAATTGTCTGAACTTTTAGGTAAATTATAAACAATGATGGAAGCTTTTGGCATCTTTACTTTCATAAAAGTATGTAGTGTTCTCAAAGAATGTCACATCTACACACATAAAGAATCTTTTCATTAAGGGGTTGTAACAACGATAGCCGTTTTATGATCTCGAGTAATACACTTGATGGCTCACAGAGCTAATTTGTCAACTCCTGGCTTGAATTGATGGACAAAACAGACACATCCAAAGATACGAGACGGAAGAGGAAACAAAGGAGTATTAGGAAACATAAGGATATAAGGGATCCGGCCTTTAAGAGTAGTGGATGACATTCTGTTAATAAGATAGCAAGCAATGAGGGCGACATCACTCCAAAACTCCTTGGGAACCTTCATCTCAATTACTAAGGTTCGAGCAACTTCTATAACAGGCTTGAATTTTCTTTCAGTAACACCATTTTGTTGTGTTGTGTGAGAGCAAGAAGACTAGTGCACCATGCCACAATTTTTTATGTAAGACTCAAAGGATTAAAAAAAAATATTCTCTGGCATTATCACTTCTGAGGATACGAATAGGACAACCAAATTGAGTCTTGATTTCAGAGCAAAAGGATAACATAAAATAATTCAAAACATTCTTTCATTGGATATAGCCAAGTCATTCTAGACCAATCTTCAACGAAAACAACAAAGTAATAAAAACCAAGTCTTGAGGTAATATGAGATGAACTCTAAACATCAAAATGAACTAACATAAAAGAGCTTTCGACTCTATTATTAACTCTAGATGGAAAAGCAACATGATGATGTTTCCCAAGTTGACAAGAGTCGCAATCAAGACAAAGATTTGAGTTCAAATTGGGAATTAGTTTTTTAAATTTTTGGATGGATGGATGACCAAGGTGACTATAGATTTGGAGGGGTTAAGCAACAGCTAAGTAGGCAGTTGAACAACTGTCAAAATAGTAAAGACCTCTATATTCACGCCCTCCTCCAATCGTCTTTTTTGTCTTCAAATCTTGGATAACAACAAAATGAGGGAAAAAGGAAACAAAACTATTCAATGATTTGGTTAGTTTACTAACAGATATTAAGTTGAAAGAAAATTTTAGAATATATAGTGTTGCTGGTAACGTCATTGAAGGAGAAGGAAATGCAGTGCCAACCCCACTTATACTAGTAGTGGAGCGATTAGCAATAGTAAGTTGGTGTGAGTCTAGTACAGGAATAATTTTGTCAAAAAATTTTGGGTCACCTGCAATATGATCAGTGGCTCCAGAATCTATAACCCAAGGTTTAACAGAAGATGATAGGCAAACTGTGTGATTACCTAGGTGAGCAAATGATGCAATTGGTGTGATTGCTTGCTTAGCTAGTTGATACTTCTTCATAAACCATCATGACCACTACAGTTACTTCGGCCTTCATTACCTCTTCCAATATTGTGAAGAGCTAGAGCAGAATTGTCACCACTTTCTTGTTTTGGTCCCTTCAAGGATCAAGATACTCATGAATATATCTCAGCGAGTGATGGGAGTTCAGTGCCACTGAGTATCTGGGCTCAAATTGATTCATATTTTATTCTTAAGCTAGCCAAGTATCTCATGACGAATAACTCTTCTCTTTTCTTCAGAAGTTGATCCTTATTTGTTGTTATTGGTTGGGCTGCTAAATGTTCTACGAATAGATTTTTAATTTTTGAAAAATACTCTGTGTGGTTCTTCTCTCCTTGCTCACACTTGAACAATTCCATAGATAAATCATATATACAAGTGACGTTACTAGAAAATAAGTCTTACATACTCCCTTAGCTCCTTTTGGAATTCATATGTTGACACATGTTAGCAATATTTGGCTCCATGTTTAGAGGCTTGCCATTATTTGGTTGTCGTGTTATTCCCACTTCTTCTACCTAAATGACTTAATATCAGGAGCTAGATTCGTGAGATGCTCATACCTATCTAGGTCCTTGAGATGTACAATGACCATCTTCTTCTAAGCAACATAAATTGTTCCATTCAATTTTGATTTGTGATTTGTTGAACCTTAATGGGTGGCTGTCCTTCAACACTTTCAGTTTTGGAGTCACTCATGACGTAACCGATATAGTAAGAAAGATGTTAATGAGAATTGAGTGAAGAACGATAGTGCAAAAAAAGCAAACCTCAAATATCAACAGCTGTGCAACAATGAAAAAGGGAATCGACCATTATAGTTAAACACACAGATCCAGTTTCCAACAATTAAGGGTAGAAAAACACATCACCAACGAGCTCCTAGAGATACGACTATGATCAAACCAGCCACTATGGTTAAACACAAAAACCTAATTTCCAGCAATTAAAGGCAATAAACACATCACCAATGGGCTCCTAGAGTTGGTGCGATTTAGTCCATTGTAACAGAGTAGACAGAACATCACCAATCAAATCATAATCATAACCAATCTTAATCTCCAAAAAATTCTCTTAATCAAATCATAATCATAATCAATATTAATCCCCAAAAATCTGCTTCATCAAATCATAATCCCTAATAAAGGTCACGAATTTATTTTTGAATTTATAGTTATCTTCTCTGCATCTTTGACATTGTCGCCTCTAAAAGAAACCTTTCCTGCAAAAGTGCACTAAGATGAATATGATTAAAATGTTAGTCTGGAAAAGTATCTCTAGTACTGCCATTCTTGTTTTGTCATATATGTTTATAGGTGTATGGTACTTTTATCTGATTGCTGCAAAATATTTTTGAAATGTATCACCCATGCACCTTATCGTCAGGTTCCATGATGATCAAGTGTTTAGCATTATTTTCTAACTGTTTAATGCTGAGGTTAGGCAAATTTCCCTTTCAGTTTATTGAGTGCTGATGTTAAGCAAATTTCACTTTCAGTTTATTGATTAAGTGATCAGTTGCTTTACAATTTTCCCTTTGATCTGCTGATGTTTATTTTGTTTGATTGCCAGTTCTGCTGAGCAGCAGACTCGTCAAGTCAGCAACATTTTGTCCAGTCTAGCCCATCATTTCCCTTTCATTTATAAACTTTTAAGTAGACACCAGAAGCATTCTAGTGAATCTTATGAAAATGATGGAAACAACACAGAGAAAGATGCAAGGCCTTCTGAGATGGCCAGTTCAACAGACTTTTGTTCCGAGGAAAAAATTGCAGTAGAAAATACCACAAAAACTGTTGTTGACCATACTTCAGAACCCAATGTAATATCAAGTAGTGATTTCAGTGACCACTGCATTTTGAGGTTTGATTCCTACACGGCTTTTTCTTGCATCAGTACTGAGATATACTTTATTTATTCAGGACGTGGAAACCAAAAACGTGACTCTAAATAGAAATCTATCTTTCCAGATCATGACAAAGCTTGAGCAGCCAAACTGTCATTAACCGGTCTTGCTGGTTTAGTTAATCCGTTCTTTTGGGGTTTAAGCTTCTCTGTGTATGGGAAAATGTTGCAAAAGAATGGTTGAAAATTATAAAGAGAGAAAAGGAAAAAGAGGGGGAAAAAAAGAAATCATAAAGCAAGAGAGATAGAAGCCTCAAACATCAAGTTAACCTAAGAATACAAAATTTAAGATCCTTTCATTTGTAGTTCAAGACTAAACACCAAAAACAGGCTTTAGAATGATATATGGAGTAGGAAAAGAGAGGAAATTATTTTATGCCTGGCAAGTGGATCAAGTAAGAGGAATGAGAAATATAGCCTTAGCAATTTCTTGCAGAGAAGAGATTTTGTAGGCCATGACCAAACTCCAATTAATGAACCTGTGAATTACAATATCCTAGCTGCCCTTTTGTTTTATGTTATTCTTCTTCTAATTCTCGTGTCACAATCATTTTTTGTTTTTCATTTTTTTTTTTCATTTTCACTTTTTGATCCTTATTATTTTACTTTCTAGGAATACCATTGGCAGCACTGAAGTAAGTGCTGGTTGCATGTTGGATACTCAGGATGATGCTTCCTGTTCATATGACCCAATTACTGAAGGTGGCATTAAATCATAATAAATTTCAGCATTGAACCAATCAATTTTTGTCCTTTGGCTAATGTAGGAATATCTTATCGTGTACTAGCTCCTCCTATCCAGAGGGAGCCACTTAATAGTTGGAACTTGGGTCCAGGATATCAGATTGCACAGAAATGGGCTAAAGAAATGGCTGAAGCTAATGCAAAGCTTGATAATTTGAGCATATTCACTCTTCCAGTTGGTGTAAGGCCTCCAGATGAGCCCAAGGACAGTTTGAATATATCACATAGTACAGAATTCACCTTGCCAAAAAGTGGTGACAGTGTCAAAGAGCAAGCTCTTGTTGATTCAAGCATCTCTTCTTGGGGTGCATTGACTGAAGCCAGTATTCTAGCAATGAAGGATTTTTATAGTAATGCATCTACACTGCTAAAGAGCAGAAAAGCTGAAGTACCGAAGAAGCAAGGAGTTCTTTCTATTCGTGCCGCATCCATGCTGGTAATATGCATGACATGGAAGTGGACTTTGTTAACAAAAAGATTTGATCTTCATGCTAAAAGTTTTATGTTTCAAGCTATTTTATTGGTTCCGTAAAGTTATTATTTTCGCCTATTATTCTGTCATGATTTAAGCAGAATAATTCTAGCCTAATGTGAGTTTGAATTGCAAATTAATGCCATTTAAGATGCAGACTTACTACTCTAAATTGGTTTGGCTGTTAAAAAGTGGGATACTGATTGATTTTATATTTCATTGTTATGACCGATGAGACTTTAATTGCCTACACTGTCAACATATTATTGTATATGTTGATAATGCAACAAATTCTACATATGTTAGTTGGCCAATTTATTATTTCGGATAGTTGATGCACATAAATGAATTTGTTTGTGAGTGCCACCATTTGAAATTCCATTATAGTACATACCTCCTTTATGACCTAATTACTTTTCTTTTTCCGTTGTGTCATGTTTTGAAGATAGTCTTGGAAATTCCCATAAACTGATTTTGCCAGAAATGAAATGGGTGAATATTGGTCTTTAAGCTTCAAAACAGCAGCACTTCAATTTCTGTTGAACATGTTGAAAACTATGCCATGATTTGAAGTTAATATAGATCAAGGATAATCCTAGAAGATCAAATCCTTCTTTCATGGTTTCTGATCATAGAAGCTTTCCTGTGGCAGTGGATGTGAGAACAGTATGGCTTTTAGTTTCCCGACTTAAATAACATCATTACTTATATTGTGTACAAAAACTACAAAAGTGTCTATCTGGCGAGCAGGAAAGTGAGCGAGATTCACCAAAAAAGTGGAGCCCTCTTATGGAGATGCAGTACAGAGGTGGAATCTACAAGGGACGCTGCCAGGGAGGTCTTCCTGAAGGAAAGGTATGTATAATTATTTCATGTTATGTAGAATGATTGAAGTGCCCATTGATAAGTGACTTTGCATAGGGCCGTTTGATCCTTGCTGATGGGAGCATATATGATGGTTTGTGGCACTATGGTAAGCGATCAGGTGCAGGTACGTTCTATTTCAATAATGGGGATGTGTTCCAAGGCTCATGGAGGGACGATTTAATGCATGGCAAGGTTTGTTACTGTTTGTTCTTTGATTTTCTTTTTAATTGGTGATGGTCTTCAAGTTTTCTTTTTATTTGATAAATATTGTACTATCAATTCTATAAAATTGATGCTTAAGCACTGCACAAGCCATACTTGATATTTTTCAACCGCTGTAATCTTAACGCATTGAGTGGCTTTATAATTTGCTCTTGTTCATCCTTTATCAATATTGGACATGTAGAGTTACAGGAACCAGTCATTTGTTTGGGTGTATGGAGCTCAAGGGAATTGTTTACATAAGAAACCTGACATATATGGTGGTGATACATGGGGCCAATAGATGTTTTTGACAACTTAGAGAACTTTGGGGTGAAAATTATGTCTTTCTAAGTGGGGAATTCCTAATATATATACAAAGTGCAAGCTGAATTTAAGCCCTTAAAAATAGCTAAACTATTACATACGTAATTTTCTATAACTAGTAAATCCTACTTAAGAAAAGATTTTAAAAACATTATAGCTGTACAAAAGGCACAAAATCGGCCTTCAATGAGGCATTAAATCAGCCTTTGAAAGGTCTAAACAAAATCAGCATTTGACAAGGGTGTCTATTAATGTATTACTTGTCAATTATGATAGCTAAAGCTATTGACATCCCCTCACAAATTGATGCAGTAGGTATACAAGCATCAATTTGCCAAGAAGAAGCTAATGTCGTTGATGTTTCATGGGTTTGGTGAAAATATCTGCAATTTGCAGCGGTGGAGATATGTGGGAGAGTGATGACTTGGCAATCATAGGAAACTTTTTGATGGAGTGATAGTTGACTTCTATATGCTTTGCGCATTCATGGTAAACAAGATTATCTACAATTTGAATGACATTGGTGTTGTCAACATGTAATGGAGTTGGTTAAACTTGAGAAAAACCAAGCTCCATTAGGAGACCATCTTTGAGCATGCAATATATATGGCACGATACTTTGCTTCAATGGAAGATTTGGAAATAGATTCTTGCTTCTTACATTTCCAAGAGATGAGAGTATCATCAGGAACATGTACTATTTAGGAATAGACCTAGTGTCTAGATAATCAGTCCAATCAATATCACTATAGGCCTAGAGCTGGAGTAAGGAATTAACGGGAAAAAAATAATCAATGATCTAGGGTTCTAAAGATGTATTGAATAATGCATCGTACTGTGGATAAATGGAGATGCCGAGGAAGTTGCATAAACTTGCTTACAATGTGGACAACATAAGAAATATTTGAGTGAGTAAGAGTTAGATAGATAGACTGTCCACTAGCTTTTGATAAAAGATAGGGTCCTCAAGAAGCTCTATTTCGTCACATCAATATTTCACGTTATTTTCTATAGGAATGTCAAAAGGAGTAGTATTATGATTCTAGCCAACTAAACAAAATCTTGAATATACTTATGCTGAATTAAGAAAATACCTTTTGGTTGATGATGTGTTTCTAAACCCAAAAAATAAGTTTGCAAACATCATTAGGTGAGGAAATAGGCATACCAGAGGGAAGTTTGATGTAAACTTTTTCCTTGAAATCACTATGGAGGAATGCATGATGGACATCCATTTAATGTAATGACCATGATTAAGATGCAACAAATGTTATAATAGTTCGCACAATGGTCATCTTGGCTATCGGTGTGAAAGTCTCAGCATAGTGTAGGCCATATTTTTGTTTGTTTCCAAGAATAATTAATAGAGCATTGGGTTTTTGGATCCATCAGAATGAAGTTTGATAGAAAACACAAACTTACTACCAAGTGGTTTTACAGAAAAGGGACAATGGACAACATCCCAGGTTTGGTTTTCTTCAAGTGCAAGAAGTTCTATTTCAATAATGCTTCGTTGCCTATTTGTAAGATGACGGAATAGGAATATTAGATAAAGTAGCTCCCAAGGAAAGCTGAGGGTGAAGTGTACTTGATTCTAAGTTTTTACTCATTATATCATGCATTCAATTGGAGTAACATCAAGCTACTTATTTTAGTTGTATGAATGAGTTTAAACAAACTTGTTCTTTATTTTTTGATTTATACCTTATTAAATTTTTGTGACTTTGTAGGGTTGGTTTTATTTCCATAAAGGGGATCGGTGGTTTGCAAACTTTTGGAAGGGAAAAGCAAATGGTGAAAGTCGTTTCTATTCAAAGTGTGGTGATGTCTTCTTTGGCCAGTTTGAGGATGGTTGGCGACATGGCCACTTCCTTTGCATTGATGTTGATGGAATGAGGTGTATATTCTATCCTAAATATTCACTTGCTAGACATGTGTCATTATTCTACAACATTTTGCTTCTTTTATCAAACAGTTAGTAGCATGTGTTATCATTTTCCTTGGACATAAAAATAATCTTTTAGTAATTCAATAGCCTATGAAGTAAAAATTTTCCTAGAAGTTCGTATCTTTTCTTTATTTGTCTGTTGGTGCAAAGGCACACTTTCCATATCTTTTGTTACAAAGGTTTATCTAGATACCGAACCTATATTGATATTGCTCCTACTCCGTTCTACAACAATTTTATTTAGGTCCATTTAAGCGAGACTCAGCCTTCTCACATGATCGTTAACTAGCAAAATCTTGTTCTAGAACACCTTACAACTCTTGAAGTGCTTTAACTTCCACACTCGAGTAAGAATATTACGAAACTATTAAATAATCATAGGAAACAATAAACTCACAAAAGCTACGGTAAAAATCAACCTTTATTGCTTCTTTAAAAGTATATAAAGGAATTTTTTTGTCAATGTGTTCTTTTCCTCTCTTTGTTCTTAGAAGTAAGACTCAAATAAGCTATTTATAGGCAACTCTAGCTTTACAATTCAGAATTCTAATTGAACTGAACTAACTAGATCATCTATATTCTTATTACGTTATATCACATTTAATCAATTGGATGATACCTTTATCAAAATAGGATTTTATCTAATAGGATTTAGCTACATTACAATTAAGATAAGACATTATATTTAATTAGGAAAGATATATCCATATCTATGAACTCCACTATCTTCAGATGATCCTCCCACATAGTCTTTATCTTCTAGAGCTAATGTATATCTATTGTGATCTTATCCGTCACATCATTTTAGATCTCTATCTTTTGATAATGAGTCATCCAAGGGCAGTAGCATACTTGGTCGTTCTATTGCTTATCAATGTTAAGTTCATTAGTCATGGTTCGTTTATTTGAGTACGCATTAAGTCCTTAGAGCTTTCACATGTCTCTCTTACATGTGATCCAGTTAACCTTCAACTCAAGGTCCATATTAAGCTATCTTTTTAGTCTCACATTTGAATCTTTGCATCTCTTCGAAGATTTTCGTTAATGCGCACCAATGCATGCCAGCTCATTGACAATGTTCCTTGCCTACTCGCAAGTCTTTATCTTGCTCCGTTGTTTCGAGTGCTAAATATTGGCCAAGGTTTGCCAACACTTGCACTATTTCGCAATTTAGAATTAGGTGTCTATCTAACAACCCCTTCTAGAAGAACTCGTCACTGTCATGGAAATAATCTGCAGGCACTTCTCCAAATTGATTTCCTCTAAGATTCCTTAGTCATAGGCACATCTCCAACGTACCATTTTTCCTCTCCATCGAGTTTGTCCCTTGCTTTTGTTTGAACGCTCCTTCTCAAGGCCCATTACGCCCAACATAACATAATCATTGAGGTAGACTTCTTCTGTGAAGTCATCCTCTCCTCCTTGATCCTTCGCAACCATGGACTTTATTTGCTCCTCACCCACATTCCGTTTTGGGCATTTACAAGCAAAATGCAGCCCTTCACAAATGAAATAACTAATGTCTCGTTTTGTTTGTTTTTTTGGACTTGCATTGAGAAGATTCATACAATTTCTCTTTGCCTTTCTTTGAGCCATTTTGTGTCCTACCATTCTTCTTGCCCTCGTTGCTAGTTCGAATTAGTTGTAGCATTTGGAGATCTACTAAAGAATTGGCAGCCATTATCACATTTGAAGGTCTTTTATGTTATGCCTTTGAAGCTCCATTTATGTTCAATCTTATAAGTTGCTTATGAAGTTGAGCAACTTGCCTTCCTTAGATATGTTCTGCGTGTCTAACATCAAAGATGTGAATTTTCTCACGTACTCCCCCACCAAGTTGTCTTGCTTCAAACATTTCAAAGCTTCCCTCATGAGCTATGAAATGTTGTAGCTTTTCTTCATCCACAAGTGTCAATAGAAGGTCTACCCACACTTATATCATTGAAGGTTCTCATTCTCCACCATAGCTTTGCATCCTCCTTCATATACGTAATCGTGATCGACACCTTCTTCGAATTGGATACCTTCGCCACTGTAAAGTATTGTTCCATGTTTCACAAGAAATTTTCAAACTCTTTGACACTTCGTTTGCCATTAAAAACCTGGTGCTCTTGTACTTTCTTCAAATTACTTTCGACACGCCCATCACCCTATGTTGCAACGGCACACCTTAGGATTGTGATTTTCAATCTAGAATCCTCTTTTGTCTTCATAAAGTCTGCTATTTGATGCTGAAACTGTTTGATCTGTGCCTCCAAAATCTCTAACTAAGATTAGAAAGTTACCTCTTTCTCCCCTCAAAGAATTGGCCTTATGAGTGCCTTTACTCTGTTGACGCGCTATGTCAAATTGCTCTCCTGCTATCTTGATATTTTGACTTTGATACCAATTGTTAAAAAGGTTTACCTAGACACCAAACTTGTACTGCAATCGCGCCTACTCCGTTGCACAACACTCCCACTTAGGTTTGTTTAAGTGAGACCCAGCCTTACCATGTAATCATTGACGAACAAAACCTTTTCGAACACCTCGCGACTCTTGAATTGTTTAATTATTACACTCGAGTACTACAAAAGTATTAAATAATCATAGGCAATAATAAATACACAAGATATAGAAACAACCTCTCTACTAGTTAAGGATAAGGTTGCGTATTACTAGACCTTTCTAGACTCCGTGTATCTGCGAGATTTTTAGTGGGTTGTTGTTGTAATAATAAATATGCAAGAGTTATGATAAAAATCAACCTTTATTACTTCCCCAAAAGTATACAAAATAATATTCTCTTTCAATATGTTCCCTTCCTCTCTATTTTTATTCTTAGGAGTAAGACTCAAATAAGTTATTTTTAGGCATATCTGGCTTTACAGTTCAAAATTCTAATTGAATTGAACTAACTAGATCACCTTTATCCTTATCGGATTATATCACACTAATCAATTGGATGGTACCCCTATGTAAATAAGACTATATTTGATAGGATTTAATTACATCATAACTAACAAAATAAGAGATCATATTTACTTGAGAAAGATACATCTATATCCATAAACAACTCCGCTATCTTTAGATGATTCTCTCATTTGGTCTTTATCTTTTAGAATTGGTATATATCTATTGTGATCTTACCGCCGCATCATATAAGCTTTTCCCTTGATTTCTATCCATTGATAATGAGTCATCTAAGTCCTATGTCTTTTATAGCACACTGGTCCGATCTAATTCTTATCTATGTCAAGTTTATTAGTCATGATTCGTCTATTTGAGCACACATTAAGTGCTTAGACCTCCCACATGTCTCTCTTATGCATGTGATCTAACTAATCTTCAATCTAAAGCCTATCTCAAGCCCTCTTTCGGTTTTACATTTGAATCTTTGCATCTTATTGAAGATTTCTGCCAATATCTACCAATATACATAAACTCATCGACAATGCCCGTTATTCTAATACGAAAGTGCTTGCTTATGGATTCAAGTTTTTTTTGGGTGATTTTTCATTATTTACTCATTCTATTTGCCTTAAAATTAGTAATATTTAAATGTGATGACGTTACTATTACTTTTTCGAACAGTAGCTTCTGCTCTATCCATTTTCTGAAAAAGCTTAGGATAACATTTTGTTGGTTATGTTCTTATCTGGCTAAAAGCTCTTGTTAATTATGTTAATCAATGTCTACGTGTACAGATATATTGAGGTATGGGACAAGGGCATTCTCTTGAGCCGTAAGCAATTAGATACTTGTCCGGTAGAAGGTACATTTTAAAGTTCTATTAAAATTTAAGCTTGATCCCAATATTTTGTAATATTTAAGTACGTTATTTATATTTTGAAATTTACCTTAATTAATTATCAGATCTAAGTCTACGTAACACTTTTTTTAATTAGAGGCCATCCACTGTCTGTACGGCTATTAAACTAGCCTATAACTCCACTAATAAGCTCAAACAAACAAAAAAAAGTCTTTAGATAGATTGGAGGGCCATAACTTCTATATTAGTAGTGGATGGGCCTCTTATCCAAAATCAAATGTCACGTCAGCTTAAGTTAACGGAAGCATTATTGTAGTTAGTGGTTGGTTAAGGTCAATTATGATTATTGAACACTACAAAGCGTTGGAGTCAAATTTAAATTTTGATAAAGCCTTTGAATAAAAATTGTATGGTTTACCTTCCTTACCCTCATTTTTTATAAATTCTAACTACATTTACCGGTCGTATTGTTATTTTACGTTCTTGTTAGTTTTCCTAGCATGTCATATTTTCATTTTCTTTTATCTATTCAATTAGATGTACAACCTACTTGAAGCTCCAAAAATGTCCCTCTTTCGGCAAAAAATGCATACAATAGAATTGTCCAAGGCCCGGTCTAATTTGACTTGAAATTTGAGTAGATTATTAATAAGTTTGTATTTGTCTAATTTCGTGGTGAGTTTTAACTTGCATGACAAAGCCTTCGGTATCACTTTCAGGCGTTTTCACTAATTGAGACTCGAGATCTGAGATCATGGTTAGATAGATTGTGTACATCAATAGTGTTCGCATTTACTTCTATAATTTCAACAAGTACAATGGAATTATTTTTCACTCTACTTAGAATGCAAGATTTGACCTAAAAATTAATTTTGTAATCATCACGTAGTTGACCAAGACTAAATAAGTTGTGTTTAAATTCATTAACCGACAATACATTTTCTATCATCGGCTCATCCAAAGACAATAATCTTATCATTTGTACTCTCTCCGATATCACAAGAAGATATACTGAAATTTGTTGTGTCCTTGTATGCTTTGAGCGTCCACTATCTGCATATGTAATTGTTTTGCTTACGCCTGATTACCTACATAAATAGTTTATCTAATTTTTGGTACCTAAGTACACTTAAGTCCTTCAAGGTTAGTATTGAAGCCTTTTGCAGCTAACATCTTTTTATGTCTATTTTGTGAACTCTTTAAATAACAAAAGTTCTCAACATAACATAATCATTATAAGAATAACATTTAGCACGGTACGCTCATATGAGTTATAACCGTATGGATATGATCTATGAATATAATTGTCTACGTCTAGTGTAGGTGTGTGAGGGATATATGCTATATTGCATTTTCGTCCTTAAGGTGAGGGAGTAATTATAGCTGTTTGTTCTTGTTGCTCGGTGTTCCAAACCTTGAATTGAGGACATACATGTATCGTTTACGAATGTTGGGAAACCGGGTCGGGATCTGATCCGAACCGCAGCGAAATAATCACGAAATTTTTTCATGACTTTTGATTTTTCGAAAATTAAGATCTATTTAATTCTATAAAATGATTAACACTAATCAAAATAAACTAGAAATTTAATTCATATTTTATTCCGAAGTTTGATCTTTATCTTGATGCATCCCTCGAACCGTTTTCGAAACTGATCCATCACAACCACCGGAACCGCACAAGTGTTCGGTTTCTAAGGGTATCTGCAGAATAGGCTGAGAGAATTCTGTAACTTTTACAAAAGGGGTTAAGCATGAAGTGCTAGCTTTATAGAGCTTAAGCCTATTTATAATAAGCTTAGGACGTTTTAGTAATTTAATT
>JANKOD010000003.1:16975628-16990221 GCA_026284645.1 Erythroxylum acuminatum | reverse complement strand
CACAAATTTACATGGTCTAACAAGCAGAGTTCTCCTTGGTACATCCGGAAAAAATTGGACAGAATCATGATAAATGGTGATTGGATCTCCTCTTTCCCTTCCAGCTATGCCAAATTCCTAGATCCAGGTATTTCAGACCACACTCCTATGAAGCTTTTGGACCTTTTCTCTTCCTACAAATCTCCACACCCTTTTAAATTTAACAACTTTCTGGCTGATGTGGAGGGTTTTCAAGAAGCAATTCAGAGGGGTATTGAGTTTCGGTGTTATGGGACAAAGCAATACATATGTCTTCAGAAGCTTAAGGCTGTTAAGCAGGAATTGAAGCTACTTAATTTGAAAAGAGGACAAAACCTGACAAAGGAGATAGACTTATCTAGGGACAAGTTACATGCCTTACAGCAAGCGTTGGCAATGAACCCCTCAGATGATAATTTAGCTTCAGCTGAAAAAGAAGCTTTACAAAAGTACTTGGAAGTTGTGGCTAATCAGCACTCTCTATTGAAACAAAGATCTAGGATTTCCTGGGTCAAGGAAGGAGATAGGTGCTCTAAGTTTTTCTTCAACACATTGTTAGCCCGCAAGCATACCAATAGAATTACCTCAATTAAATCTGAAGATGGGAGAGAAGTTTTTGGCCAAGCAGAGGTAGCTAGGGATGCCCTTTTGTTCTATACTAAACTCCTGGGGTCTGACTCACCCCTTCCTCTACAGGATTTCAATCTTAGATTGTTTGTTACCTCTTAAATCCCAAATCAAGAAGCTCACAGGCTCACTAGTTCTGTTACGGATCAGGAAATTGATCAGGTGGTTTTCAGCATGAATGGTTCTAAAGCCCCTGGGCCAGATGGCCTTAATGGCTTCTTCTTCAAGAAAACTTGGTCCAGCTTGGGTGGCATTGTCAAAGAAGCAGTTAAGGAGTTTTTCCTAAAGGGATTACTCCTAAAGGAAATCAATAAGACTTTCCTTTTCCTCATTCCAAAAATCCCCAGCCCGGTCACATAGACTGACTACAGGCCAATATCTTGCACCAACTTCCTCTATAAGATCATAGCCAAGATATTGGCTAATAGGTTGAAAGGGGTTCTTCATTTTCTCATTAGTGAGAATCAGGGGGCTTTTTTGGCAGGAAGGGATATTGGAGATAACATTCTACTGGTTCAAGAACTCTTGAAAGGCTATACTTGCAAGAGGGCCCCCCCCTAATTGCACTATTAAGGTTGATCTTCAGAAAGCTTTTGATAGTGTCCATTGGGGATTTTTACTTAAGGTTATGGAAGTGATGAACTTTCCTCCAATTTTCATTAATTGGGTCCACCAATGTATTTCTACTGCTTCTTATGGGATTATGATCAATGGGAGTACCACTGGATTGTTTAAAGGGAAAAAAGGCCTTAGGCCGGGTGATCCCCTCTCCCCCTACCTATTCCTTATTTGCATGGAGGTCCTGACCCGATTGGTCAAGCATAATATTTCTCAGGAGCCAAGGTTCAGATATCATTCTAAATGCAAAGGGATTTCACTAACTAATTTGTGTTTTGCAGATGATCTCATCCTTTTATGCAAGGCTAATGTGCATTCGGCCTCTCTTCTAATGTCCACCCTCAATCAATTTCAAGAGATATCTGGTTTAAGTACTAACCTCCATAAGAGCTTTATTGTTCTCTCCAAGAGTGCCTCTCATCTCTCGCATGCCTTAGCTCAAGCTACTGGTATGGAAGTTAAAGCTCCCCCTCTTACCTACTTGGGGATCCCTATCTCCTCTAAACGGCTCAGGTTCTGTGAATGCCTCCAATTGGTCAAAAGGATTCAGAAAAAATTGGGATCGTGGTCCAATAAGGCTCTCTCCTATGGAGGTAAACTATAGCTCCTCAAATCTGTTATTTTGTCCATGAGCACCTACTGGAGCTCTTACATTTTCCTATCCAAAGGACTAGCAAAAACAATAGAAAGGTTGATGAAACAATTCCTATGGGGGCAAAAGAATGGGGAACAAGGAATGGCCAAGGTAGCTTGGAAGTCTATTTGCCAACCCAAAGAAGAAGGGGGCTTGGGAATTGAATCCATAGTTACCAAAAATAGACTTCTTATGTCTAAAAGAATCTGGAGGTTACTAAATGACCAGGAAACTTTATGGGTCAAATGGATGCATACCTACATATTAAAAGGAAGGAGTTTCTGGTCTCTCAGCCCAAAGCCCAGCTATACTTGGTTCTTTAACCAACTCCTAGGTATGAGAGGTGAAATCTATCAACATATTACTTGCCAAATTGGGGAAGGGGACAGACTTTCTCTCTGGTTTGACAACTGGTCAGGAAATGGCCCCTTTATTCACAACCACTTAGCCACTTCTCTTTTATCCCACCTTCGCAAGAAGGCTAAACTCTAGGCTATCATTTCTAATGGCGAATGGACACTGTCAACAACTGAGATAAACAGCCTCCACACTCCTCCTCTTACAAATCAGGGGGAGAGAGACACATATTTATGGAGGGGTGTCCCCATCGAGGAGATTACACCCAAGGCAATGAGGAAGTTCAGTGTAAGGCCAGAAAATAGGGTTGGTTGGGATACTCTGATTTAGAACAACACTCTCAGACCCAATGTGAGCTTTCTACTATGGCTGACAATGAGGAATAGACTGAGCACAATGGATTGGTTACATTTCCTCACATCCCCTAAGCATTGTATCTTCTGTCACCTAGTAGATGAATCTACAGATCACCTCTTTTTTTAGTGTGGTTTCTCCAGAACACTCTGATTCACAATTTCAACCCTCTGTGCACCTGACCTAACTACCTGGAGACTTCTGGACATAATGAAGGAAATTCCTAGCCTACATTTGTCGAACAGTGATAAGGTTATCACCTTTCTCTCGGCGACTACCTGTGTTCAGGCTCTATGGCAGGAGAGGAATTATCGAAGGTTCAAGAATTAGACTACCTCAATGAACTCTCTTACAGAGAACATCACTAAAAGCATTCGAGAGCAACTGATCGTTAACCAGTTACACCTCTCTTGCAGTAGAAGAATGGCCTACATTTGGAGGATCTAATCCCTGTAAGATGCCATGTAACCCCCACACATATCTATGCAGAAACTAGAGTACAAACTCAAATCTACCACTTGACCTCCCCTCAGGAGAGATCACTACTGAAACACACTTCGGATAGAGTACTACCTGGTGGGTGCTGCCCTTCCCCGCCTTTCGATGGAAGCTCTTGTTATCGCCCTTTGCCCTTCCCTTCCGGCATGTTAACCTCCGATTCAGATGGGAGCAGATGGGATGCAGGAGGCTCGTCTTATGTTGCCTGTAAATCATATGGAAGTTTTCAATTTTAATCCCCCTGTGCTATTTACGCTATGTGTAGATCTGGTCACCTGGTATCTACAGTCATTACGACGATGCGGTGATATCCACCATCGGCAAATGTCGTCGCCCTCTCCACCTTAGCGATGTCTCCTCATAGCTAGTCGGCTTGCGATTTCTCTACCCTACCGATTTGGGAAATTCCATGGACGGTTGAGAAAGTATGGAGTAGTTTTGCCCTAATTGCCTAGTAGTTACCCAACGTTTAGTTTGGTGTTAAAATGTAGGGTCTCAAGCGACGAAGTCTTATGTTGTTTTGTTTTCGGAGATATTAAGCTATGCTTTGGTGGCTTATTGTAACGCTCCTTTGTATATTTTATATTAGCAATGAAATTTTTTAATTTCTAAAAAAAAAAACTTTCAGACACCCACACACTTATAACATAAACTTAATGATTTGCCCTCAGCAGCTTAAGCCCAACGCAACTAAATCTTAAATAAAATAAAGCAGCTAAGATGATCGAGTAAGCAGGTTCAAGCTATCCCACCAATGTCAAACAATGGATGGGTGGATTCCGACGGAGAAACTTTACCGAAATGGATAATAAGCTAAAACTACAAACCAAAAATTACTCAGAAGCACTAAAAGTTGACAGTCAACAAAACCAGATGTTTTTTCTTTACATTGGGCATTAGCCACCACAAAGAGCGATAGATAGATCCAAGTTAATGCTGTGTTTTCCAGACGATGAATCATACAAATCCTTGACGTTAAACCTAGGATGAGAAGAGAATGCCTCGCTTATCTCACTAGTGGAAGAGTTATTACTCTTCTGGGACTGAGGATGGGTGGTTATTGAGAGTGACAATGACAGCTCGCATCCATTATGATTCTCACCTTCTTCTCTTCCACTTCCCGTAGATTCATAAGCATTGCCCGTTGATATGCGCTTTTGATCCTCTGGCTTGGTAATCTATTAAAACAAAACCATGAAATGGGCATTTTTATTATTTATATGTTTTTAGAGAATCAAACCAACTTTGTTTCGAATTTTTCAAAGCGAGGACTTGGAAGGCACAATAACATTATTCTAGGGGTTACAGCTAATCAGTGCACACAAATAATGTCGCAATACATTGGAAATCAAGAGCTGCTTAGTGCAAAGAAGTATGTAAGCTTAATAAAGTTAGACAGAGACGTAGACAGCCCTGAAAATCAAGAAAGAAGAAAGGACGGGACGGGGTACAAGTACTGCTACTGCCACAACAGTTGTTCTTAAATAATGAAACTGTTGAATTTTCCATCCTGTCTAGAGAGAAATAAGAGGTCCCCTCCCTCCCATTTGTTATGGAAAAAGTGATGGTGGACCACAGAATGTATGTGCTTCATCAATCAGACGCCTATACAATCATTAACCAATGGAACGACTTTCGACAATTCAATTCATACTGCTCCGATTTACATTCCTCCAAATCCATATTTTTGTTAAAGTTCAGCTATGCAACTTTTAACTTCTAATATACACATATTACCAGCTCTTATCAACTAGTAAATCCATAGGAAGGAGTCCAAATGAAACCTGTTTCTTCAAAAAACCAAGACTTGGACCGAGGCAGAAGGATAAATAAAGAAAAGAAGAAAATTGGACTTAAAACACGTCTGACGAGACAAAAGTATACACATTTAGGCACAGTTCAACTCCCAAGTACAGCAGCATTGAATATAAAAGTTTTCAGTGAGATGAAAATATACAGTGTGTAACGTCATGGAAATGAATGCTAACAAAGAGTGCTGCACATTCCATCATATCAGTGGTCATAAAAACGCATTATCTTCTATTTATATACCTGTAAGCTACCAAGTTCCTTGGGTTCAAAAGGTTAGACCCAAACCCAACCAAAACACTAAAAAGCTGGTTATTGCGACAACAAAAGAGAAACAAGAGACTTTTTTTTTTCTTACCTTGAGAAAATTAGAATCTTGCAGTGCGCAATTGAGATTACAAAGATCAAGTGGCATAGAGATGGGGATATTGCATTGTTCCTGCGGTTTATAATAGGATTGCCCCCATCTGAAAACCCCACCACACTTAGTCCTCTCGCTCGTTCCCAAACGATCATGAAAAGTGTACGGATTTGAGACCACTGTCTCACTTATTCCTTCGCTGCATTGCAGGTTCTTATCACAGATGGAACTGGCCTCGGTTCTTGCCCTGTTCATGGAAGCAAAAGCGAAATCAAACAAAAGGAAACTTCACATAGAAGAAAAAAAAAGTCCACCCTTGAAAGGAACGCATAATGCATTGTAGCAGATCTTCTTTTGTTTGCTTCTAGTTCTAGGTCTATATCCACCTTTTCTTAACACTTGTAGTATCCGAAACAATGAGGAACTGCAAATACAGCTAACCTTTTTGAAGGGTGAGGAATACCGTAGACGAAGCGAGTATCTGATTCTTCATTGGCTTTTACTTCGTCAAAACTTTCATTATGCTCGTCAGAAGCATGTCTTCTATGTTTTGTCGAGCTCTTATCTGTCCCACACACACATATAGATACAGATATTATAGAAAGAGAAAGAGAGCGAGAGCGAGAAATCAGTGCGTTTAAAGAGAGCTACTAAACTTAGAAATACTTGTATTAGTTTGATATTGTTATTAATGCTTCTTTCAAAACATGGAAAAAAAGATCGGTGCGATTTAATTTGGATCGTGGGTTTCATTAATAATGCTAATAGTAGAAGATTCGGCAAGGTTTTAGAATTTCTTTGCACTCCACCGTTTTGGCAAAAATTCAATTAGCTAGAAATGAGAGACGATAAATGAGTTGATGAGGCAGCTGTTACTCCATTTCCAAAATCTTCGTTTAAAAAGTAACGCTTGTAAACTTCCCCTACCCATCTATAAGAACCATTAGAGGAAAGTTTAACAGAATGCCTTCGAACATATTATGTAAACCATTTAAAATGAAAAATTCTACACCAGATAAAAGAAATTTTCAAATAGTTGGCGACTTAGAACACATTCTAGTTATTATATCCGATCCTATCTTTGATGCTTGGATATATACCTTGCCTGCCCAGGTAACTCCTCATGCTCCTATACATCTGGTCAAATACAAGTAAGTATGCGTAAGTGAACTGATTTTTCAAACCGAATACATTTGAATCCAAACATGTAGGGAAAGACTATAAGAATAAATGAAGACAATAATTAAAAAAGAAGAAAAAAGAAACCTGAAGATGACTCTTCACATGTGAAATGGTAAGCCCTTTCACATCCATCAGCTGAAGAACAAGTTTAGGTGTAGCTTCTGCAAAAAAAAAGATTAAATAGCAACGCATATATGAGCGCCAAAATCTTCAGATAACAAGGAACACAGCTCTATAGTAAGGTAAAAGTCACATGGTTAAATCAAAACCTAGAAAAGATTGCTAAAGAAGAAATAACAAAGTAGACTTACTGTCTTGACCACCAAGCCTCTCGATGGCGTGAACAAAGCAATGGTGAAGCTCAGGAGTCCATCTCAAACGAGGTACCTTCGATCTTATATACTGCCTCACAGCCCCACTCCTAGCACAACTGCCCATGTCCTTAAATTATCTCTATCTGTCTGAAAATCTAATTGGGTAGCCGAAAGATACCACCTTTACACCCCTAACCACCTGCTCACCACCTGGCTTGCCCTCCAAAGTAATTCTCCAGTTGACAACAGTTATGATTTTTCCTTTTCTTCGGTCGCTCTGAGTTGCCCTATTCAGAAGAATACCTTATGGTTGTTTCAACCTTGGAGGAAGTGTGTAGGGTATGAAATTACGCACGAACCGGACACAAAGGAGTTTAAGAGAAAGTGATACTAGTGAACAGATCCAAGTAAGAGAAGATGGGGAGAGGGAAAAAAAAGAATAACGTTTAACCTTTTCTTTGTCTGTAAAGAAAGAGTGAGAGAGAGAGAGAGATCACGAGGAAAAGGAAGAGACGAAGCTGTAAATTCCTTGGGAGACTGATAATACCCTGCTAGTGCCTCCTGCCTCCTACCTGCGCTCTGTCTCTCTATTTCTTTTAGTTTTTGGTGCAGAGACGAAGAGGAAAAGAAAGAGAGCCTTCGATATGTGCGTATTAATAATTGTTGGAAATCTGAGGACTCACGAGTTTCTGATCTGTTTACACTCGAAAATCATTACGTCTAGATATAAGTATGACCATATGCAGCGTTGCCATTATGCAAAACCAAGAAAAAACAAAAACCAACTGCTTCGTTTTGACCTTTGTTCTCTCTCTCTCTCTCTCTCTGACATATTAAGAAACAAAAAGTCGTCATGATCTCTTTATGTCCATGCAAGGCAAGCAAGCAAAGCAGGGCTATAATAATATTTCGATTTTGTTTCCAAAACTGTGTCTTCTGGGACGCACCTTCATTTTGACTGGAATTTCTCGTCTCCTAAGCCATAGCCCACTCTTGTGTCTATTTCTTCTCATGGCGATATATTATAACAAGTGAACGGCTTTTAGATTGGATGCGTTCATCAACTCTAATTAATGAACAATTATGGCTAAACAAAAATTCTAAGGTTAAGTTCCTACAAATGTATGATGGTTGCTTCTTCATTGGATTACTGATACCGAAAACGTTCAATTCATGATATTTCAACTAACTTAACCGAGCTTTGTTTCCCAAGTTTAGATTAAAAGCTTTCACCTACAAGTTGAGCAAAGGGGAAAAAAAAAAGAAAAAGGAATAATGAATACACCAATATATCAATAAGCAGAGGCAAAACTGGATGAAGCGGTTAATTAGTAACCGAATTTCTATTGTAGACCGAATAACTGACGTAAGCATCGGACACCTAGCTGGCCGATATGATCAGCCGGAGTTCGCAAATACTACAATTTCTTATAGCCCAAATTTAGCTAGGTTCATATATTTTATCTTTTAATTGTATAGTGGCCGTCATTTTCTGTTTCATATGTTAATCATAAAAGTTTGTTATGAGTTCTTTAAGAATGACGTAGAGTTTAACATTTTCTTATAAAATGAAGAGAAAGAGTTGGTTAACATATTTGTATCGCGTCGCGCATGACAAGACGCCACGTGCAAACACATGAGAAATGTACAATGACGAAGAAAAAAAAAGTTAATTTTTCAAGTTAAATTGATTAAAGAAAATGCTTTGCTTTCTCTTTGTAGTGAAAAATCAGGCGGTAGTGTATAAGACAAGTACGTCAGTGTTGGGAACATACAGTTCAAAAGGAATGTTCAAATAGATCACGTTTCATTTTCATTTTGGAGAAATTTCTAACCTTACATAGTTACATTACAATAAAGACTTGGAATGCTAATATAATAGCAAACCCAAAGTATACAAAAGGCGGTGCCGACTATTGAAATTCTAATACCATATTATCATTATTTTACTCCTACAAATCTTTCAATCATTGCTACTGCTCACCGCTTCACGTGCATTATTCCTCCAATGTCCTCGCCTGTGTGCTCTTCCTATCCGATCCACCAAATAACTAATTGAGCTTCAGACTTTAATTTCGTTTTTATTCCAATGCATAATCACTTCAATTGACATCAAAATTCTAATCCAATCCTGAATCTTCAAATGATTACAGATGTAACGGTTTGGCATTCAAAAATTTTACACATGAGCTAGCTAGCTTTAAATATAAAGTTCAATTTATTTAGTATTTCATAGAGGTTCCATAAATAGAAAGGGACAGCAATGCGGATGATAAGACGGAAAGAAAATCATCCTTAAAAGATTACGCGCGAGTCAAATAAACATAAAATGATTAAACAAGTTAGTCTTTTTCATTATGAAATTCAATAATATTTTGTAAATAATTCTATTAAAAATGACAAAGACTAAACTTAAATATAAAAAAATACTTTGGTTAATGTTATTGAAAGAAAAATTTTCAATTACAAAAAAAAAGTATTGTCATTTTTGTAGATATCCTTTTAGTTTGTATGTGCATCTCATTATTTAAATTTTATTAAAAATTTAATAAAATGATACGAAAACATAAATCTTTTTGTTTAAATAAGCTTCATGGAGTCAAATTGGTTGAGTTTGGCTCCCGTAATAGCTGCCAAGGTTCAAATTTTATCATCTAATTTATATTTTAAATCAAATTAAGAAGCTTTACTAGTTTAGAGACAGGTTAATTATACAGTAACACTTGATATAAATGTCAACATTTTGTTTTTGGCTACAAAATGTTAACTATTTTTTTTGTTTTTTTGGAAAAAAAGGACAAATGGAGACATGAATATGCTGTCCGGAGGTTGGCAAAAGACAAATAGCATTTAGTAGAAAGAAGGAGGGGAAAAAGCTGGAGAGTACAGAAACAGAAAGAATTAGATTTACTCTTACCATTTATGTTTATAATTTATAATTATTTTTTAATATTGTCTGCTCTGATCCTACGTACAAAAGCCCGAGAGAATTATCATGATTCTGTCATCGAACCTTGCCCTTGGTATACGCGCACTTGTACCTTCCTCCTGTCCCTACTCCCTCCCTATAGTATATAATAATCTTTAATTATGCTCTTTGTTTTTCTTTGTGTTCCATTCCATTCCATTGTTGCATGCGTTTACTTTGAGGAGTTGTGATTTTCTTCGCTTTTGGTGGATCTGAAGGAGTAATGTGTAGGCGGCTGATGGGATGTGATTGGTGTAGGCCGGCAATAGCTGCTACAGCTTTGCTTCTTCCTCCCAACTTCTGTTCTTCTCTGTACGTATGCCTAAGTTGATATGATATGATTCTTTTTTTTTTTTTGGGGTAATAAAGATCAAACTAACACATTATTTATAAATTTTATTATTATATTCGTCAAATTTAAAATATTGATAATTTACAAATTAAAGCATGTTGCACTAAAATGTTATTAAAAACTAAGTGCTCTCTTTATGACATTTTTTACTGTAATTTCTTCGAATTGACATATGTAATTTATAAATGTCCACCACTAAATAGTAAATATTGCATTGCTACAAGTTCGCTTGACTTTTGGCTATGACGTGAAACGAAACGACCCAAATTAAAATGTAATGCGTCTACTCAGAGAATGTCATGTCAAAGATGGAATATATCAAATTTGAATATAATATTCAATGCGCTACTTGGAGATGCTATACTCGTAAAGTCAAGGTCAAGCGCCCCAATATTAAGAATCTTAGCTTTCCTTTCCTTCTATTTTTGAATAAAAATATATGTTTTTATATGACTCAACTGTCTTTGAAAGAAAAGTAGAATTTTGGGAGGACATTCGGGGGTGGTCTAGTCACGGGTTCACGATAACCTTTTCTTCTTCTTTTTTTTTTTTTCTTTTAGACTTTAGCGGAGGCCGGAGGTCCGAGGTCAAGCAAGAGCTTTTAAGGAGAAAGAAATGTGAAAACCAAAAAGATAAGTGAATAAAAAAGAAAGTACGGACAAGATAAAATGAGGAAGGGGGGATTGAGTTGAACGGTGGAAACGAAACAAAACAAAAAGGCAGGCAAATATTCACGTAAAAGAACACAGGACAGGATTAGAAAAAAACATTACAAATTTTCAGGGGACACAGAAATGGCAGCAAAAATTGCAGGGGAAGAAAGACTAGACAAGCTCTTTCTTCCCCATACATGTGTACGTATGTATCTGGGGATGAAACCATTTCTTTGTGTTCCTTTTGTTTTTGTATTCACTCTGGCAAATGCAACAGGATGATGATGGGAAATGGCAGAGGAAAGGAATGATGAAAATTCCTGTGCAAATGGAATGATTCTAAAGAATAGAATATAATATATTAATTACTTTTTTCAATTTCACGCTTCCTTCCATGTGAATCCAAAAAGGCCATCACATTTATTGCGGATCAGCAAAAAATGCGTTCCCTCACACACAAAATTACACGTCCCTTCATTTAATAATTTTCTTTTAGGAAACAAACAAAGTACTACTACTCTTAATAATAATGATATTCAAAATAGGCGACAGAAAGAATAGAAGTGTGGGGGTGTAAGGCAAGGCTTCTCCTTCGAGGACGCCGAGTACCCTTGGCGTGTGCTTGCAGGTAAAATTTGTTTGATCTGGATCTCGATTAATGTGCCCTTGTGAACATTATTTTGACTGTACAAATAATTAAATTTATTTTGGGCTTGGCTGACTCATGATGATGATGACGGTGGTGTAAGTAATAGCTATAGCTACCTAGTTAGTGCATCTATCTATATATTTATATTATTGTACAGAAGGGAATTTTCAGAGTTGAAAGGTCTCCAAGATGGAGATCAACCCATGTATTGTTATTAATAAAAGGTGCGTCTCGTCAAATCGCCGGGCTAACACAGGACTCGGGAGGAGGGAGTAACAGTTGTAGGGTGAAAATAGACTGTGACCCTCTCCTGCTACTGCTACGTCACATGGAATTCCATGGTTATACTCTTTCTTGTTTCCCCCTAAAATTACCCGTTCATTCAAAATGTAGCTATTTTTAACTACTATTCTACCCTTCTGCAATTATCCTACTATCAGCTAATATACCGTCGACCGGACTTATATTAAGCTCACGATTAAAAAGTCTAATATAGAAGTTACATATACAAAAGTTAAGAACTTTTACGGTTACTCATATTATTTATAAACATACAAATTCTTTTATTCGTTAAGAGCACTTACGTATTAGAAAACTGTAAAAGGACGTTAATCACGTATCAGTGAACGTTTTATGTGAAGGTCTCGAGAGATTAAAGCTTGTATTGGCCACGAAAACCTCTTTGAAAGTCAAGATAGAACCAAAATTAAGTATTCCACATTTCTTTCATTTTTAACCCTTTCATAAATGATCCGGAACACCTAATAAGGTCTATGCTACGTGTTACACGTGGTATAAGAACAGTTACGTAATTGAGTTGTCGGAAATGAAGGTTTTTTAGTTTTTATCCATTATGATTTTCATCAGTTTGTTATTCGTTTTTCGATTTTTTGCGTATATGATTATGTAAAAGTGATATACATAAGGCTAGCTATAAAAAAGGGTCAAAAACGAGCCAAAAAGTGCCAAAAACTAGTCCTAGGATCACCAAAAATTGCCCTCCCCGTTAAAGGGCGATTGCACCGTCAGGTGCATGTCGAGGCAACCTTATGAGAATTTTGAAAAGAAATTTATTAATTTCTGGTTCTGACATCAGCATGACGTCAACAACATTGTAACGCTGGCATTAGCAGGCATCACGCTTGCGGGTGGCAAAGGGGGCCCAGGCGTTACACGAGTGCGTAACGACACACTTCAGATGAGTCTGACTCACGCTTAGCACGCGGCCCCCACGCACACAATGGCTTTCACTATACGACGCGTGGGGTACATGATTTTTCAATATTTTGGATTTATTACGTTAATAATTGGAATCCAGAAAAAGGTTTTAAAGCTTTTTTAAAGCTGATTTTAAGTACATTTTTGTGCTCCAAACTGCATAAGAGAGACAGAGACACTTAAAGTTTTATGTCTCGCTTGGTAAGTTCAATATTCAGGAAAGTACGATAGTCACTCTCATTGAGAAATTTTTAAAATAAAAGTCTTAAATAAAATTTAAAGACGATGCTTTCGGTACTACGATATGATTATTTGACTGTGTATTTGGTCTTTGCATTTATAACTGATTTTCACATACATTATGCCCATATAGAATGTGAGAATGACATAAAGATGTATACCTTGTATTTGTGGACTTTCTAAGGTACTGATGAGGATGTAGTCCTCAAAGTAGTCTTTCAAGTCAGTGTTTTGGATTGTTTTGCTCACATGTTGGGGGATGTCTCTGTCTTATGTTTGATTATTCTACCTAAATGTGTTGGCCTTACATAGGGTTTTGAGATATTCATAAAGACATTAGATGGAGGAAAGTCGTTGCTTAAATGATCTATTCACCCAAAGGTGGTCGTGTCATAAGAGTTGATGGTTTGTACTCTAATCGCTTTTATATGGGAGTCTAATTGCATATATTATGTATTCAGTACAAAGGTGTTTTATAATATCTGTGATTGGATTCTCGGTATAGATACTGTTTTAATGCTTTAAGTACCACTGTTATCTTGCATTTATACTAATCTTTACATTGTCTTTTCTATTTTGTAGTCACCTTTTTTGTAAACAACAATACTGTCATGATTGAGACCTTAAATGGTTTCAATTCCAAGAAGTGGAAGAAGAATGTTGAGTTTGCCTTGGAGATAGTTGACGTTAAAATGACGGTGCATATCGAGAGGCCTTCTCCACTTACTGATATCAGCTGAGCGGTCAAATAGGATGTGCTATTTGACTATCAATAGATCGATCCCAGATCATCTGCTCAGTGGATTACCAGATACAGTCATCGCGAAGAAGTTTATGAATAGCATATCCCAGAGGTACAAGGTGTCTTCTCATGCGAAGCAAAGCACCTTGATTAAAGAGTTGTTCTCCATGAGGTATACAAGAGAAGGAGGCGTTAGAGAGTACATTATCAAGATGGTTCACCTTCAGAGTAAGCTGAAGGCACTAGATGTACCTATTTCTGACACGCTTATAGGGCATTAGGCACTAAATACTTTCCCTTCAGAGTTTGAGATGTTGACTCCCTCCTACATCTCTCAGGATGAGGCCTGGGACAGTAATGGCTTGATTTCTCGGAGTGTTGCAGTTGAGGAGAAGATTAAGAGTTCTCCTCATACAGCCCTGTTTGCAGCTGCCAAAGGTAAGAGGAAGACTAAGCCCCAACAACATAAGGGTAAGGGTAAGAAAACCAAACCATCTCCACAAATTCAGACTAGACAGTCCAGAATTGCTAAGGGCCCACATGACATAAAGAGTATGAGGTGCTTCTTTTGTAAGAAGAATGGGCATAGGAAGGCCAATTGCTTGAAGCACAAGCCGCGGAAGGTTAAGCAGGAACTTTCAAGTAACTCCTCGGCCTATATGATTCGTGAATCCATTGTAGCTATAACAACATCAAGTTCTTGGTGATTAGATAGTGGAGCTTCTAATCATGTTGTTTCCACAATGTAGGGGTTCACATGTTGGGTCCCAGACCCTCCACAATCGGTATTGTCCTCTTTGGTCATAGGCGGCGGCGTCCACACGCGTCGAACCCATGACCTCAAGGTTTTGTTGCACCCAATGCACGCCTCCACTACCATTGAGCTATTGAGCTAAGTAGCTCAATGGTAGTGGAGGCGTGCACTGGGTGTAACAAAACCTTGAGGTCATGGGTTCGACGCGTGTGGACGCCGCCGCCTATGACCAAAGAGGACAATAC
>JANKOD010000003.1:16962672-16974342 GCA_026284645.1 Erythroxylum acuminatum | reverse complement strand
CTCCACTTACTGATATCAGCTCAGAAGCTGATAAAGCAGTAATGGCAATCTGGGAGCGATCAAATAGGATGTGCTATTTGACTATCAATAGATGATCCCAGATCATCTGCTCAGTGGATTACCAGATACGGTCATCGCGAAGAAGTTTATGAATAGCATATCCCAAAGGTACAAGGTGTCTTCTCATGCGAAGCAAAGCACCTTGATTAAAGAGTTGTTCTCCATGAGGTATACAAGAGGAGGCGTTAGAGAGTACATTATCAGGATGGTTCACGTTCAGAGTAAGCTGAAGGCACTAGATGTACCTATTTCTGACACGCTCATAGGGCATCAGGCACTAAATACTCTCTCTTGAGAGTTTGAGATGTTGGCTCCCTCCTACATCTCTCAGGATGAGGTCTGGGACATTAATGCCTTGATTTCTCGAAGTGTTACAGTTGAGGAGAAGATTAAGAGTTCTCCTCATATAGCCCTGTTTGCAGCTGCCAAAGGTAAGAGGAAGACTAAGCCCCAACAGCATAAGGGTAAGGGTAAGAAACTCAAACCATCTCCACAAATTCAGACTGGACAGCCCAGAATTGCTAAGGGCTCGCATGACATAAAGAGTATGAGATGCTTCTTCTGTAAGAAGAATGGGCATAGGAAGGCCAATTGCCTGAAGCACAAGCTGCAGAAGGTTAAGCAGGAACTTTAAGGTAACTCCTCAACCTATATGATTCATGAATTCATTGTAGCTATAACAACATCAAGTTCTTGGTGATTAGATAGTGGAGCTTCTAATCATGTTGCTTCCACAATGTAGGGGTTCACATCCATGAAAAAGCCGACTAAAGGAGAGGAGAAGCTGATGGTCGGCAACAATAAAGAGATGGATGTTTTGTTTATAGGAGATGTAGGCATGAACCTTAATACGGGGATTGTATTAGTTTTACGAGACATGTTTTATATATCGTCTTTTATACGAAACTTGATCTCTGTATCAGTTTTGGATAAAAAAGGGCTATCGTTTTGTATTTGACACTTTGGTTGTAAATATTTCTATCAATACAAGACATATCAGAATTGCCTTCTTATCCTATGGACTATATAGAATGTGTCTTACTCCTAATGAAATGTATGTCTCTTCTTTTGTTGCTGAATTCTTATCCTACGGACTATATAGAATGTGTCTTACTCCTAATGAAATGTATGTCTCTTCTTATAATGTTGAATTTGTTACTCGAAAGAGAGCCTTTGTAAAGAAAATATCGTACATATTGTGACATAAACATCTTGGCCACATTTTCAGGGAGAGGGTTGAAAAATTGATAAAGGATAACATTCTCCTAACTTTGGACATCAGTGATCTAGAAACATGTATCGATTGTCATAGGGGTAAGTTGACCAAGATAAAGAAAAAGGGGTCAACTTGTGCTTCTGGTTTATTGGACCTCATACATACAGACGTTAGTGGTCCTATACAATCATGTTATGCAATGTTAGATATTTTCTAACGTTTATAGATGCTTATTCCCTCTGACTATGTGTTCTTCCTTAAGGAAAAGTCTAAAGTTCTTGATAAGTTCAAGATCTTTAAGACTGAGGTTAAGAACTAATTGGGAACATCAATAAAGATAGTCAAACCTGACAGGAGAGGGGAATACTATGGCAAACATGGGGTTGCAGGACAACCTGTTTGCCAGGTATTTGAACTCAGTTGGAATAGTGACTCAGTTCACTATGTCAGCTAGTCCTTATCAAAATGGTATGGTCAAAAGTTGCAATCGCATCTTAAAAGACATGATGAGGTCAATGCAGAGCAGGACTAACCTACTCGAATACCTTTGGAGTGAAGCCATTAAGACGACATTGTATATCTTGAATAGAGTCCTAAGTAAGTCAGTACCAAAGATGTCTTTTAAACTTTGGGTTATAAGGAAGCCAAGCCTTGCACACATTCATGTGTAAGGCTGCCCTGCTGAGATAAGGTTATATAATCCTTATAAGAGCAAATTACAATCTCATTTCACTCGTTGCTATTTAGTAGGTTATTTTGACCACTCTAAGGACTACAAATTTTACTGTAGAGAAGAGGATGCCAGAATAGTGGAATCACAGACGACTAAGCTTTTGGAATACGATGTCCATGATGAAGGAGGATCTTCACATCCTCCAGGAGATAGCAGGATGGATATTATGATTATTACGTATTCACCTCTTATACAGTTAGGTCTGGTGGATGAAGGTCTGAGTACCATGCCTATGTAGGCACAGAGATCTATACCTATTCAGGAAGAGGTTTCTAAGGTACAAGAACCTATACAGTTAGGCAGATCCACCAGAGAAAGGTGATATGCTATCTCATTAGATTACATAGTCTATTTGGGTGAGCAAAATTATGACATAGAACATGTTGTGGATCCAATTACTTTTACACAAGCTATTTTTAGACCCCATGTAGACTTGTAGTGGGAAGCAATGAAGGATGAGATGCAATCTATAAGGCATAATAAGGTATTGTAGCTTGTTAATTTACCTTAACATTACAGGTCTGTCAGTTGCAAATGGCTATTTAAGATCAAGAAGGACACATAGGGTCAAGTTGAGCTGTTTAAAGCGCGTTTGGTTGTCAGGGGATTCACTCAAAGAGAAGGAGTTGACTTCAATGTTACCTTCTCTCTTGTATCCTCGAAGGATGCATTTAGAGTGATTACGACAATGGTAGCTCATTATGACATGGAACTATATCAGATGGACGTTAAAACCGCTTTTCTGAATGCTAACCTTTATGAGGAGGTTTATATGGAGCAACCTGAAGGATTTCAGGATCAAGATGCAAATGAAAAAGTTTGTAAGTTGACTAAATCAATAAATAGTTTGAAACAAGCTTTCAGGCAATAGTACCTAAAGTTTGATGAGGTTTTGACCTCATTCGGCTTTGTGGAAAACAAAGTTGAAAGATGCTTATTCTCTAAGGTCAGGGGGAACAAAGTTGAAAGATGCTTATACTCTAAAGTCGGGGGGAGGAAAGTTATCTTCCTATTATTATACGTAGATGATATCTTGCTTGCATAAAATGATTTGACCATGTTGCATGAGGTAAATCAACTTTTGGCCAAACACTTTGATATGAAGGATTTAGGTGAATCATCTTTTGTCCTTGGTATACATATTCACTGTGACAGATCTCAACACTCATTGAGCTTCTCACAAGGAGCATATATTAAGCGCGTGCTACAAAGGTTTAATATGGCTGAATGTAAACATGTTGTAGCACCTATCTCTTATGGCGAGAAATTATCTTTGGCACAGTGTCCAAAAAATGAAGTTAAGAGAGAGGCTATGAGGAATGTCCCGTATTCTAGTGTAGTTGGTAGTTTAATGTATGCCCAAGTGTACACTAGACCAAACATCGCATTTGTTGTTGGACTGCTGGGTCGATATCTAGCTAACCTAGGTGTAGACCATTAGAATGCAGTTAAATAAGTGTTGAGATACCTAAAGGGTACCAAGGATTATACATTGACATACAGAAAAGTCAACGATTTAAACCTCACCGGGTATACAGACTCCAATTTTGCTATGTGTTCAGATGATCATAAATCTACTTTAGGGTACATTTTTATGTTGACAGATGGTGCAGTATTCTAGAAGAGTGTCAAGTAGACAATGATAACTTCTTCAACCATGCATGTAGAGTTTGTTGCATATTATGGAACTATTACACTGGCGGTTTGACTTGTAAACTTAATTTCCGAGTTGTCTATGGTATATTCGATAGCTAGATCCATTCGATTATGTTGTGATAATCTTGTTGCAGTATCAGTTACATAATTTAGATTCCGATATAATTAAAAAATATATTATTTTATTATTTTTAATTTTAAAAAAATTGGTAAAAGCAGTCGGCGGATTCTCATCCCTAAATAGTGCCAGGTGGTAATGCATTTAATGCAAAATTAAGTATTCTTTTTCCACTCGAGGATTCTTTTTTGTATCCAAACTATTTAGAGGAATAAATATTCGTATTTAAATTTGGAAATGGTTGGTGATTCAACTATTTATTGTCATAATCCAACAGTTCAGGACACTGAATCATCTTATACAGAGAGATAATGTGTTACCAAACCTTTTGTCCTACATACTCGCGTGACATGTTTTCAGGAGTGTATATATATAAAAAAATAGAAACCTGCTACACTAACAAAGATTGACATTTTATGATCACTTGCCAAAAGGCAAAGATTTTTGTCAAAAAGGTCTTCTAAAAACTAAAAACATCTCAATCAATATTTTCCACATCTTTACCTGGACTCAAGGTCTATACGTCACACATCAAAATCAAACCCTCAAAGTGAAATGAACAATTTCAGATGAAATCATACCAATGCACACTTCCCCATATATAGATACCTCTTTTTGGCTCTTCCATATTTTCCTCTACTGCTTTCTAGGTGATTAGTTACGCACGAATTCAATTACAACGATGGGATTTTCCATTCATTTGCCTCCAATTTGGAACGTACATATGCACATTTTGACTTATAAATGACATCTTTATCTTTTGACCCATATGCTGCTAGTCCTGTTAATTTCAACCTAACACCTTGAGCATCCAATGTTTACTTAGGCTCATCTTTGCATGTTAGACTAAAAGACAACGTTAATGCAGCTTTGAAATATGATCCTTACTAGTTAGGGTAGTTGACAAGTTTCTGAGGGACATGCGTTGGAAGAATAGAGAGAGGTCCCATATGTTACTGTGTTGGACTTAAAACCTTTCGAATAAGAATGTGAAAGAAGTCCACCTACTTTTCATGTGCTCATGAGTAGTATATAATTGTTTTACACACGAAAAAGAAAGCTAAAGATGATGATAATGAAACGAGGAATAAAAGGTTAAGATTGATATCCATATGGATACATGTATTGTAGATAATTAGGACATAAAATGCTGAAAAAGTTCATTCCGATGATGATATAGGGAATGAACATTCAATAAAGTGCTCCCACCATCTTGACTTTTAAACCTCTCCAGGCATGGAATTAGGTAGAGAAGTTTGAATAATTGTGTTTTGCTTTTTATTGATTGAAGCACGCAAGCTGGGCATTACGGGGTAAGATTAAGCTCTCTTTCCCAAAACCTGGAAGGTGGAATAGTGTCCATATCCCATAGAAAACGGAACCCTTTTCTCTTGAAATTTTCCAAGTTGCATATATCGTTCGTACTCTTCTTGTTCAACGTTATAGATGAATGGCATCCCCCCTCCACTCTCTAGTATGAAAGAGAGGCTAGGCTCCGTTGAAGCCACCAGCTGATATACGTATAATAACAACTCTCATTTGAGCTGATTGCTGGAAAAGATTGACTTTCTAGCTTCGCCAGACACTGGACCGGCTTAATTAAACTCAGGATCCTCCTCGTCTGCCTCCTACTTGAGTATGAATAAATAGACATTGTGCAAATCATACTGTCATTTTTAAGGTTGATATTTAGTGAGAAAATATCGATTGTAGAAAAAATTTCTTTTCTTTGACAATTACAACTGCGTTTTCATGCTAATAGTTGATAGTGCTCAAATAAGGAATAACTGGAAAATTATTAAAAAGTTCAAGTTTTAAGTTTTAACATACTAACCAAGATTCACGTTTCAAAATTAAATTATATCTCAATAAAATTTTCCACATTTTGAATTTGTGGCCATAAAATAGAAATTTTCACAAATGATACGGATTTTTAATGTCAAAATATTGTCACACAAGCAAAAAAAAAGTATATATAAAAGTTATAAAAATATCAAAATGTACAAAATTCTATTTTCCAATATATAAAATTAGAAAATTTAATAACCAAGATAATTATATTTATTATAATTATCCCAAACTATTACATACTAATTTAAGCTAAAGCTCTCTAAGGTAAATTTTCCTAGTTATTCTTCTACATGAAGTTCACCATTGATTTGCTTCCTACAAAATAAATAAATAATAGAATCAATTAATTAGTTTATAAAAAATTAAGCTATAAATTTAGTACTAACATTTTATAATAATATAATGATAATGATAAGAAGTAATACTAACTATTCTAGATTTTACAAATTTATAAACTAACATGATTAGTTGGAATATTTGATATTGTGGTACGTGATGGATCTCTAATTGAGGCAGAAACATTGAGTAACAAACTAGGAATTACTCTAGTATTTGCTAAATGACCAACAACAATTGAAATTTGTTTCATTTTCATTACCTGCTTCTCAATAGTTGCATCTTGAGCTGGAATCTTTTCATTTTGTATTTTTGTAATTTCGATAAGTCTTGTAACTTCTTTATTTAAATCACTTGCATGTTTCTTTGTAGCCTCAACTTAAGCTAGAATGTGACTTTTTTCTCGGGACTTAGATATTATCCCTTTAACACCTAAACCACATGAATAGCTTGAGTTTCTTTCTAGGATAAGACCGAAATGCTCAACGAGTGGTAGAGGTACAAATGAAATCTTTTCTTTGTTTTTCTCTTCTTCTATAATCTTATTATGCATATTTAGATAGAATTTGAAAATTTAGTAAAGTAATTTTAAAAACTTCAAAAAAATATAATTTGACTCTAACTTCCATACCATTATTTCTTATCTATTTGGAATAGACTAAGTTTCATTTAGATTTTGTCAGGATACCTTCCAAACTTTAACAACGTCGAGCCACTCATCGGAATCTTTATCTTTCTAAAATGCAAAAAACAAAAAGGTAAGACAAAGAAAATTAACGATTAATTGGAATTCATTTTTGAAAGAAAATATAATTCTAATTTTAAGTAAATAAAGTTTTATTTTACCATCTCAAATGCAATCTGAACAATTGACTTTGTATCAGAAACTGATTTCATCTCATGATTTCCCCTATTACTTGTGTTTCTTCCGCTTTGCTCTTATACATCGATAAACAATTTATCTTTAATAAAAGAAAACAACTAACAAAATAAGTTAAAGTTCTTAAATTTTAAAATTATGTTAAAATTTAAAGTCTCCCATTTATTCTCGATCAATCATTGCCAATCACCTTCCTCCACATCCTTTGGCCAATCTTTGCTCTTAAAATAACTTTGGTGTAAATGATAATATTGATTTTTATATTGGTGCAAATGATAACATTGATTTTTTTAAGAAAAATATAATTTTAATTTTAAGCAAATAAAATTTCACTTTACCATTTCATATGCAATGTAATAGCCAGTTTCCAAAACTTACTAAGGGTTAGAATGTTAGACTTTTGAGTCATATCATTTTAGAATTAATGAGGTGCATTTTATTCACATGCATAACATGAGCACATATACACACATAAATGTTGATTTGGAAAATATAGCAAAGAATGTATGTGCACTCAATTGATATATTTCGGGAGTATGAAAGGTTTAAAATGGTTATGATATGACTGTGTATTGTTTAGGTCTTGAATTTTGGTTTGATGGATTACAATCAGTAATTTGGAATTAATTGTTACAATTGGAAGAGTGATGAATTAAAATGTACATTTAGTCTAGGAAAAGTGTTAAATGGCAAGACAAGTTGACATGTGAGAAATTAGGTTGACTAGATGTATGAAATAGTGGCACATGGCAGTAGAATTGAGTGACAAATGGCTTAGACAATTGGGTGATAAATGGCTTAAGAAACTAAGTGATAAGTGGACCATGTATTTAAGTGACATTTGGTAGTTTAAGAAGAGGACATATAGCATGGACCTTTATTTGACAAGTGTCTCAACTCTCACCACACACCTACACCCCACGAACCACATATATGGATGGCTATCTTCTCTCTTGTTTTAGCTACATGCTATGTTCTACTTTCTTCTCTCATTATTGGCATACATATACAACCTCACAACCTTGAGTTTTTGCCTAAATTCTATACTTTGCCACTCCAGTGTTCTATTGTCTTCTTGTTACTGAAATCATTCAACTCCCACTTTGTTTTTGGAATTGTGCTTGCAAGCTTAAAGGGCTAGGATAATTTGATAATTGAGGGGGAATTTGAGCTAAACAAGTAAGTGAAATTATGATCTTTGTGGCATGTTGTAATAGAAATTTTATGATGATTGAACTGGGATGAACTGCATGTAAGATTGATGATGAAGTTGTGCTAGAATATGATGGATGAATTGGTTACTTTTCTGTTTTGTTTTTTATGCATGAAAATACTAGGTTATAGGCTGTTATATGGATGAATTAGATTGAGGTTTGAAGTACAAATGAACGTGAATTTATGCCAAAAATAGGTGATATTGAAGTGTTCTTGAATTTGGAAAAGTTAGGATTACATGTATGATGGGATTACGTGAATCAATTTAGTAGAGTGTTGTGAGATTTATGTAACCAAGATGGAAGCTGTATTAACATAAATTGAAGTAGCTTTTGAGAGTATAAATTCTGGAAAATTTGAAGTGTTAATGATGATCCTAATTGGATGAAATTCGTGGAGAATTGAGGGAAATTGGATAGTGCACATCGGGACACTTATCCCACGATCGTGGGAAGGTCCTCCATGATCATAGCCAAAGCTTTGAAACGATAATTTCGGTTTTGTGAATTTGTTGAACCAAATGAGGATAAGTCACTCTACATTGGTGTATTTGGACTTGATTCAGGCTTGAAATGAACCTAGTTTATTGCTTAATTAATTGGTTAAGGGTTTGATAAGTTTAGGTTGTTAATTGATGTCATTACTTAATGAATGGATTGTCTTGATATCAATGTATTTAAATTTGAAATTTTGAGTTGTTAAAGGAACAAGGGTGTTCTTACGAATGAAAATATGATCCAAAGGTATGAGTAGGGTGTGTTAGGTATGAATGAATGAGAATTGGGAAATTGTTTGAATGTATATTGCTAGAAAAGGTTGATGAATGTATGATTGATGAATTTAGAGTAATCAAACTTACTCAAGGTATAAACCTGAATGTAAAGTGGTAATATAGAAGCTATAATGATTGAACGGTCAAGATTTGTGATTAAGAATACATACCTAGAAAGGTCAATTAAGCATGCATTGAACATGATGCATATATATGTGCATGATTGTATATTCATATGATTGAACCAATTAGTGATTAAGAACTATGAGTGTATTGCTTGACTATAGACGTAGAAGATGATCCCCAACATCTAAACATTATCGGATCATCAAGTTAATAGATATTCTGGAGCGTACTGTGAATTAACCTAAATATGTAAACTAAATTATATGTGTTTTTTTAATTGTAAGTGTAATGTGGAATGTATGAAAAATTGAATGATGAATACCAAACTTACATCCGAAGAATTTGATATATGACATGAGCATATTGAATGAAAAGTACTAAAAGCATAATATGTAAATTGATGCATCTCATTACATTGAAATGCATGATTAGATAAAGGAGTTGTGACCGGAGTAGCCAATGTGTGAAAAAGACCTTTAAGCTTAGGATTGTGCACAAAGAGCCACAGGCTCAGATAATAATAAGCCCAGTATCCACAACAGATATGGGACAATAAATAAAATAAGCCCAATATCCACAATGGATATGGGACAGAAATTGCGTTGATAAGCACTCGGTCAAAACAAAGTAAAATAAGAATGGAGTCACATGTGCATTTGCATATACAACTTTACATGTATTATATGAATGATTGAGATGATTTATTATATTGTTTTGAAATAGTGATATGAAATAATTGAATACATGTTGTACTTCTTGACATATGATATAATGTGATGTGATATTCAATGCTGGATAATGTGTTATACTTGGTGAATTGGATTATATACTTTTCTTTATGTTCTAACTTGAGCAAGCACATCGATGATGGTTTATTCAATAAGTTCACAAACTCATTAAAATTGAAACATTGATTTTCAGGTTCAAGGGAGATCTAGCTTCTAAAGCGATCTAATAGAATTCTAGTACGGTTATCTTGGGGACAAGAATGGCTCAAAGGTCTGGTCAACTGACACCTGCAAAGTCTAGATAGAGGTCTTTTGTATTAGCATCCTTCTTTTGACACCCATTATCTCTAGTGTGTAATTTTTTTACTGTATGATGTACTTGGATTAAGTTCAAAACTGTTGTGTGTGGTCTACTTAAACTTGGAATGTTAATGACATATATGAATTAATATGATTGTGAAGGAAATAAGTATTTGGAATGCTTAAGTTATATTGATGCCTCAGACTGTAGTAATGTGATTGTTCTAACATACCATTTCTGTAGAGTATATTCTCGACAATCCATGGATATAATTAAGCATATGTGTTATGAGAGTGGTATGTTACAAGTCTTGGTATCAGAGCATGGTTTTGACATCCTTAGGGACATATATAAGCATTTAAATATGGCAACTAGTGAGAGAATCGTAAAGCGATCACAATTATCGTTTGTTATAGGTCATCTGCTATAGGAGATTGAGTCACAAAATTAGCTGATCTTGAGTCTATAAGAGCCAATAGTCCCCAATAGCCCAGTCTGACCAAATGCCTCAGAGAATTCCTAAGAGGAGAGAAAGAAGGTATGATAAACTTAGGAAGCAGGGGGCTGTAAACTTCTATGGAAGTATAGACCCTACCGAGGCAGAAGGTTGGTCAGAAAGAACAGAAAGGGTGTTTGATCAGATGGACTGCGAGTCCGATGGAAGGTTTGACTACGCAGTCTCGTTACTTCAAGGTCTGCCTTATCAATGGTGGAAAACTATCCATGGTAGTTTTGCCCAACCTTGTAGACTGACGTAGGAATTCTCATTGAAGCCGAGTATAAGGTGTGGTTTAATGAATTAGCTGGCTATCTTACTACTGATTGAACCGAAGTTTGCTATATTATTTATTGACATTTTCATGGTTTTTCTTAAACTTTTTGGCTTCTTTTGTTGGATATTGTGCTTAATTTGACCCAAGAGTACTTGTTTTGAATTAATGTGATTTGAGGGTCAAATTTTCATAATTAATTAACAATTGCACTCCCTTAAATTGTAAGACAATTGATATTACAAATTATTACTTTTCATTACAGGTCTGAACGGGAGTAGAGCCAACTCAAGAAGAGTATAACCAAAGTGGAACAAAGAAATAGAAGCCATGAGATGACTGTCGCGACGAAGTCAGTGTTTCGTAGCGAGCAAAAATATTAAAGATCGCCGCAGCGAAGATTAATTCTTTCGCCGTGGCGAAGGATCCAGAAAATGCACAACACCGCGATGAGCCTACCTGTCGCCGCAACGAAACGTCGAAGACCTGCACCATTTTCGGAAGTTTTACATACTGTTTTAAACCGACCCAGCAACCCGTTTTGAGAAGAAACCTATTTTTGGACGAGTGGAGAGTGCCGACATATATATACATCAATACTCCATCAGCTGGAGAAGGAAGGATCATTCATTCAGAAATAGAGACATACGAGTGAAGAGAGAACAAAAAGGAAACACTCACCACCCAGGGTTCCCTTCGGAGTTCCCTGGGGACAATTCTGTAAGTGTAAGTCGACTTGTACATTGGGTAAGTCGACTTACACATATCCAGTACCGATAAGTCGACTTGTACATTGGGTAAGTCGACTTATGCAAGGACGGTACTGTTACTTTGTGCCCTAAAGGCAATCCCCTTTAGCGCGTTTTATTCAAAGTCGTGTGCAGACTTTATGAATAAATAAAGAAAGG
>JANKOD010000003.1:16908720-16922742 GCA_026284645.1 Erythroxylum acuminatum | reverse complement strand
AGGTACTCGTGTCTTTTGTTAACATTTTGTTGAGAGTTAATGAAAGAGGTAACTTCGGCTACATTTAAAAATCTCTTGTTGCTTTCTTTACTCTATTACACTTGTGTTATTTTTGTGTGTGAGAGAAATACTTAAACACTTGTGTGTGCGTGAGGTCTTCGAGGGCTAACGGAGTTGTTCAGCGACATTCACGTGAGAAGGCTAAATCTTGCTTAAACGGACCTAAGTGGGATTGCCACACGAAGGTGGGCACGAATTGCGGCCTTTATGACACAAGGCATATAAAATATCAGGAATGGCCCTTCAAGAAAGTAATCATGATTAGAATTAAAACTTCTATGGCATAGTATGTTTTGTTATTTCAGACTTTGTAAAAATAAGGGCATTAAAAAAAACAACAATCAGTCTTTCTTTGTGATAAACAGGAAAAGAACAATAAGGAACATAACTAGCAAAGTACTTACACACAGAAAATGTTACACTCCTAGAAAATAACTTTGCCACCATTATCGTCACACGCCTCAAATGGAGGGTTTGGGGAGGGAAACACATGTCATGTTAGCCATATCGGTCATTTGTCTTTCTTTGTAAATTTTGGTGTGAAAATTTATGTCGATGAGATTGTTGCAATAATAATAAGTCCCCTGCATTTGTTTTGTTTTCTGTTAATTTCTTGGTGTTCCATATGAACATTATACTTCTAAATCATATTTAATTTTGATGTACATTAAAAGTAACTCGGTGCTGTCATTCTTAAAAACCATCCAAACTCGATTCCCAATGCTGAACATTTAAGGGCCAATTGTCCTAAGATCTGGACAACCTAAAACTAGTGTAAATTTTGACAAGTTAAAGGGTTTTTAAGAGGGCTTAAAAAAGAAACTAAATTTGCCTAAAATAAATTTATATATACACATTTTACTTATACTCTTAAAATTGTGAATTAATATAATGAAGATGGTTTGGAAAATTATGGTATAGTAATCTTTATATTTTGAACTAACGCCTTCAATATTTTTAACAATAACACAATTAAATACATGGCTATATAATTAATAGTGTTAAACCAAACGTTAATTTAATACAGTTTAGTATATAATTATGTAACAATTTATATCCTTCACATTGTCTCATAATAAAAGGTAATAAGAACACATTTGACCACACAGGCATATAAATAACTATGTGCAACAAAATTACAAAAAAAAGGTTTTGTACAAAGACGTGTGTCAATCTGTGTTCGTAATAGTGTTGTCCAAATCCTTTAGAAGCCACAAATTAATGCTCGATTGTGTGCCCATCCATGTACTTCATATTATCGCTTCAAAATTTTAAGCAATGATAAGGATGACCAAATTGCTTTATAGTTAACCATGTTAAGCATAAGCTTTAATATACACACTGCGATGAACTACATTTACCAATCTACTAAAGGTGGTGGCCTTTTTTCATACATAATTGCAATATTAGATATATGGATTCTTGGTATAGTTTTTATTGAGTTCTTGTATTTAATTGGAAATGCAACTTATTGTTATGGATGGTAGTATTATTGTACAAATTCATGGTATTGGATGCATACACTTATGGTATAATTTTTTTTATTGAGACATGGTATTCTTTATGCTCCATAATGATGCTCTCATATTAAAGTGAATGTGTATCTTATCTGTTATAGGTGATGACATTTTTTATACATACACATGGTATTAGATGTATAGAATTTGGGTATAGTTTCTATTAAGACATGATATTCTTCATATTCAATGATGGTATTCTCATCTTAAAGTGAACATATAACTTATTTGTTATAGATGGTGATTTTTTTTATACATTGCTATGGTATTGGATTTATGGAGTCTTAGTATAGTTTGTCTTGAATCATTGTATTCTTGATGCTCAAGCATGGATTTTCATATTAAAGTAAAATTGTTAATCATATCTAATGAGTGCTAGTAAGCTTCATACATAGAATTATATAAAAAAATATGAAGGCTGTATATAGTATTCTTCATATTAAGTAATGGTATTTTCATTTTAAGGCAAATGTGTGACTTGTTTGTTATAAGTAAGGGTTTTTTTTTTCACACACGTGTAGTATTAGCTATATGGAGATATGATAAGGTTTTTGTTGAGGCATGTTATTCTTCATACCGGGTGATGGTATTCTCATTTTAGAATAAAGTTGTAACTTATCTATTATAAGTGGTGATATCTTTTGTACAAAGATGTGGTATTTGATGTATGGAGTTCTAGTATAATTTTTATTGATTCATAATATTCTTCATACTTGATGATAGCATTCCCATATTAAAATGAATGTATGACTTGTCTATTATAGGAGTGGATATTTTTTGGACATGCATTAAGTGTGGCATTGGATATAACGAGGCCTCATATATTTTTACTAAGCCGTATTTTCATATTATGGTGAAGGTGTAACTTACCTATTATGGGTAATGATATTTTTTAAAAAGATAAGTGCGGTATAGAATGTATAGGCGCATTGTATAATTTTTATTAAGGCATGATATTCTTCATACTCATTGATAATATTCTTATTTTAAAGTGAACACGTAATTTATATGTTATGAATCATAGTATTTTTTGTACATAATCGTGGTACGGTATATATTTTTACCAAGTCATGATATTCTTTTTACTTCAAATAGTATGATTATAATATTAACTATTTTATCTGTACAAATAGTAAATTACTCATTTATAATAAAATTAAATTAAATTTGTGTAAGTAAGAATTAAGTGGCCTCAGTAGTTGAGAGTAGACGATTGAGGCTAAATCTATTGAATTAATTTTAGTTCAGCATCGAGAACTTAATTTGTAAACAGGCAGGAGACGAGTGACTGGGATGTTGGATCCTTTATCCCTCTAATCTCCTCGGCATTCGATCACACAGATTTTTTTGCTGCCTCTTTATAAGATTATGAGATGAGCTAAAACAAAGTTATGGATTTATAAAAAAGGCAAAATAAAATTTGGATCGATGATGGTTTTTTTAATTAAATTTTAATTGATAATATAAAAGAATTTAGACAAAATCAAGTAACATCCAAATTATCCAAACCCGACATAATACCATTCTTAGATCTCGAGGACACCCAAGCTCATGCTTTGAAGATTTAAAATGTTGAATAGGGCCAAATAGCAAAAAACATGAAATAGTTTAGGAACACAAATTGCACGAGAACGTTTCAGAGTGCAGCTAATACAGTAATTTAAATTCTACATCATCCTACATTTCTACCAAGACTTTTTAACTCAAAAGTAGTGTCCACAGATGAATGACATTTGAGCACCGCTACAAATTTCTTTTCAGGCATCCTAAGTTCCTGAATGTTCCTTTCCTGCTGAAGATGTGATTACACAAATGAAGCATGTAATGTGCAATCATATTTCCTCTAAAACTCATGTTCAGAACAACTGCGACCAGTCCTGTATAACATGAGCCATTGTATAAAACAACCAAGCTAACAACTAGTTCATATAATCTGGCCAGACTTATCAGGTAACTTACACGGGGTAACAAGACAAGAATGAGTGAATTGCTACTCGCATTTGATAGAGCGGTAAATGTGACGGACAAAGAACAATGAAGCCCGAAAACCAATAGTTCCCAGCATCAGGAAGAAACCATAACATATGCAAGCCATGTATCCAAAGAAAAATGAAGTCTGCATGAAGCCTGACATATCTGATCGTGCATAATAGTAATACAAGCAATAGCCATATATGAACAAGCCAGTTGATCCACCACATAGAAAAGACCTGAAGATGAGTAAATAAATACGAATCAGCCAACAGAAGCTTAAGTTTTACACCTGGACTACTTTCAAACACACTTGCATGAAACAAAAGCGAAATCAGGAGAAAGGAAAACATGATAATTCCTATGTCAATTTCATATAGTGAGCGATACTTGCTGGGATTTATCTCATTTGCACCCCTTTATTTCTCACACACAGAAATGTCTCCCCAACTTTTAGGATGCGCAAAAATGTCAAGAAAAAGCAGTAAAGAATTAGACATATTGATGACTCAGCCTCGCACAATTACCACCTATGTAAAACCAATATTAACATTTTTGCACATATCAAAAGTAAACTATCTTTTAACATTAGTAGCTTTTAACATTAACAAAGAATCTCAGATGGAGTCAGGTTAGTGGTTGTACAATCACCTAGCTTGAAAGGTTTAAAAAACTTCAGATCATTTCTTAACTAAAGGAAAAAGGCCTATGTAGAAGAGAATGGAGGTTCATAATGCCAACAAAGAAGATTTAGATCAATGAAATCACAAAAGATACAAAGAAAAATATTAGTCATGAACCATGGGAGAGAAAACACAACAGGAGGGGACTAAGGTACCAGAATTATTATCATGTAGATAAGTCTTTTTTGATTATCAGGTTACAGGAAAGAATATTGTACAAACTAACAGCAAAACATACCTCCACCACCATTCATGGTCTTCAGCCGCAAGTTGGAAGTATGTCAATGCCACTGTTATAAAAGCAGTGACAATCAAGAGAATAATGAATACTATGAACAGGATGCTGTAGATGGTGTAAATCCTGTGGCCCCAAACACTTGCAAATATGTAATAAAGTTCAATGTAGATTGCACTGAAAGGTAAGAACCCTGCCATAGCCATCTGGGGAAGTGTCTTTCGGTACCAGGGCAATTGAGGAATTTCTCTAGGATATTTAGTGGTACGACATGGAGCCTGGAACTCGGCTTTGCTATTCTTCCCGGCAATCCCACCTAATACCAGCAATGGTGCTGTTACCAAAGTCCAAATCAGAAAGATAACCACAATGGTTCCAAATGGCAATGCTGCAGTAGCGCTGTAGGCAATTGCTACGGTATTGAGAAAGCAGAATGTGAGAAACAGAGGGCCACAAAACAGGCTGCCAGTTAATAATAAATTTCTGACCTGTCAAGCCAAAAGGTTGAAAGCAAGTCAAGCATGTCTACAAACTGTAACAGCATTCTTATAAAATTAAAGTATTATTCCAAAGGAAACAACTTATGATCAACCAATTCCATTGCAAAAAATAATAATAATAATCTCAAAGAATTTCCTTAATACGGAAGCATATCAGTTCCACCTAATTCTGCTTTTCATCAGATTCCAAGCCATTTAGTTATGCTCAAGTTTAGTCGATTTCAACTCTTTACTGAACATTGCACCTTGAGGTGCTCAGCTGCCTTACTATATCTACACATCCTCTTTTCAGTAGACTCAATTGTTATGCCAATCAAAACCCATTCAAAATTTCACACAATGATATATCCAGTACAAACAAATGCAGGCATAAATATGAATGTATTTGCACAAACAATGGGTAGCAGGCATATACTTTGTGTGTGTGCAAGCATGCTTAGACAAACAGAAATGTTTCGTACAAACTGTGACCTAACATCAGCAACAGCAATCTGAAAAGTACAGTGATCAATGGTCCATGTAAGAGATACAAAGGAAAATATTTTAACGTATGCAATTCGCCTTCTTGATGCCTAAGTCATTTTGGAAGCATTTTTTTCAGAGGCAAATTCATTTTAACACAACTATTGGCTTGAAACTCATAAGCAGTGATTCATTCAGCTTCAAGTTGCAACAAAAGCAAATATGATATTAGCTGATTCTGGTTCAAGTTTCAGGGATCAAGTAAGGGATATTTCAATTATAAAGGCATGAAACATTTAAAACAATGAAAAAGTTCATATAGAGAACCCGTGATAAGTTACCCAGTTACTTCCTTCTAGCTGGCAATAGAAGGAGGCTGCAGTGTAGCCTGCAATCCCAGATGTAAGAGCATATATAACAACCAGTGCGGTGAAGAGAGCTCCCCGATTATAAGGATAAAAGACACCAACGAGAGCAAGCAAGAAAATAAAAATTGTGCTGAAGACAAATATAAAAATAGTCAATTAAATGCTTAACAATGACAGATAAACAGCACAAAAGAGTACGCATAAACCCAGAAAGAACTCTTCTGAGGCACACTTACAGAGTAAACAGCTGAGAGCCAGAGCCAAGTGCTGCTGCAAGCAAAGACTTATGCTTTGGATATCTAAATATGTCACCGTGGATGTATTTCCACCCTGTCTCCTCTTGGTCATCAGCTGACTCCTCATCATGAGCATACCTCCACAACAAATATTAATTAGTCAAAGAAAAAATAAAGAGACAAAAGACGTAATCAAACATGTTCAGATGTAATAAGTTATTGACAATCTTCTTACTTGACAAAGTCATTCTTCAGGACTCGCATGAGAATTGTGGCAAGAAAACCAGTTAATAGAAGAACTGTCACACATGAGTTAATAATGGAGAACCAATGGATTTCCAAGTGATGAGGCAGTGATGAAGAGTGTGAATACTTTTCCATCCTTTTCTCAAATGGTATTTCTGTTTCCTTCCATTTAACAGTATAAGTGAACTCCACATCAACATCTTTATCTTCAGTCAGGTCCACAACAGAATTAGGATCAGATTGTACAGTGATTTCAATGACTCTATCCTTATTGTAGAAGACATTAAAGTGAAGATGTTTAAAGAGGTAATATTTGTATTCACTGGGGTCAGTTTTGCCTTCTTTATCAACTTTTCCAAGAAAACCCCAAATGGGCAAGTCATCATAATACATTTGAAAGTAGTAATCCTTTGAGACTGCATTCCGGAACTCAGCAACTTCTTCTTTAGTCATCTTTCGTTTACAAGCAGTTTCAGAGTCCTTGTCATTCAAAAAGTCAAGTTTGTAGGGAGCAGTGACTAAACGGTCTCCATTTAACACTTCACCGAGAGCTTCTTTCTTTTCTTTCCTAGGACCTGTAAGAAACAATTTTAGTATTACACAAAGAACAAAGAGGTAAAAAAAAAAAAAAAAAAAAACTGGTGAAGTGGAATGACTGGCACCTGATGAGCAGAAAGGTAGATCAAAATACCGGTAGGTTTCACTGTTGGAAGGAAAGACACGAAAGTGAGCCATAACAAATAAATGATAAAAAAAGAGAGCATAAAACAGATAAATTTCATTGTACAATCTTGACAAGCTAAAAATAGAAAAGGATTAATGAATCAATCAGTGCTAAACCGTTTTTAGTTTTCTAACTTAAGTGTCAAACCTTTTAAAATTTTCAATAAGTTCTAAATTTTGTAAAATGCAACTTATCAATTCAAAACTTTTATTCTATTGAAAACAAGATGACATGTAAGTTAAAGAAGGGAAATTACATGTTAAGATCTATACTTGTTTCGACTGTCACATCATTTTTTTTTTTGCTGGAATAAACGTTTGAACTGACATTATATTTTAAAAAGATTTAAAAGGTTTCACACTTAATTAATTTTTATAAAAAAAAAGTCTAGCACTGACTGAGTTGTTATCCAAAACTAAAATAACAATCCAAAAACAGCAAAACCTAATGTAGCAGTAAAATGAAAATTTCCACTATCTGGCGCGAAATAATCCAAATTAATATTACGATGAAAACAACCAGCGAACATAAATCAATGAGGAAATAAGGATCCACGTTAAAGATTCAATATCAAAAAAGAAACCCAATTAGACAATTTTTTGTTCGGTATATGAAAGCATCCCAGCATACATAAAAATACCACACAAGGCATCGTCTTTCTGTTTCCATCTGAAAGTGATGTTGTCATTCTACAAAAACAATACCAGTAAAAATGTGAGGTGTGACTTGTGAGGAGGTCCAATAATAGGCAACCTTAGCCCTACGTGGTATAGAGGCTGTCATTCTAATTACCGAAACTTATCACACTTTCAAGAATGTTTAAACAAACGCGAAGAGTGGATTAATCCGACGATAAAACAGATCCACATACCCAATGAGCTCAGATCCACCACCACGCTCTCATTCCCATTTCAAATTTCATAAAGCATCGGATTCAGAATCCGAAACTGAAGAATCCTCACACCCAAGTCACTTGAAAACAAACTAATTGAAACCCAAATCACAAATCTTCACAAAAACAAAAGCGCAGGAGACAAATTCCACGTCTAGGGAAAAGATTGACAAAATCAAGAACACAGACGTACCTGGGATTGTGAAAAGGGCCAACCTTATTGGCATAGAGGGGAACATCATCGCCTATTTTGTAACGATGATCCGAAGCGTCGGATCTCACCTGCTGCACAACGCCGCATAAGATCACCAAAGCCCACACCAAACACGTCATTATCTTCTTCTTATCCATCGCCGCGCGAGAGTAAACGAAGAGTGAAGAGGAGAGGGAATGGGTTTGTTTGTACTCGGGACTCGCCCTTTAGGCCTAAAAAAAGGAGACTTTGAGAGGACTAAAACGACATGCTACGTGGACGCGGTTGGAGTCTTGATCAAATATAAAACGACATGTCATTTTCTATTCACCCTCAGGTAGGGTAGATCTGAAAATTTGGGGGAAATAGATGTGGTTGTAACGTATTATTGTTGTAATATGGAAAATTTCTATCGTTAGGACAGAGGATTGTGACCGACCGCCTAACCCTTCCCTTACCTTACCATTAGTGGCTTTTATCCAAAGTCAAATTATCATATCGCATGATTTTGAAGTTCAAAGAAATCTTCACAAATTATTTATAATTAGAGAACAAAAACTGATAATGGATTATTAAAAGAGGAATTTTTTTACACAGAACAAATACAATTTAGTAGAAAATAATAATATATCATATCATTGATTCCATCTAATTTTAATTGTTACTTGACTGCTACTCTATCATCAAAGTTATGATATTCATTTTCTGATTGAGTTTCACGTTCGAATGTTGATACATACTAATAACAAGCTTTCATTGAGTCTGAAAGTTGACATATCTTTTAGAAGCCTGAAGGGCAGATTTGTGTTATCATAAGCTGATATTGATGTATTATTAATATGCCCTAAACACAATCATAAGAATGTGTATTCACGTCACATGTCATCTATCACAAAAAGTTTATTTGTATCCATCTTAATCTTAGGGTAGAATTGTATCCAAAAAGAAGTAAGCCCTTTTAAAAATCTTATAGATGATTGATCCAACCAACCAATCTTCAACAATGGAAACACACGTAACAAATTAATATGCATTTACAAGAGATCAGGAAAGAAAAGCAGTAAGCCCATGCTTCCTGACACTCCAACTACATGTTTAAACGAGATCTAATATTGACCGCAATAATTAAGAAATTTTTTGTATTTTAATTTTCCAAAAATTAAGATTACTTTAATTATATTAAATGATTAACGCATAAATCATAATAAAACGTGAATTTTAAGTTGTGCCTTATTTCAAAACTTGATCACATTCTTGTTGTATCCTTCAAACTATTTCTAAAACTAGCTCAACTCTACCATTGCTACATTGGAACCTTTCCAATCTTAAAATGATATTGTTGCAAGTAAATATACCTTAATTAGGATTTACTTCTAAAGTTAATATCTATTAGATATTTCAAATACTAAACATCTTTAGTGCATTATTTATATACTTAGACTTAGAATAGTTAATCAACTTCTAATCTATCCCTATAGATTTAATTCCCAGAATTATTTTATTACCTATTCATATCCAAAAAGAGTTATTCTTCGACAATTATATTTTCAACAATTGAAAATTAGAAATTTTATTCTCTATGAGCAATATGTCTCTACATACTCTCGCTAAAGAGGACAACTATACTCTCACTTTCCTTCTTGTAGATATGATAAATTTACAATCATCTTTGAAACAAACTCTTTGATTCATCATAAAAGTGAATCTTTCAATTTCTTGTAACCTTTCAACTATACATCAAATGTATCAATAAAGGCACTAGGTCGGATTTCATCTTACTCTCACTACTTATCTTAAGAACCATTTTCCTATAGGTATACATTGAAACAAACTAATTGTTCAATAAGTCTATAAGATTATATATAACTTTTTAGATATTTCATAACCTTTTATTATCCAATTTAGTTTTTAACTTAGTGGATAGTTTATGTTTCAACTAGGCATCAGATCCTTAAATCATTAACTTTGATTCTTTCAAAGACTTAACATTTCATATCTAATATGGAATCTTTTTAATTGATTTAATTAGAACTATTGAGGGCAAGTCATTGTACTAGGTATAGCCATAGAAGAAATAATATTGCATTATACAACATCTTTCATCTTTGCATCACACTCAACCAACCTTTTCCTTCAAGATGGAGCTCTGCTATTCTTCCAGGTTCTTTGATCCTTCTCCTGACTAGAATCTTGCTACTTTCATCCTCTTTTGTTATTAACTCCTACCTTAGCTCTCCTTTCTTTACACCAAAATACCTTTAGCATCTCTATTCAGTTCCATTTCCCAGCTTCTTCAAATTTGAGTTCTCTCCCAACTAGCTTCCTGCTACTTTCATTACCACCCACCTTAACTTACTTTTCTTCTCCCCAAAATATCTTTTATGTTCCTTGCTTTAGTTCCACTTTCTAGCTTCCTTCAGATTTGGTGTTTTGTTTTCTTTCATTCTTCTTTTCCTCTCTCTTCAAAGGGCATTTTTGGTCCCATTTTTCTATTCTCTTTCCTGCTATTTCCCTTCTTTCACATTTCTGGCTTATGTCATCTGTTCTAGTTGACCTGGCATTCTGTTTTTTGCCAAACCCATCTTTTTGATCTTCAAAAATGTCAGTAGTTCCTCTGTCATCCACTGATTTTCCTCCTTTTCCCTCAAAAGATGCAGAAGACTGATCGGGTCTTTGATGTGTGAAAGTTTTAATAAAACCCTCGATAATTCGCAAGCGCACGATTTGTTAGCGTAATACTTAAGGTGTCGATCCTAGGAGGAGAGATAATCTAATCCTAAAACCTAAGGCTAGAACAAATCACAGAAATTCAAATAGAACAAAACTAAAATGAGAATTCATTTCAATCAATCAATTCAAAATAAGAATCAATCATGAAAAATATTAATAATTCATCAGTTGCAACACAAACCCAAGAATCAACCTAAAGGAACTCCCAATTGAGAGAGGGAATTTTACCTATCCTTAACGCTAACCTAACTGATTATGAATTACTAGATTATTAGTTTTAGACAATCCTAGGGTTGATCATTCTCTCTCGGGTTATAACCATTAACCCTAATCAGATTATGGAAGTTGCAATCTCTCAATTAACAACCTATCCAAAACCCTAATTAATTATGAAGTTGTCTAATAAACTATCAGAAACTTATGCAAGATCTCTTTTGCACAATTTACCGATTTGATTTAATTCTTATTCTATTAAATTACCTAACTCTCATTAGCTTAGTTTAATTATTGTTCATTTGATTCATCCTCTCAATTTATCATTGAATTATGCACTTGCATAATTAAATCACAACAAATTCAATAAACACATAAACATTCAGATTTCATTAATTCAAAGATAAAACTTCGAAGGTGAGTTTAGAACATCTCAACATTCAAAAATCCTATCGTCAAACTATTATTCCCAATTCTATACAATAATAAAATGGAAAATAAACAGGAAATATGATTTGTATGATTAATGGAAGGCAGCGATGTCGAAAACCTCTTGATCTGGGAAGTACGTCGAGTCAGCTTCTTCTCCACTTCTCTCTTGGTTCTTCTCTTTCTTAATCTCTCGATGAATTCTCTCTAGGGTTTCTAAAAAATGGCTAATGCTGAAGCTCCCTCTACCTCTTTGTCTTGTTCTTTAAATATCCTTTGTGTTTTGAGCAGCTCTAAGGTTTTTTAGGGTCCAAAAGATCCAAAAAAATCCCTCGAAACTTGACATTTTTGAGTGTCTGCGCGTCTGCTTAGCTCAGGCCATGATCGTGGGCCACATCCGAGCCTTCTGTTATGATCGTGGCATGCAGGCCACGATTGTGGGCCTTGTCTTGGGCTTCTATCATGATTGTAGCATATGGGCCATGATCGTGGGCCAACTCTAGTCGTTATTTCGGCTCGAATATCTCTAAAACTTCTCCATTCTTTGATGTTGACCTTGAAACACTAACAAACACATCAAGGTACCTTAAAAATATAATATTTAAGCTCAAAGACTTGTACTAACCCATAAAAACACTTAAACACAAATAATTAACAAACTAACACAATTCTAACCTAAACATATACTAAATGATTGACTTAATGACTAAACACATATCAAAATATGCCCTAAAACGTGATTGAATTCACACTTATCATATCCCCACACTTAAAAATTTTCTTGTCCTCAAGCAAACAAAACAACAAACAACTCAAGAAAACACAAAACACGCATATGTAATAATGAGACAATGGCTTCAACTTAGCGAACAAATTTAACTATAAACAAAATCCTTCAAGTTGTTCTAACTTATTAACAAGCGAAATCCACGTCTAAGCACTTTTGACTAAATATACAAACTAATCAAAATTTTAATGTTGAGTCTATTCACCCCTATCACTTGCACACACGCATTCATAATCCTTCAGTCAAAACAAAAGTGTATCTATTCCTCAGTAGGTTTTTGATAGGTTGTCGTTAGCCTACAAATTTAATCCCTACTTATATTGATTTGTAGTATATTGAACCAAGGGTATCGTCCCATAGAGATCAAAACACAAGGAAGATTTTTTACTTTCAAACAAAGTATGCGTGAATGTCAAAGGGAAAAATAGAAGTTGAAAGCAAGATATAGGATCAGATTGGGGGGTTTGTTTGTGTAACATCCCGTTACCCATGTTAGGGCCAGAATTGTGAATATTGATAATTTGATGAGAAATTAGGAAAATGCACTTCATGCATAATAATTTGTGACATGCACATTTTTGCACAATTATATGATTGTACATGCATTCTTTGGCATTTTCCGGGTAAATTGGTTTAATGAAATTTCGGACTGATTCGGACAATATTTATATAATTTCAGTAATTTTTGATACTTCAACTATTTTTAGAAATTGATGGTGAATTCATTTTGAGTTGACAATTTATTTTTAGAGTCAATATTTTATGACGGAATTTTGGTAAATTTTTGGAAGTGTTTTGGAAATTTTGGGTATTTGTTGATATAAGAATCATAAGTTGTTTAAATGAATATTTTATTAATAAAATAATAATATAATATTATAAATGGAACGACTGGACATGAATTCATTATTTGTGTTGACAAGTGTAACACCTTCTTATCTACACGTAAGACGTACGTGTCTCTCATGCAAAGACCAATTGTTATTTATATATGCTTTAGTCATAACCGTATATCTTCTGCATGCGTTTCTGGTTTCTTCCCTTTGGTTAATAGCTCAGTCAAGTAAGTGCTTCTAACTCGGAAACTGCTAGTATTGGTGGTTTGAATTAATCATGGTATTTGGGTTGTTTAAATGTTAACACAGTTGTTTATTCTCCTCTTTGTTATGTAGCTCGAAATGTAATTACTTCTCAGAAGTTTGGATTCATAAAAATTTCTAGGCTAGCTTCTGGGCGTTTGGGTCAGATGTGGGTGTGAAAATAATTGCATGTGGATAACGTTTTCGGGATCTCGTTACCATGACCTGAAATCATTTTGGTTACTGAAGTATGGTTCCTTTTAAGTTATTGAAATCATTCTGGAATCTGTGTAGTTACGGCTTTTGAGGCATGAAAGTTTACGAACAAATTGAGAAAGAAGAGTTATGCAGTAAGAGTGAATAAGATAGAACAGAGGAAATATGGAAAATTTCAGTAGAGAGAGAGTGAAGATAGCACGTTGGTTTTTATGTTGTAAGTTGTATTTGAAGATTTTGTTAGGTTAGAAATGTTGTAAAGATTAGTTTGATGCTAAGGGAATTGATAAGAAAAGGAAGAAAGAAATTCTGCAAAATTGAAAAAAAAAAACGTGAACAGTAAAATTTTCGAAGCTGGAAGACAATGAACAGTAATATTTTTATATTATTATTTTATTATTTTATTTTGTTTTGTTTTAATTTAAATCCTTCCACTATTTTGACCATATCTTGGTCATCCGAACTCCAAATGACCTGATTC
>JANKOD010000003.1:16887777-16898428 GCA_026284645.1 Erythroxylum acuminatum | reverse complement strand
CTCATACAAGTCGACTTATGAGTACTGTGCATGTGTAAGTCGAGTTACAGGAGTGTACAAGTCGACTTACACTTACATAAGGAAGACCATGAAATAACCCAACATCTCTTTTTCAAGTGTGATTTTTCTGCAAAAATTTGGAACATAACGTAGGAGCTTTGTTGATGTTCTACAGCTAGCCTGAACTATAATGACATACTCGGTAATCTAGAACAAAGAAGCAGCTTCTCAGAAGGGGACAAAACCATATGCGTTATCGCTAGTGGTATCTTTATTTTCTTTACATGGCATGAAAGGAATTCCAGACTATTTCATAGGGAGAGAGAACCAACAAGAAGGTAATGCATGAGTTGTTCCAATGGGTTGGAGAACATATCCTGATTAACCAAATCCAAACTACTTGTAGCCCTGTGTTAGCTTTAGGATGGCTCTTACTAGAGTTTTTAATATGGGTAAAGTGTAGAGCTCATTAATAAGAATTGAGCTTTGTCAATTATTGCCAAAATAAACTATTTCCAAAAGAATTAATCATTTTGGCAATATTTGATCCAAGCTCAATTCTTGTTAATCGGCTCTACACTATACCAATATTAAAAATTCTAATATAGTATCATAGCAGGTTTTGCCTGAATTATTAATTTCCTAGTTATCTGTCTAGATGTCTAATTCCAATGACCCGGTTCGATTATCGCTGCGTTCATTTCAAGCGAAAATTGGATGTTCAGTCTCGATTGCACTTGATGAAGAGTGTTAGAGTATCTCATATTGACTAAATATGAAAATATTAAAGGGTTTATAAGTGGTAAGCGTCAACTATCCAATGATTAATTCTAGTCATTTTGACAATGATTGATTGAATACTAATTTTTATTAATGGATTCTACACTCCACTCATATTAAAAATTTTAATAGCTACTCACTCTGCTAGACTAAGCCGAGCTCAAAGAATTTTAGGACCTATGCATCTTCAATATCGGTGTCAATGAAGGTACTTCAGTCTATGGAATTTAATTATGTTATATTGGTGTTGTGTGGTTAATGAGATGATCTATGAGTTTAGTTTGGATATATGAAAGGATCTGGTAAAGGTTTGGCCTTCCAGGCCTTTACAAGTATTCTTGGAAGAAAGATAGAAATAAGATGTATATTGTAATCAAATTCTTGTATAGTTGATTTTCTTGTATTTTCCTTTAGTTTTGGAAGCAGTTTAAAGTCTTCTCAGTCTGTTGTCATTAAGTATGTCTTCGGTATGATAATTGCCACTTGGGCAATCTCCAGTTCTGTACATAATCCTTTATTTCTTGATTTATAAAATTATTGAAATATGAAAAAATATCGATCCTGGATTTCATATCCAAAGATGATCTTAGTGGTCTCTTGTTAGTTTACTTTCTTTGCTTACCATATTGGGCTTAGTGTGCAGTTCCTTTATAAGGAGAGCTTGTAAACTCTATTAATTTTTTTGGAATGTATTATTTAACTTTCAAAAAAATGTTCTCTAATTTTTTGTTAATATAAAATATTATGTCGTTGACTATTTATGTTGGCATTGTCAAATGTACAATAGTTGGCTACATAACAATTTATATTAAAAAATTTGACAAAAACTCAATAAAAGATTATTTATAATTTTTAACAATTTAAAACAACAAGAATAGTTGTTTTTGTGATAAGTGAAACTATATCTTTTATCCACAAATTAATAATTAAAATTTATTATTTAGAAAAGTATTAATTAGAATTGGTGATTTATTAATCTATACAATAAATTTAAATAGTAATTAAAAACTATTTTATTTAATATGAATTATTACAGTTATCATATTTCTATAATTTAATTTCAAAACTTTTAAATGAATAAGAAAAATTAAGTGTAAAATTTAAGGAAAATGTTAAAATAATCCTATAAAGTTTATTTAAAATTAATTCAAATTAGTAGTTTATCTTATTACCTAAATAAAAATTATTAACCATAAGAGCTATAGAACTTCTCTGTTAATCTTTAAAATTTATAGTTATCAATTTTTTTGGAAAAAAATCATTTATTAGAATTCTATTACAAAGAAATGGTAAAACACATATTTTAATCAATTATACTGAAATCAAAATAATAATTTAAAAATTATTATAGTCAAAATTTAATTAATTTTAATATATGAATTGGATCATTATGTCAGCATTATTGAATTGGTCCAATTGTAATCTTTGAAGACAATTTTTTATAGGAAAAATTGAAAATTATTTAAAAATTTAAAACTATAATAAAATATCCAACTTTTAAAAGCTTTACTCAGTTTACAAAGAGTTCAACCCATTTTTATCGTCGATAGAGTGAGGTTTAGGTTTTGGTTTTTGCTAGAAGGGTTTTCATCTCTCTCCCTCGTCTCGTATTCTCTCGGCCAGGGTGTTTCCACTTTGAGTATGTTTATTTTATGTTTTGTTGTGAATTTGTCTTAAAACTTATTCTCCTTCCTTCTCCCCAGAAAGTTAAATTTTGGGAAATTAACGGAGAGGCAATGGATAATGGTGAGGGAGAGGGTTACAAGCCTGAAGCGGCTTTTCAAGAAGATACAAGGGAACAGCTGTTTGATCTTTCATTAACTAATTCCACTGAACTTTGGCTCATTCAGTGGCCTTTTAATGAAGTAAGTTTTGGTAGTTCTTATATTGTAAGATTTTATTTGGTAGATATACTGTAATCTTACCTTACTTATACTTAATTTTCAGGTCCCTGATTTTAATGGGAAAGAGATATCACTCAACCTTCATCATGATGGATGTTTGGGAAGTTTTGAAGCTTCAGTTGGTAACCATAATAATTCACATAGATATTTCTTTTTCTTCACAAAAATATAGCTTCTTTCTGATGCCTTACCTAAACCCACTCAGTCTCCTACGGTAATTTGATGTTTGCTTTATGGTTCTTTGGTGACAGGGAAAACATATGACGTCGTTTCTTCAGCGGTTCAAGAGCCTGATGCTACTGTTTTTGTCTCCTCGTCTTCAAAAACAAAAATCGGTAAGATTAATAATCCATCTTTTAGTTTCATCCCTCCCTTTGGTGAGATCAAATTCTCTTTGTTCTTTGTACATCCAATACGAGTGTTGTTTGTTTTCCTTTCTTTTGCAACAAAAGAAAAGAAATACGTTCTGTTGGTTTTGACATTTTTCGTGGGAATAACTTATTTCGCAATTTTTTTTGGGTCCTTGAATTGCTTTATTAAATCTCTGGGATTTGTATTGACTGAAGGTGGGGACTGAATTTACATTGTTAAGGCCTTGCATTTGTCAATATTTGGGTTAAGTGTCATGTATGTTTATGTGAAAAGCTGTATGTGCATCCTTGAAAATGGTTTAAGCATTAGCTTGACAGAATTTTCTCTGTTGGCAGTTGGGAAAATCTCACGACGTGTCTCACTTGTGCATTACCCAGACCCTGAAGAACTTGAGAAACAAGAAACTGAAAAGAAATCAAAACGACGATTTCATATGTCTGGTGGATCTTCTTTAGTAAATTCTTCATATCATTCTGTCACTCCAACCCAAAGCACTAAGTTAAGAAACTCCAATTTGTCAAGGGGAGCTACTTCATCGCATAGTAGTCGACACAAGAGTTCTTTATCTGAAGTTGGGGATGATTCTACTGCTTTGAAAAGAAGACGTATTCATAAGCATAATGCGCCAACAGATCGATCTACTTTAGACGCAGGACGAGGTCAAAGTATATATACCATTTCAGGGTTGTCTGACATTCACACTGAGGAAAATTGAAAGAAAGGGATATTAAGGAGTAACTTTCTCATCCTTGAATCTTCCTAAAGTTATATAGTGTAGTCTTCATTATAGGGCAAAGTTTTGATAGTAATGAAGAACAACTACGGATTAGCCGTCCTTTAGAGCAATTTCAGATTTTTGGAAAAGTTTAAAGTCAGATGTGAGCGTACCTCGCCTTTCTTAACGAAATTTTACACCTAGTGTATTAAGTTGTGTTCATTTTATGGGTATAGTGAGCTATCATTGTACTTATAATTGGTATATCTCACATTTGATGGGAGTTTTGACAGAATGATCAGATGAGAACATTTGAGGTTTTCTTAGCCTAATGAATCCCCTTCCTTGGTGTCCGGTAATATTCAACATGATTGTTGCTTGGTAGCTGAATTGGATATTGTTTGGGAGTGTGATACTGAATACAAATTGTAAAATGTTTGAAGGATTGAATCTGACATTAACGAGGGACTGCCAAGGGCTGAGATAACTTTACATTTAGTACCTCGAGCGTTATATCCTTTTAAGAGATTTCAGATTTTAGTTATTGTTGCAAAAATTGTTACATATGAAAGGGTTGGAAATGGAATTGATGGGAGGTTGGGAGTTGGAGCTGAATGGGGCAAATGGGAAATCACAGATACCGTCGATTTCACCTCCGAATCAAGTTGAGAAAGTTTAGCTCTCTATGAATCTCCCAAATATGTGTGTTTTGTTTCTCATTTTTGTCGTAAAACGATTCATCTCTCCGGTTGCTCAAATGTCGTTTTATATTAAAAATTAATATTCTGAAGAGGATGTGTATCAAATCGTATAAGTCGAAAACAATCTAAAAATTGTGAAGATATACGGTTGGTTATATGAAAGTCAACATTTATCTTCCAATTGAATACACAACCGTTTATTTTCTAGATTATCTTGATAGCTTCATTTCCTTGGATTTTCTTATCCTATCTTTACCCCAATATGTATCTTCTTGCTCTACAAGGACAACTGAGTGCGATTATCAAGAGGATGATTCAAAGAATGTGCTTTTAATTTATTTTAGCTCTTATGCTTTCAAATTGTACTTAAAATCAAATATAAACCAAAATAAGTTTCTTAAATATTTTATAGCATTAATCACTAAGTATTGCGAGATAAATGTATAATCAATTAAGCACATATCAAAGAGCTTGCTTACGAGTTGACCATGACTTAGGTAGTAGGGGCTAAATGGGAAAAGAGAAACTTACGTGATCTTTCTAGTGTTAGAGCGAAACCTTTCATAGGATGTCATAAATCTTAATGCATTTAAGGGCTTGTTAGCTTGGTAGAGATATGGGTTAACTAACAAAAGAGTAGATAGTTGTAGAATGCAATTTTAGTATGTAGGAGATCCTATATATATGCAAAGAATATATCCATACTAGGTTAATTAAATCATGTGGTCAAAAATACTAACAGAAAAAGTACTCATCTAAGCATAACTTTTTGATTGAATTCTCTATTCATAAATAATTTTTATTATTGATTGTCTTAGCTATTATCTAGGTTTTAGATTTTTATATATTTTATTATTCAAAAATTTGGAATTTATTAATTATCTTTAGGCTAAGTAATATTGTTAGGTTTTCTAATCCATATCACTTCTTAGTGCGATTTTACCCCTACATGCTATTATAATGCTTCCTAACGATAAATACGCTTGCCTAGTTAGTGAATAATAGATTTGTAATGGGAAAAACTTTAGTACTAGGATGCATACACACACTCACTACTCTTTCTAATTTTGTTATGTTTATTGTTGGGACTTCTAAAGTTATGTTTAGCATCTTCTAATTCTATTTACTTTTTGTATGTGCCATGATCTACATTTTTCTAAACAAAGAAATAAATATTCCTACATCGAGCTCCACAAATATTGACAAGACTTGATCTATTTGTGAAGGCTGGTGCTACAACCTGTATGTCAAAACTAAAGATCTAGGTTGCCCTAAAATTATAGTGTTGTAGATAATCTCTTAAGCTCTCTTCCATCCTTTGAATTATAGATATCAAGTAGGTGGAGTCTCTGGGTCTACGCCTATTGCTCGCAAAGTGTAACATAAATATAGTGGTTAATTCCTTAAAGGTGGCTGGTAAAGTCGAAGGCAAGGTTTGGAATCATGATCATGTCCCACTAGTCAAAGTGAAAGGGTCATACATACAAGTATCTAGAGTTGGCGTCTTAAACATGGACATCAATGGCTCCGTTAGCACATCAACAAAATGTTGGCTATCAACCTTACTTCCCACGTGCCATTTTCCAATGGTAATGATTATCAGTGTAGATGAGGATCCTTTTGACAATAGTTATCCTATTTCGTTTCATGCATTTGATGCCTCTTTTGCAACAATTGTCCAACTTGTTCTCACAACATCATAATTTCAACATTTTAATCCTCTGGCTACTCATGGGCCAAAGAACTTTAAAGGGGTCGATTGTTTCAATAAGGTTTGAAGACAAATGGCTTTTATAGGTATCCATTATTTAGTATATCTCAAACATGTTTTCGTAAACGGTACCAAATGTTGTAGAATGAAGTTACAGTAGATTTGTTGGAGTGGTCTCAAGTCTACAAGCCTATAAAAACATTATTCAAAGTGTTGAGAGTATTCTTGGAAAAGATGTTCTGACGCTAGTGACAAAGTGGGTGTTAGGTATACACTCTGGCATTCGGTACATGTGTCATTCGTGATGTTTCAATTCTGCTTCAGTCCATCTTATTGATTTCATTTTCCAACACTCGGTGACAAATGCTGCGGGTGTAAAGTATACCAAAAAATTTACAATTGAAGTCGTTGGACTTTAATTATCTTATTATAATTTAAATCCCACTCTTGCTATAAAAATGAAAAATGAACCTGCTATATGCGAGAGAGTGAAATGTATTAACCAATAAGTAATTCAATGACCCTATGAAATAAAAAGGGCAATGAAGAATTGTCCCAAAAGCTTATCCCACCACAGATGAGCACACCTTAGCATTACTTACTTCGAACTGTCAGTGTGTCGCATATGTTAACTCGCATGAGCATTAATAAATCGTAATAATGGACCCAACCTCTTACTAATTGCCAACGAGCTTGGAACTTCAGAAAGTAAACAAAATTATATCGAAATAGAAACATATGGCATCATCTCAGATGGCTATCTGAATCATTTACTTACAGAGAGCTCTAAACATGAGATTGTAGATCAAATGAAGGCTTCTTCTCCACTGAAATCCTCACTTTTTATGGCCTCATGAAAAACCATATTCCTAAAAAATAATAGAATTGTAACCTGTAAGCAAAGCCAAGATTTTACGTTTGTCTTTGTAAGTATATTAGAATTCAAGAATGTAAACTCGTCAAACCTGATTAACTGATGCATAATCAACATCAAGAAAGGGTCCTATCCCTCCTATCAACATAGTCTTTTTGTTCTTGTTTCAAGGGAGGCAATCTTAAGAGAACCCAATCCGGTGAGTCACTAAGCCACAGTCCCTTGCCAGTTTCTTTGTGCTTGAAGTCAGGACCTCTCACATTTTTCTAAACAAAGTGTGTGACAACCATGAAGGTCATAAAAAAATGTGCTAGATAACTCACGATCCATGATGTTACCTTATTTACTATGTTATCCCACCACTTAGCAGGGTTTTCCACCAAGTCCATCCAATATGCATCCCCTGATTGTACCCACTAGATAGATGTTATGGAAAAGACTAAAAGATACATAAGAATATCTAGAGAAATAGTATAATCCAAATGCAAATTGAAAATGAGAACCTAAAGCAAACAAAGCAGAGTATTCCTTTCCCAGTTAATTATGGTAAAAAGATGCATAGATGAGAACTACCTAAAGAGGAAGACCAAGGGTACATCAACATATGAATAACTTAAGTAATTTATGATTAGTACATCCGTTTCAGTAAGTATAGAGGCAGTAACTAAGCGCTCAATTGTTATACATGTTAGCCTACTTTTTCCGAACGAAGCAATGTCCACTATATTAAGTTTGGGGCTTCACATAAGACAAAAAATATAGAACTTATGGTAATTGATATTTGAATAACTAATCGATAACCAAAGAAATGAGTCAAGAAGGATAATAGGCAAGTAATGAACAAATTATTCACAACAGTATGTGGTCATGAATGATTGTTGGAAGCCAAAAGACTTATATTGTAAATAACTTAAGCCAGCCACTAAGATTGACAAACTGGGCGTATCATAGAGTCCATTGCCATCAGCCTAGCCAAGAAACAGTGGCACAAGTTGAAAGTCTGATGGTGCTTCTTTTATCAGGGAGATTCTAGAAATAAATTTATAACATGGAATCGTAATGACAATGGATTGTCTATAAACTTTTTTGCATATTATGCCAAGAACAGGATTGAATTTCCATCTTTCTTTACATCTACGGTGTCTTTAAATGGAAAATGCAGAAGTGCTCAAGACACAGAAGGAACTAATCTTCTCAAAGTGAGCAGATCAAAGAAATGACTAAGGATTCAATACATTCAGCCTTTGCAGCATCAGTTGAAAAGCGAGATACCATGCTCCTGCAAAATACATTAGTCTCTTCTAGTCCTACGCACACGCATACAGAAAAATGGAAGTATAGGATAATAAGCATGAGCAGAGTTTTTATCGCTTCCGACTCAATAGCATATCTAATGCAAAAGAACTTAAAGTATATGGAGGAAATAAAAAAGGAAAAATTAGCCAACCACAAGCCTTAATTTGGTGGGAAGAAGATTTGGAATTGAGTTGACAACAAAAGATAAGGGCTAAAATTTAGATTATGCTAAGATTCCTTATTAGGTAGGAAGTAGTAGGAAGTTAAATATGTTATCCTAGTTGTTTAGGACTTATAAAATTTTTAATAGAATAGAATTTAAATTTGTTAGGAATCTTTTTCTACTAGAATAAGGTTCTAAGAACTCTATATATATATGTACTCAGCCCTTCAATAATAATAAGCAATCTACAATTTTTCTACAAAGTTGAGTTTTCAACTAAAAGGTGAGATGTTTTCTTCTCAGAGTAATTCTTAGACACTAGGAGGAATTTCTAGTTTCTTACCTTCCATTCTTTGTGTTCACCGCAAAATTCCAGCAACGAAAATCCTAACTTTCATCATATTAAATCCTGAAATCTTAAGCCTAAATTTTCAACAATCAAACCCCAGCTATACAAAATCTAAATTGCAGTATTCTTAACCAAATCCAACCTTAAAACTTGATATTCTAGCATCCTAATATCAGCCATATTTCTTAATTTTGTGATTCTTCGCTACCAGTTAATAATTCTCCTATTTGTCCTACATCAATATCAGTCCTTTGATTCTCAACCAGTGAAACAAAAAACTCGGAAAAACTCATTAGTCTTGAATGACACAAGCAGACAATCAGGTGAAAGTAGTGTTGCAACATTAAAAATCATATAGAAGCAGACTAAAGGTACTGTATCTATTAACCAAGTTCTCGACAAAACAAATAAGAGGTACTGTCAAAATCTAATCCATGCACAGAGGCAACATTTTACCACACATAAAAGGTAGTTCCTCATCTCTGTTTTCACAGTGAAGCATCTTTATAAGAATAATTTCTTCCCATATCTAGCTCACTTATTGAATAGAGTTTTGGTCAAAATAATCTGAATGGTCGAAACATCTTGCAAGTATCCTTCTCTCATGGCAGACATGTCCATATATAAGCCATAAACAATGCATACCATATGTAAGAAAAACAATACAAACATGCCGCTAGCATCTGTTTATCTACTTGCTGTTAATGATGTTGTTTATTCACTGTTCCATCATCTATACAGAAAATACCCAAATTCTCTTTTAACACCTATAATAGGTATACATCGTGACAAAACCAATATGAACTAATTCACACTATTTACTGAACATCATCCATCTATCTGTGCGAACATTATGCTTGACTAGTAGGTTGAAGTAAATCAAGCAAATAAGGAAAATTTTAAACCTTTTTGTTGCTTCCCTTTGTGTAAATTGAATGTTGGGACATCAAGCTCAACTTTCTTGAGCTCTGACAAAATCCAGCTTGGTGCCTTATCAACCCAAAGAGCCAAGTTACCATCCTTGCGCTTCAAATCAGGATGTTTGGAATTCAACTGTAGAACAATAGCAAACAATCATAGGGTGCATGAGTATTTGCAGCTAACGTCAAAAGTTATAGAAAACATTGATGAGATGAAATCATCACCAATCCATTGATCTTCAAAAAGCGGTAGTCCCACCACTCTTTAGAATTGTGAAGAAGGTCCATCCAAGAATTACCTTCTTTCTTCGTGCTAGCTGGAAAATAAGTCAGCCACAACTGAACACCAAATAACTATCACACATATCTGACAATGTATATACGATACATGTAAATGCACAGACATGTACATAGAGCAAGAGATTGATAACTGAACTATCTCACAGCATAAAAAACACAAATTTTTCATGTAAAGAAGTAACAACAAAAAGAGGACAATGTTATGTTCTAAGAAGCACGGACACGGGGACACCAAATTCTAAAATTTGGTGGACACGGACAAGGCATATATATATATAAAATTTAGAATTAAGAAAAAAAATTCAAAATTCATAATATGATATATATTGATTGATGTGTTTCAAGACTTCCAACATCTTTCTAGTTCATACATATTTGGTACTTTATAAGCCTCTCTAAAAAAACATAGAGCATATATTCCATTAAGCAATTTGCTTACAATCTCCTATCCAAAAGTAGAATTAGTCATTCACAGAGGTATTTACAGCCAAAAATCTAACTAAAGTATCTACCCTCTAATCACTTTACTCTCAAACATTGGCATTGCTTTCATCAGCAAAGATCAT
>JANKOD010000003.1:16852780-16881817 GCA_026284645.1 Erythroxylum acuminatum | reverse complement strand
TTGTCAATGCAAATAACACATAATCACATAATAATGGTTTGGGTAGATCCATAAACATGACGAACTACACAATTCCATATAATGGTCCTGTGTAATCGTAAATTCTTGAGGGAGTCCATAAAGGAGCTTCGTGCTACTAGCGGGCAGGCGGGAGAAGCCTATAACTTGGTCAACGTGCACGTGACATTTCTTGGATGGACTACCAAACCCACATAACATGTAATTCATGAACTGAAAATCTATTTGCCCATATGGCACATTTCAAAACTTGCTTTCCATAAGCATGACCTATTCCATATGTCTTTACATCATTATTTCACAATTCATCCACAAACACAAGCATCAAAGCCATTCATAACTCATTCCAACACAAGCATCCAACCATTGCATAATTTATTCAACCACAAACATCAACCCATTGCATGATTCATTCATCTACAAGCATCAAACCATTTCACAATTCAACCACAAACATCAATTTTGAGGCAATTTTGAAGTTATTCCCAAAAATTCACAACCAACCCAAATATGGCATATTCTCAATCATTTAGAAAACAATAAAGACACATTTATAGGGTAGTTGGAAAGTCATTAAATCCCATTCATTTTGAAAAACATTTATGGCTCATTAACTCAATCATAAAAAGGTTACCCACCTTAGTTCCTTTGCTTGGAAAGTTGCTCAAATATGCCTCCCCTCTTGCTCTTCTTCCCTCTCTTGAATTTCTTCAACAAACACAAAAATCCCAATCAAAAGATACTTAAATTGTCAAACCCAAAGAACTAATGCATGAAATTGACTCTAGAAAACTCATACCCATGAAATTCCTAAGAGTTTAAAACCAAAACCCCTTCCAAACATCAAAGGATTAACTATACACTTACCTCAAACCTTCACCAATCAATTTGTTGCTTGGCTCAATTGAAAGCTCTAAACCTCCTCTTGCTCTTTTCTTCTTGGAAAAACTCCAAAATCTCTTCTTAAGACCATGAAAAATCAAGACCTAATTAACCTTCCTTCTTTCTCTCCTTTCTTTCCTTCTCCACGACACACTCTCTCTCTTTTTATCTTGTGATTTTAGTTCCTTCTCCTTCCCAAACAAGCCAAGCCTCCTTTCTATCATTTAATGAAGCTACAATGACCAAAGAGCCCCTCCCTCAAAGCCTTAAAATTTTCCAACTTAAGTGATCTTCCATCTATACCCTCCATACATTCTTATCATCCTAACAATTTAATTTAACTACCTACTTCATATCATCTCAAACCTATTAGTAAGCAAAGTAATTCCAACATAATTTAATCTAGCAATACCCCCAAAATTAATCTAATCGTGCTTATTTTAAAAAAAATCCGGGGCTAACAATAATACATTAATCATTTATCATGTTTCAAGTTTCAAGTTTCAAGTTTCAATTTATAAGTAATAACATTAATATTTTAATCTACAAATTTAAACAAAATATCAAAATTAGCATGATCTCTATTTTTTAGAATTTGATATTTAACTTCTCAATTTCTGTTGAATATAATTCAATTTTAGACCTAGTTAATGACTACTGTTAACTTAAATGTATAGCTTATTATATGTAATATTTTTATTTCATAAAAATAAAAGGATATCGTTCTTGTCTTCTTTAATTAAATTAACCCCCAGTTTAGCCTCGTATAGATGGAAAGACACCTTTTCCTTTTTATCTTATTAGAGATATATAACTTGACAAGAAACTAAAGGAGAATATCCTCTTTGAATTTTTTCAATTTTATATATGATTTTGAAGGATTTTAGGAGGCATTGGATAAAGAGTTGGCTTTAAGCATCCATAGGAATGAATCATTCAAATTTTTTAAGTATTTAACGGGGATTAAAAAGGACCTCAAAAGGCTTAACAACAACTATACAAATACAAACAATGAGATGGATAAGCTAGGGAGAGTCTTTACCAAAGACAAAGGGAACTTTATGCCTCCCCTAGAGAGCCATCTAGATTGTTAAATAAAAATCATGCTATATGGATTACATCACAGCACTTAAATCTCATTTTTCACTAATTAGGCAAAAGTCAAGGGTTTTGTGATTAGAGAATGGTGACAACAATACTGCTTACTTCTATAGGTTAATCTTATATCATCAGAACAATGATTCATTAACTTATTGCTACTTTTTATGAGGCACAAATAGTATAATTTTTCTTGGAAGCCTAATCATAAAGGAAACGTCTTTTTATGATTAAAATTTTCCTGTTTTTTACTTTATAATTAGTTAGAATTGTACAGACTATACCTATCTAACAATCGAATATGAGGGATTAGTGATAAATCTTTGAATAGAAAAAAAAGGATCTGCATGGTCCTAAATAAATTAGCTTATCTCTTCTATTAAGAAGGAATACAAACAAACTCACTTCTCTTTCTGTTAAGGATAGTAAGGTAGTTAATGATCAAGCTGGATGATGAATTATGCAGTTGACTACTTCCTAGATTTAGCAATACTCTTAGTTCCTTCATCCCTAAGCTGATTAATGATCAAAGAGATCATTTTGCTAGGCCTTTCACTGAAACTGATATTGAGGAAGCTCTTTTCAATATAAATCCCAACAAGGATACTGGTCATAATGGCTTTAATGCCTACTTTTTCAGAAAGGCTTGGGGTTCTACCAAAACATATGTGTGCAAGGCAATGATGGAATTCTTACCCAATTCAAGATTAATGAAAGTTTGGAATAAGATACATATCTATTTGGTTTCTGAATCCTTTAACCATAAGCATTTAAGGACTTTAAACCCATTTTTTACTACAATAACTTCTATAAAATCATTTATAAGCTCTTAGCTTCCAGGCTAAAGTTAATGTTTTCCTCTATTATTAACCCTTTTCAATCATCTTTTATTGAGCAGAGATCATAAGAGACAATATCTTCCTTATGTAGGAGTTTTTTAAGAACTATCAAGTCAGATCCCTAATGATAGACTTTAATAAAGATGTTGACTCTATTAAATGGAATTTTATTCTTTATACCTTATATGCACTTGTACTTTTCAACTCTTAGGGTCAAGGAATACATTGCTACTCAATTATTCACTATACTTATCAAAGTTGAGGCTTCTCTAATCTTTAGAAGTTTCAATGGGATAAGATAAGGAGATCCCTATTCATCCTATATATTGAAGTGCTTACCATATCCATCACACATTAAGAGGGATACATTTTCAAATTTTATAGCAAGTGTAAGTTATTGAATATTTTTAATTTCTCTTTTGATGATGATCTTCTCCTTCTTTGTGGAGCAGATCCTAGTTAAGTTGCTTGTTTAATCAACTCATTAAACATCTTTATTATGCTCTCTAATCTAAGTATTATAAGGGGAAAAGTCACCTTATTTTTTTATTAATGCTTGTCACTTAGCTCCTAGGCTTGCTAAGATATCTGGACTTTCCACCAAGCCTCCTACTTTCATTTACTTGGGAATACCAATTACTTACAAAAGATTATCATATATTGATTGTCGGCCTCTCTATGATATAATATAAAGGAGAATAGGACACTAAAGCAAAAAATGTCTCTCCTTTACAAGTAGATTATAATTAATCTATAATATGCGTGACAATCTATATATCTACTAGTCCTCTCACTTAGTGCTACTTAAGAAGATGAATGAGGACATTGAGACACTACTTAGAAACTTTATATAGACTGATGATGCAACTAGGAAGCCTTATACAAAGACTAGTTAGAAAAGTATTTACTTACCAAATCCCTAAAGAGGTCTAGGTATCGTACTAAATCTCTAGTAATTAAGGTATTATTACCAAAAGAATATGAGAATCCTTTCTAACATTGAATCATTATGGGTTAAGTGAATACATGACAACTACCTAAGGGGAAAGAATTTATAGTACTTGAAGCCTAAGAGGGATTCTTCTTAGTGCATGTTACAACTTTAAAGCTTAGAGACACTTTGCAAAATGTGACCAAAATAAAAAATGGCAATAGTGAAAATTCCTAGCTATAGTTTCATAATTGGAGTGATGTAGGGTCCCTCTATTTCCTCACCAACTTCCAAAGCATAAGGCTTTTATTTCCTAAAAATGCTATGGTTAAATTACTCATTAATGGTAATGAATGATGTTACAATGTGAGGGATAGTTGGCTTATATAAAGAAACATTCCTTCATACGTTCCTTGCTCAATAAGAGAGGATAATGTTGTATAGTTGTTGTATTCCTATGGAAACTTCACTAATAAATCATGTCAAGGTCTTTTCAAGCTCTAAGCTCTCATAATTAAATGTTTCAACTTGTTTGGATCAAGTGTCAATCCCCCAAAGTCTTCTTTATTTTGTGGCTTGGAATACTAAACAAACTTAGCACCTTGGATAGATTGAAGAGCCATCCTAACTTAAAATCAACATGCTGCTTTTATTTACAAGCTCCTAAATCCACAAATTACCTCTTTTTTAGATGTTCATATATTAAAGGGCTCTGAATAAGCCTTCAGCAATTAAATTGCCAGTTCTGTAATGATGTTAAATGGGAAAAGATCATTTGATGGGCCTCAAATCCTCAGCTTCTATTCGAGGATGATCACTCCCTTTTTAAGGTTGTATTTTGGATGCCAAACCTACTAAATTTAGAAGGAGAAGAATGCATGGCTATTTGGGAAGACCAAATGGGGATGCAGAGTCTAATAAATAGGAATTTGGCCTATATAAGAATGGCTAAAGAAAATACCTCAAACTGTTCTCTAACATTATCAACAACGTCGGCCTCTAGCTGCTTATGTCTTCCAGCATGGCTCCAAATCGTGTGCTTAATTGACTGAAGATGAAGCTTTACAACAAATCTCTACCATTCTGGTTAAGGAAGTAGGCTCATTTCCAGTGCCGCCCTACCCCTTTAGGGGCCCACTCTTAAACTTTTTATGGAATGCAAAGTGATTGTAGTGACTTAGATTTTGACAAGTTTATGGTTGCCTGTAATGAGTTCTTGTAATAAAACAAAGTTCTTTAGAACTGTTAGATCCATCAGATGGAGCACAAATAGTTAATAGGATTAATGAAGAGGCAGAAAGGCACGGGGCGTGCGGCGGCTGGGTAGTTGCCTTACCCTATTAGGGGCCACTTTTACTTTCAGTAATATTCCAACACTTATTCTTTTAAATTTTAGTTGTTGGAGGTTATTAAATGCTATTTAATGGTTACAGAGGGGTGAAGCAAATAATTTTAGGTTGAGATAATGCCCATATTAATATATAATCTTTTCAGCTTACTAATGTTAACTTTCAATCAACATATGAATTTAAGATATTTTAACTCAAAATTTGCAGCAAATGATATTTACAATTCTGACTTATGAGTTCTGAGTGATAATTTAAAGGTAAAGTTTTCAAATTTTTATATATTTTTAGCTTACCAAATATTTAAATATATTATACTTAATTTATAATTTGTCGTTCACAAGCACACTTTGTTAAGATTTTAAATCAGAACATTAACATTAAATGATATTGTGTTTATTTGTGTTTCTCCTTTTTTAATTTTTAGATTACTTATTATTTAAAAAATATAATTAAACATTAATAAATAATTTAATTTTTGTAATTGTAATTTTCATTTTACTGTTACTGTAGCATCAGCTGAGAGAAGTTTTTCAAAATTAAAATTATTGAAAATATACTTGAGGTCATCAATATTACAAGACAGGTTAAACGGTTTAGCTATTTTATGTATCGAGAAGAATATCTCAGACAATATTAATCTTGATAATACTATTAATGATTTTGCATTTAAAAATGCACAAAGAAATTTTTTGATAAATTATGATCATTTGTGTATTTTTTAGTACAGTTCTCTTAGTATTTTGTAGTCTAATATTGTTGTCCGATTGCTGCTATTGCTATTTTGTTGTTACTACTACTATTTTTAATGATTTTATTGTTACTAACATTTGTAAGATATTGTTAGATAATGTTATGATCATTTAATATTTTATTAAGTATGTGGACTTATAAATTGAGTTACTTATGTATGGATTTTAAATTTTAATAAATAAAAATATATATTTCAAATTTATATGTTTGTATATTGTTAATTTATTGGGAGTTTTTTTTAACTTTGCCCAGAGCCCATAAAATGTTAGGAACGGCCCTGCTCATTTCTAGTTGTAAATTGTAATTTTTTTAAGAAATTAAAAAATTCTCATTAATGAGTGGTATGTTACAAGAGATAGATAACTTGAGAACCAATTGGTCCCATAACCCAACATAACCAAATGACGACGTGCCCATTACACGAGAACAAAAAAACCAAAATAGTAAAGCAGTCAGCATCTTTACACGATTTCACCCGACATTGCTCAATTAGGGTTGGCGAAGGAAGGCGACGAGGGCGAGGAACGATCGGTTGTCGATATGCAGTAGTAATCAATGACAGGTAATGGTCTTAGAACATCAATTAAGTTCAGAATCATTCCATAGCATGAATCAAGTTCTTCATCTATCAGCGGAGAGACAGAACTCATGAGGCATTTGCAATCAGTGAACCCCAGATGGAAAGTCGATCAAGGTAGGTCTTTGGATTTTAACCCTACATTACTTCTTCTGTTAACTCTCTTCTCAGAGATCTGATAAGTTGATCTACTCAGATCCTGTGTCAGGAGGGGAGGAGGAGAGCTGGGTTATCTGCATTGAAGAATGTAGCAGATCACTACAGAAGGTAGAGAATCCAAGTAATTCTTGCATAGATCCTTATTATTGAGCTCTGGGTTCTGCGAATAGAGGGGTGTGAGCTTTGGCTTACAATGGGTAGGTATTCAGATAGGCTATAATCTCCATATAGTAGAGAGTCTACCACTGCAGTATCGGTTCAACTGATGGATGATCAGTTGTTCCCTGATGCTTGTAGTAGTGAGTTCAATGATAGAACTCAGAGAGTTAGTCTGGTCTCGAAATCTTCGACTGTTCCTTTCATTCCAAATAACCTGAACACAAGTAGCAGCCGACAGTAACAAGATCACTTTCTCATGTTTAGGCATATGCAAGTGAGGGATATCCAATAGTATATCTATAATACTACCATTGGAGTAATCAGGAAAACTTAGATTGGAGATCTTTGCCCAAATTTCCTTTGAGAACATACAAGCAAAGAATAAATGATCTCTAGATTCATCCTCCTGCTTGCAAAGAATACAGGTTTTAGGGATGGTTAGGAAAGTCAACCTGTCCAAAGTGCTAAGTCTGTTGAGCATAATAAGCCAAAGCAGAAAGCTCACATTAGGCCTAAGAAACTTGTTCCATATCAGTTTATCCCATCCGACCAGATCAGTAGACCTCTCCCTCAATCTTCTAACATCTGTTGTAGTGATTTCTGAGATAGGAATTCCTTTCCACAAGTAAATATCCCTATCCCCCTGACTTCTAAATTGAGGCAGGGAAAGCAGGCCCACCTCAGCTGGGGGAAGGGACCAATTCCCATTAGTAATAATTGCTTGAAGTTTAGAATCCTTAGGAAATCTACCCAGAAGAGATCTGGCCAAGTGATTGTGGATTAGTGGTCCATTCCCTGTCCAATTGTCATACTATAGAGAAATTCTATCTCCTGTTCTAATCCGACATTGAGTATGGTGAAACATATCCTCTCTCAATCTGAGCAACTGATTAAAGAACCAAGTGTAGCCATTTTTGGGCTTGAGGGCCCACAAACTACCTCCCTTTATTATATAGGAATGGATCCAAATAATCCACATGGTCTGTTTATCACTGAGTAATTCCCAAATTCGCTTGGAGGTGATAAGCTTGTTTTTGCTGAATAGAGAATCCAAGCCTAACCCTCCTTCATCTCTTGGTGTGCAGATTGTCCTCCAACTCACCTTAGCTAATCCTTTTTCTCCATTCCTTTTACCCCATAAGAATTGTTTCATCAATTTTTCAATTGTTTTGATCAGCCCTTTTGAGAGAAAAATGTAGGAGCACCAGTAGGAATTCATAGATAAAATCACAGATTTCAAAAGTTGAATTTTCCCTCCATAGGATAAAGCTCTATTTGCCCAAGCCCCTAATCTTTTTTTAATCTTATCAATCAAAGGAATGCACTCACAAAACCTTAATCGCCTTGAAGAAATAAGGATCCCCAAGTATAGCAAGGGAGGATCTTTTACTTCCATACCAGTAAGTTGAGACAAAAGATTTGAGAGTTGAGAAGCACTTTTTGAGAGGATGATGAAGCTTTTACTAGGATTCATACATAGTCCCGACGTCTCCTTAGAGAGTTTGAGGGAATTCATCAACAAGGAGACTAAATGGACATTTTCTCTACTTAAGAGAATAAGATCATCTGCAAAACATAAACTAGTAAGAGAAATTTTCTTACATTTTGAATGGAATCTGAATTTTGGATCCGAAGAGGTGTTGTACTTGAAAATTTGGGTGAGAACCTCCATACAAATAAGAAATAGGTAAGGGGATAGAGGATCCCCTTGCCTAAGACCTTTTTTCCCCCCTTGAACATCTTCGTAGTGCACCCATTAATCAAAATCCCATAAGAAGCAGTAGAAATACATTCTCATATCCATTGTATGAACTTTAAGGGAAAGTTCATAACCTCCAAAGTTTGAAGAAGGAAGCACCAATTGACACTATCAAAGGCTTTCTTTAGATCAATTTTAATAGTGCAATTTGGGGGACTCCTCTGCTGATTGTAGCCTTTAAGAAGCTCCTGCACTAATAGGATATTGTCACCAATATCTCTATTGGCCAGAAAAGTGCCTTGATTCTCACTGATAAGGAATTTAAGAACTTCCTTCATCCTATTGGCCAAAATTTTTGCAATGATCTTATAGAGGAACTTAGTGCATGAAATGGGCCTGAAATCATTACAAGTTTCTGGACTGGAGGTTTTAGGGATCAAGCATAGATAAGTCGTGTTTATTTCCTTCAATAAGGCCTCTTTTATGAAAAATTCCTGAACAGCTTCCTTAATAATCCCTCCCAGACTAGACCATGTTTTCTGGTAGAAAAAGCCATTTAGACCATCTGGGGCCGGAGCTTTAGAACCATCCATGCTAAATACAACCTTCTCAATCTCTTGATCAGAGACAGGTCTTATTAGCCAGGAACTTTCATGCACAGGAATTCTAGCAGTGATGAATTGTGCAAGATCATGATTAATCTTTGGTGTAGTAGCTTCAGTACCCAGTAACTTTTTATAGAAATTTGTAGCCTCTTTGGCTAGATCTTCCTGTCTATGTACTATAACTCCTTCTTCAGTTTTAATGGAAGAAATTCTATTAGTATTCCTTCGGGATAACAAAGAGTTGAAGAAAATTTTTGTGCATCTGTCTCCATCCTCCAACCAATTAACTCTAGCTCTTTGTTTGTACAATGAGCATTGAATATCTAGCATCTCTAAGTACTTCTTAAGAGCTTCCTTTTCCTCCATAGCTAGATTCCCATCAGAGGGGTTGGCCGCCAGAGAAGTTTGAATAGAACTGAGCTTCTCCCTTACCATTGTTACCTCCTTATTAATATTCTTTCCTCTCTTACTGTTAGGAGACTTCGATTCCTGTTTAATAGCTTTAAGCTTCTGAATACATACAAACTGCTTAGTCCCATAACATTTATGCTCTAGCCCTTTGGAAATTGCAGCTTGAAACCCTTCTACACTTGCTAGGAAATTGTTGAATCTAAACGGGTAAAATATTCTGGAAGTAGTGAACAAGAAGTCAATTCTTATAGAAGTGTGATCAAAGATACCAGGATTAAGGAAATTTGCAGTGCTTCTAGGATAGGTAGAAAGCCATTCCTCATTAACCAAAGCCCTATCTAGCTTTTTCCTGATGTGCCACATAGAATTTTGCTTATTGGACCATGTAAAAAGATGTCCTTCCATTTTCAGATCTAATAATTCCACCTCCTGCATGCATTCTTACAAATTGGGGGAGTAGTTCAGCAGATTGCAATTACCATCTACCTCTGTCCTGAATGCAGTGGTGTTAAAGTCGCCACACACCAACCAAGGTAGAGAAACCAAACCCTTAATCCGTCGAAGGTCATTCCAAAGTTCAGATCTTTGGAAAATTGTATTAAAACCATAGACAAAAGTTGCTATTATCCAAGAGTTTTCCATTTTGAAATGGATCTTAGTGTGAATATGTTGCTGTCCAAAATCCAAAACATCCACTTCCACAAAATCAGCATCAAAAGCTAAGATAATCCTACCATAAACATGACATTGGTGATTAGTAATGAAGTGCCAATTGCTTCCAAAACATGCCAGTTTATTCAAATTAGCTTCTCTAATTTTAGTTTTCAACATACAAAAAACCCTAGGCTTTTCAGTAAGGACAAAGTCTCTTAAAGCATTAAGCTTGGAGGGACTATTTATTCCACGAACATTCCAAACTATCAATTTCATAGGCAAGTAGTTTTTCTTATTGCTCCTCACACTTTTCCGAGACATGATCTGCTCATTTTTGTCCTCAAGGTTACTACCGATCAGCTGATCTACCCTTTGATTAGTTTCTTCAGCTAGCTCACTAGTGACAACACCTTCATCTGGATTGGGGTCACTATTCACCATCTCATTGCACCTAAAGTTAGTAGAGCTACTGCATTCTTCATTGGTTTTATTAATATGTTCCTCCCTCTGTTGAGCTGATTCAATATTGTTCTCTATCTGATTATGGATTTGAGTGTCCAAAGATCCATTAGATGGCTAGAGCATCCCTTGGTTCTCCTCCACCTGTTCTGTCTCCTTTTTTTTTCTTTTGATCCTCATGCTCCATTCTTTCCAGCCCCGTCACTTCCCAATAGTCCCCTTTAAGAAAAGTTCTACCCGTAGGTTTCCATTCTTTTCCTTGAGCCTTGAGGGATGGTCTCCAATGGTAAGTTACAAACACCTTAACTTCTCTAAGAGAATTTTCATCAGCTAGTCTTAGAATAGGAATGGTCTCTTGTAATTCTTTTGTGATATCCATGCTGATAAATAACCGTGCAAAGCCTACCCTTTTCCTAATAGCTGTGTTCTCATCCATACATAGAGGCTTTCCTAGATAACTTGCCAACATACTCAGCCCTTTAGTGGTCCAATATTCTAAGGGAATATTGTGGATATTTACCCATAAAGGAACACTCTTCCTTCTAATTTTCTCCAGTTCCATTCTAGGATGCTAGCTCTGTAGGAATAGAGGAAGCTGAGAGATATGCCAAGGACTTTCTTCAATGACCTTTAAAGCTTCCGATTTAGAAGAAAATGTGAAAATTATATTATCCTCTTCGGATAACATAACCTCCAAGAGTCCTCTTCCCTTCCAATTCCTAGCTGCCCAAGCTTGAATGATGGGAAAAGCAGGTCTTTTCTCCATAAAGAATCCAATTAGAGTAGCTTCCCAAGATTTTGCTCCTTGTTGAAGAATATCAATACTGGGAGCAACCATCAGCTTGCCATCAAATTCCACTGGAGGGCTGAACTCCAATGAGGAGTCTGATCTATCACCCACTACTTGTTTCTAAGTTCTCTTGGGTCCATCTGATTTGTTACCCGCTGCAGCAGCGGCTACAAAGCTCTTAGGTTCAGCCAGAATGGGGTGGTTTGGGTTAGGATTAGGGTTAGGGTTGGGATGAGGGTTAGGGTTCAGGTTAGAGCTTTGAACTGTGGATAACAGAGGGGGAAAATCTAATTTCAATATATTTTGCATGTTGTTTGAGTGCAGGCCAGATCTGGGACAAGGAAGCCAGCTAGAGAACAGAGTGCTGGAGACTCGAAGGAGGGTAGAAAGAAGGGGTTGAGATTCTGAAAGCAGGTTCGAAGGATGGATGATTCTGAATGTAGGTTTGAGTTTCTGAATGCAGGATTGAGCAAGGAGAGGGGCAGGTTAGAAAAGAAATGGGAAAAAAGTTTCAGGTAAGAGAAAACTAGGACAGAAGCAATGCAGATCTGGGAAAGGTGAAGAGGGAGGGTAGGAAGAAGCAGAGCAGAAGAGAATGGGTTAGGCTGAAGATTGGAGGTAGTAAGCAGAGCAGAGGAGAATGGGGTAGGCTGAAGTTTAGAAATGCTGACTTCAAAAATGAGAGAGGAGTTGCAGATCTGAGAATGGTGAGTGAGAAGGCTAAGAGAAGAAGCAGGCAACAAGGTAGGTGAAGAGAGGGAAAGGGATAGAGGAGAAGGTGGCTAGGGAAAGTGCAGTGGCCTGGGAATGGAGGGAGTGGCTGGGGAGACATCGGAGATTGAAGAAGGAGGTGGTTGTTGCAGGGGAAACATTATCTCTTGCAGGGGAAACATTAGTGATAGCATTATATTCAATTCAACTATTTGAAACATAAAAAAGTGGTGGGTTCAATTTATATATGAATTAACTTTCATCATCTTTTATAAATTAAATTTACTAGAAAAAGTATCGAAATTGAATTATAAATTGAGACTTTAATTCTTCTTTTGAATATTGAAAATATCCTTCCAATAATATTCATATAATCCTATCATATATCTCTTCACTTCATGCAGCTCCTCTCATCTCAAACAGCCCCTCCTATCAAGAAACGAAACAATAACACTTTCTCCACAAATCAGTACCTCCCATTATATTTAGGTTTTTTTCTTTTCCTTGTTCATGAGTGTCTTTTCCTTTTTCGTTTTTTTGTCTATGATCATCGTTCTCTTTTAGATCCATTGTTTGATTTAACTTCTCCTTTCATTTTCCCATTCTATCTATGCAAAAGAACTATTGCTCGTTCATGCATTTTTAAGCTTCCAAATTATAATAATTTTTTATTGTCTTCATAACTCTGTCTAGTCTAATGTCATTTGCAATCAATTTTTTCTTTTCATTTTAATAATGAACTTTTTTGATGATATCACTTATAATGAAATTGATGTTTATAACTTGCTCTATGTAAGTATAAATGTTTATTATTTAATAAGATTATTTTTTAGTCAAGGGTAAAAATGTCATATGAAATAATTGAATTCATTTTAATTGTGTTCCAAACAGTGTAATTGAATTCAATTTTAATATTACTGGGTTTGTTCCAAACAGTATAAATTGAATTCAATTCAATCTCATTAATGTAATTGAAGTCAATTCGTTAATGAATTCAATTCGAAGGTTTCCAAACGGCTCAAGCTTAATTACCCTTTAACATTTGACAAAAAAACTCAAAGAATATCAATTTTGAATAATTTACCTAAAAAATGTTCCCCTGTTAAATTAGGCCAACATACCAAGTATAATAAACTACTATGCAAAAGTTAAAAAATCAATGTATCCAGTACATAAGGCTCCACACTTTACGGGATTTGAGGAGAGTCATAATATATGCATCTTCTTTTTATATATTTTACAAAAAGGTTGTTTCTGTGATTTAAACTTGTGACATTATGGTCACAAATGAGCAACTAATAACTCAACCTCTTAATTAATATATATTAAATTAATTTTAAAAAATAAGATTAAAACTTAAAATCTAATGTTCCCTTGAACCTAAACCTAAAGGATCGTTTGGTTCTACTTCTTTTTTTTAATTGTGGTTTTTAGTTTTTAGTTTTTGGTTTCTTTTTTTAATTAAAAAAACATGCTTAGTTGGAATTTTTAATATAAAAACTGAAAATAAAAACTTGTTTGGTTCACGTTTGTAATAAACAAACTAAAAACAAAAATATATTTAGTTTATTTTTTATTATGCTCTTATGTTAATTATTTTTAATATAATATATTATTTTTAAATTAGTTAGAAATAAAATATATGTATATTTATATAATTAAAGAAATTGACATATTAATTGAATATAATAAAATTATATAAATTAGAAAATCTTATAATATAATTATGCATTTTGGAAATTTGTTCATGTCCTGGTTTTGCATCTCTGGTGGTGTTTCTGTGTTATGGTTTCTGTATCTATCTCTTGCCTAAGTTTGTTTGAAAATCACCAGTAGTGGTGAAATATTGAATTGTGAAGTCTGGAGAGGGTTTATGAAACCCATGCGTAGAAGCAGATAGCGGGGGGAGGCGACGATGCACACCAATGGCGACGTGAGACGTCACTAGTCATGGTGACACCAAGGAGGCGTCGGTAGTGAGGAGCCTCAAGCGAAGGTGCGACAGAAGCAAAAACAGGAGAATACCATGTGATTCAGGGAATATGAAAAAACCAAGAAATGAAGTAATAGCAGTAGACTATACCCAGGTGGGTTTACCTGAAAAGATCCTCAATTGAAGAATTCAGATTGGTTTGCCAACTTAAAAAAGCTCAATAATGAGTACAATTATCAGCTTAACTTGACTACCCACACCTTCAACCTCTAAGAGATATGGAAAAAACATTGGACTTGGTGTTGGTGCTTTCTGGACGGTGGAGAACACCATTAAAACAAGCATAAATACATCAAGGAAAAAATCATCTTCGTTGTCTCTATTGTTAACCTTTTCTTAAAGACGAAGGCAAGCATAGAGTAGTGAATGCAGAGCAAGGCTGAAAAAACACAAAAGACAATGAAATCGATATGTATGGTTTTTACAAGAAAAATAACTTGTTTTAAAATCTTACAAAAACGTCTTTTTTACGTTTCCATAAACTTGTTCCATTTTTTTATTTTTAGAAACTAGAAATGACAACAATACTCATCCAAATGTGTTTTAATGAATTGTTTATTTTTTTCATAAAAACCACAACAAAAAATGGAAAAAAGAAACGGAACCAAACATGCGCTAAACCTAAAACCTACTCTACGTCCTCAAAGTAAGTTCAGCAAAAGAAAATTTTCCATTTTACATAGATCATGTATGAACAAGAATTAACCTAATTTGCAGTATTTACAAAAATTGAAATTATGTACTTACAAGAGAGATATAGTGACAAGTTGGGATTTTACTTTGTTTATGCTCTTATGGATCCACCAATTATGAGCATTGTGGCAAGCGGTGGAAATCCAGATTGCATGACCATTTTGGCACGAGGGTTTGTGATTCACCCTGAAAAGCCTAAAAGGAGTGGACAAAAATCTAATGGGTGTGTTTTGACAATGGCATTTCGTGTTGCCTATAACTTGCCTGGTAGAAAATAGTCTAAACCATCTCAAGTTCCTGAGACTGTTTACCAAATCCTTAAACAAATTGACTTTATCATCACTCAAGTAGTTCTAAGTGGTGAGCTTAATACAACAATTGGTAAGCTTACTTGCTCCTTTGTTGTGATCTTTTTAATACTCATAATCTCTAGATGCACTCATTAGTCAAAGGTTTTGAATGTTTCAGTGACTGTGTAGAATTTGGTGTTAAAGAAGCATTTGTGGCTAGGATATCTTATATGTTCTTCTATTTCTAGTCCAAAAGAAGATGGAAAACAAAAGAAAATTAGGGATAGATTTAATTAAGTAAAACTAGGTTTTAGGGGAAATTAAGTTTTGGTTTTAATTTTTTAGTTTAAAATTTCTAAAAAATTTTAATTAATTTAAAATTAAAATTATTTAATTACACGTCAGCTACGACATGACTATTTACCTCGTTTAGTATGCCCAGGTGACTTAATTTAATAGGGACGTAAAATTTATTTGACGGAGGAGTGAAAGAATGAGCATTTTTGGGCAAATTCCTCCAGTTTAGGGGTTAAGCTTATATCAAAGATAATGGTAGGGACTACCCTAGACTTTTTGTCAATCATTACGAGGCAAATTAGGCCTTTTCTGTTGAAAATATAACAGACAAACTTGTACATTATTATTGTTGTTGTTATTGTTGTTGATGATGATGATGTTGATGTAGCTGCTGTTATTGTTGTTGTTGATGATGATGTTATTATTGTTGTTGCTGTTGCTGTTATTTATTTATTTATTTATTATTATTATTAAAAAATAAAAAGATTATAGTTATACCAAAATTCATTCTAGGTGATGGGTATAATTTTGATCAATACTAAATACACTTTTGAATAATTTTTGGAATTATAAAATATTATCTTAATTTTATATTTTAATTTTAGTTTATTATTATAGTTAAAAATATTTTGGAGGGTATAACTTTTATAGAAACTCTTTTAAGAGTCCTGACATTAACAATAATATCAAAATAATCATTCTTTACTAGCATAAAAATATTCATTGTAATTATTTAAAAAAAAATCCACTAAATTGCAAGGATGTGAGAGTTGAAAACTTTAACTAAAACCAAGTAAAATCTTAAGAGAGTGAAGAGCACCAAAGAATGTATCATTGTTTTGAGATAGAATAATTAGTGATGAATAGATAAAAATTCCTTTAGTAAGAATAATAAGACAACCCAAAATATACATATAAGAAAGAGTTTTAGATTAATTAAAATCACCATAAAAAACAAAAACTTCAATCCAAATGAAAAGGCAATGGCAACCTATAATAAATGAATGAAATTCAACCTTAAGATTTAACTAGAATCACACCATAATAAAAGAGGATTCTTAGGATGAATTGTGTTAATAAAACTTTTCTCATATTTTTCTGTTGGCAACCAAAAAGTTAATTGCATGTGCAAAATATAATCACTACACATTTAGAACAAACATAGAAAACATTTTATCTAATGTATATACGTATTGCTCTTTCATGTGATATAAATGAAACATAACATAAATTAGCGAGATTTTTACTAGATTATTGTTATTGTTGTACTAGGACTTTTATGTAACAAATCACAGACAATATAAAGAAGGACAGAAGTACATATTACTACCATATTTGCTAACATAGGCCAAAAACTATAGGATGTCACAAACACTTAAAGAAATAAAGATTTCTCATTTTAAACACAATATGAACATGGATTCGTGTTGGTGTCATGTTGGTCAGATGAAAAATCTCCTTAAAAATAGATTAGGGGCCTTGGAAAACGAGGAGTAACACGTTACTATCTTAGTATCATCTTCTAAGTCCTTCTCTCAAAGTTTACCCAAATTACTCCAAATTGACTCAAATCCTTTCCAAATTCATTCCTTTTCCTTTAATGGCTTAAATAATACCTCAAACAAGATATAAGTCATTTTAAGTATCGAATCTTATAAAACATCAAAATACAAGAATAATTCTATAAAAAAATCATGTAAAAAACATTAACTATTTAGCACCTACCAAAAGTTTGCATACTTGGATTTGTTTGTCCTTAAGTAAATCAATTTCATTAATCTTGACTTAAATAGGATGTAATTATAGAAAATTGTTAAAAAGATCAAGCATATTAATCAAGATTATCCACTACTTATTCAATTGCAAAGTTTATCAAACTGTCAGGAAACAAACTACGTAGAACAATTCATAAATCAACTCAATTCACTTCATAATTCTTTAAACTTAAACTAAATTAAAAAAATTCAATCTAATTCATAAAATATAAATGCATGAGAAAAAATTTTTTCAACTCTAGAATATGTTTGTAAGCCTCTAATAAATGCTTAATAGATTATATTTTTATCCTATAATTAGCATTTAGCTTGTTTGATTGAGATTTTTTATTACTTTTAGTACCCAATTTGTTCCTATTATGTTTTTAAGTCTTAATTACCTTTATAGAAAAAAGGAGCAAAAATCAAGTGAAATTGAGTAAAAAAACTAGAGAATTAAAGCTATTTTAAAGGACATACTTATGCTAGTAAAGAACATACCCATGTTGGTCTATGGACATGGTTATGTGGGTGACTATTTTCCTGTAACTATATATGGGTTAAAAGATGATGTTACATTTGTGTTAAGGTTAAACATGCCTGTGTGATTATAGACATGTCCTTGTCCATAGACCGTGTAAGTTGCTAAAGTTGTGCTTTTTCATAACTATTTAGTTTTAAAGTGAGATTAAGCAATACAGTCATTATACACAATCGTGTGTGTAATTGTGTCTGATTGAACCCAAGTTTTCTATATCAATTGGCGACAATTTCATGGTTTTTATTATACTTCTTGGCTCTTATTTTTGAATTTTGTGCTTAATTTAATTCTTGAGTGCTAGTCTTGAATTAATGTAGTTTGAGGGTAAAATTGTTGTAAATAATTAGTAATTGCACTAAGTTGATTTTCTTGGAACAATTGATACTGCAAACTACTATTTGTCATTGTAGGAGATTCAAGAAGTAGAGCTAAGGAGTGAAGCACAAAAGCACAAGTCAATGGAGTCCAACAGGAAAGTTCGCCGTGGCGAAACCTGCATATCTATTGAAGAAACCTTTCGGGAAAAGTTCACCATGGCAACGATAATGTTTGCGTTGCGGCGAAAGCTGAAGTTGACTGAATAAATCTTTCGGGAAAAGGTTGCCGTGACAAAACCTTCGAATTGACACTGACCCAGACAATTTTTGGCAAATTTACCCACTGTGCAACCCGATCCATTGACCCATTTCATGAAAAAGACCTATTTTAGGCTAACTTAACAGTAGAAGAAGGGAGCTGACACACATTTCATCATTCATTTTCCATCATCTGTCTCCATCTTCACGCACACACCATCATCTTCTCTCGATACGATTTTCTTCCATTTTCCACCGTCGACTGCTACCATGGGTGTCTCCAGTGGGTTCTCGGTCGTGAAGTCTCTTGGAGCTATACGTGGCTGGGCACCTCTTCTCCTCTTGAAGATGTAGCAATGGCTTGAGTTCAATGGGTTTAAAAGGGGAGTAGCTTAATCTATGTTTAGCTATGATTGATGAACTCCTAGGTTTAGGATTTGTAATTTGTAGTTGAATATTCTTGATTAGAGTTTAATCAAGTGTTGGATATTCAATGTGTGGTTGTGGTTTGTTAATGTAGAATTTGGAGCTTAAATATATGAAGTCTCATATATGTCTATTTATGATCTTGTTGAATCTCTTTTATCTTGCATGGTTGTGTTTGATATTGAGTTGATTTGAGATCCCAAAATGACTTGTTGCATTGACTTACCCACTACACACACTAAGGGCATTTAACAAGGTCTTAAGAAATGAAGTTCATTGATTAAGACCTTGGACTTAAAGAGTTATTTAAGGTAAACCATTTGAAACTTAGTGATTTCTACTCCCATCAAAAATTGATTTCGAACTATGATAGCCAAAGCTCGTTTTCAAGAGGATACTATCACCATTTGATAATTGTCTTTATTTTACTGTTTTCCTATTACCAAAAATCCAAAACTACTTTTTTACACATTTTTCCTTACAATTCAATTTAATTAGTTAATGTTACAAAAGATCAAAACCCCCTCCTTACTAATTTAGCTTGCATTTCATGACATATAGGTTAGCTTAGGTCTAATCGTTTAGGTTCCGATTAAGTGAGACGACCCGAGGTTGCATCCTATATTGCAGTCCTTAGAATATATTTTTGACTTGACCTCCAAGGGAAAGAACTAAAGGTTCGAATCAGTGTCCAATGTGGAAACCCTATTTTTGAAGTATAAAAGGATGATATGAAGGGTAATTAAAGGAGCTTGAGTTTTAAACACAGTTTTGAACCTTAGAGTGGCAGAGAAGCGAAGATGATTTAGAGATTTGAATAGAGAGCATAGTTCCATCAAAGTTTTTGTGGATTTTAGTAGAGAAAAGGGAATAATAATGAATTCTCTTATTTTTAATTCTTCTTTTAAATCCTTAGATATGTTGTTTGTTTTTATGAAATCAATTTATTTAATACCTTGGTGGGATGAACCTTAGGATGGATTTCTTATTTGACTCTATATTTAATTTGATCTGATTGTTAATTCATTGGATTCAATTATGTGTTTTGATTATTTCTTTAGTTGATATTTCTAGGACAACTAGTTTAAATATGATTTCACGTAACTGAGATTGAGAAATCCTTTGTATGAATAGATCTAGCATAACTGAAAAGAGTTGCATGTAATCCTAGAGATAAGACAATATAATCTTTCATATTAAGGTCAAACATAATAGTGAAATTCACAAGTTGATTAAAGCAATCTTAGGAGTTTTAACTAGAAAAGAGATTTTAGTTAATCAACCTAGAATTAAGTGTTGATAATCTTAAGAAAGATAATAATATAAGATAGGAATTTCCAATGGACAATGATCTTTAATTAAATTGTCTGATAAAGGGATAATAACTTGAGAAATGTTAAGGGGATTCATTACCTAGGTACTACTTACTTCAGTTTATCTTTATATGATTTGTGATAGTTGTAGGTTGCATAATAATTTAGTGGGTAGTTTAGTATGTGTTTAGTTGTTAAATTGAATGATTAGTGCATGTTTAGGTTAAGATTATATTATTTAGTTAGATATTTGTGTTTTGAATGTTTTATGGGTTAGAGCATGCTATTAAGCTTAAATTTTGTGTATTTGATGTGCCTTGATGTATTTGTTAGTTTTTCAGATCAAATATCAAAGAATAGAGAGAATTCAGAGGACACCTGGAGCAAGATCCAGGGCCACGACCCCATCTGCCACGATAGTGATAGAGAGCAAAATTAAGTGCCATGATCGTGGCCTGCGTAATAGCAAAAGTAGACCAACTTTTAACAGATTGTTATTGAAAAGGGCATTACTGCAGTTAATTGGTTTTACTAACTTAATACATTTTGTATAATCAACTTACAACATGTGGATTTTTTATAGACTCTGAAATCACTGTGTAGAGAAAAGGGTAGAATCAAGCTACTTATCATAGAACCAGAATGATGGAAACATGTAGGGTACGTCGAGCTAACTACGTTAAATAAGCAATGTATAAGACGCAACCCATGAATTTTATCCCCTTTTCTTTATATTTTGCGAGGATGTTAGCTTAATGTTAGATGGCTAGTCCCAAATTCAGAATCAAAAAGTTGTATTACTCAGGAAAGTATCACTCAACTTTCTCACTTATTATATGTTCTTATATTGTATACATTGAGGACAATGTACAACTTTAAGTGTGGGGAGGAGTTAATGATTTCTTAAATGTATTATAATCTTGGTTATTAAATTTTGTTAACTAATATTCATAATTAATTGAAATTTGTCCATCAATATTGTATTTCATTATTGAATTAGTATACAAAAGGATTATTGTTAGAATAAAATTGCTTTCATAAGTCTTATTTTTAATAGTCATTGAAAATAGACAATTTAAATGAAAATCGCATACTATTTACACACATAATATCATTCTTTTGTGTGAGCTTTTGAGCCTAAGAGCAAAATTAAAAAAAGAAGAAGCTATTTTATTCTTTCATGTGTGTTATCATGCATAGCTGAATAATTCTAGAACTTGCTTTTATTATTCATATTGATACTACAGTTTGTTAAATTATAAGCATTGAAGTGATAAAGACATTTAGATTCTACATTTTTTAAAGCCTATTTCTTTTCATATTTTATCCTTTAGGAACTAAGTTGAGCCTTAGCCTTTTTCCTTGATTATAACCACATTATTAACCTTTATTGCTAAAAACTTAGGGTATTTACATTACTTGACTAAGCTTGAGTTTTTGAATGGTTCAATATGAATTAAATTTTGGTACATAATGAATGCTCGAAATTATTAGGATTAAAAAAATCAAGCAGAAAAAAGAAAAGAATAATTATATAGTACCATTGGTTTATTAATGAAAGGACCTATGTATATTGTAAACAAGTTTCTTATAATATCTTTTTGGTAAATTTCCTTCAAACCAACCCTTTTTAATATCCCAATCATACCTTACCTAAACCCCTTTACAACCTTATAAAGACCTTTTGAGTTTTGTTTCTAGTTAACATAAAAGTAGTAGAGATGTGATAAAATTGCAAGCCTACGACGAGAGTTCTACTATGCATTGATTTAAGAATTTGATACCTTTCACCCTAAACACTTGAGTGCATTAAGTGAAATCTTGGTAAGAGTGATTTATGCTTTTGATTTCAACGAGATTATTGATGTAATTATTACTAATATTGACTTATGAAATTAGTTTTAAGATAACTTGATTCTACTTGTATGTTAATTTGATTAATATGACATAACGATTTATAGTATGGATGGACATGTTGAAATTAGTGAAGGATAAATGTTGTAAGATTTATAATTGAGATTAAGATTTGCTTGAGGATAAGAAAAAGTTTAGGTTTGGGGATGATTGATAGATGCATATTTGACTATAATTATACACCCATATTGGATGTATTTTGAATAATATTCTATATTTTTGTTGTATTTTGATACTTACTTCTCTCTAAGTGCATTTATAGGCTATAATTTCCTTCATGGACTAAAAGGAGACAAATTCAAATGAAATTGTGTCACAAAACTAATATTTCAAGCATCTTGGACATACATGGTCGTGTAAGTGGACGTGTAAGACTTTAAGAACATGTAAAGAAATGATTTTAGGGTTTTGGAGCTACATAAGCACCTACACAGTTATGTAAGTGACCGAGTATGTCCTAATAACCCTAATTTTCACTATAAAAGGATGTGAATGGAGGCAAACAAGGGAGAGCTAACTTTTACAGTAGACTCCAGGTGTGAAGAACATAGAGAAGGGATGATTTTGATAAAGGAGCATGGAGAACACGAACAATTCATCAATATATCCAACAAATTATAAAATCAAATTTCAAACTTATAAGAACATTCAATAAAAGAAAAAAGGAGATTTAGAATTATGATTCTTTTTTTCTATTCATTTTTCTTCCTGTTGATCTTTGATTTTATTTTCTATTATTTGTAAATAAACACTTTAAGTGTCTAATGAACCCTAATTCGGATAATAGTATGTCTTGGTTCTTTTATTTAATGCAATTACTTTGATTGATTTATTGTGATTCAATTATGAGTTTTAAGTATGTTCTAATATACCTAGAATATTAGTACATAATTTGATTTCATATGATCAAGATTGGAAATCCTTTATATGAATAGATCTATTATAATTGAAAGGAGTTGATTGTAAACATAGAGATAGGTCAACATAAATCCTCCAGATTAGAGTCAAACATAATAGCAAAATTTATAAATCGACAATGCAATCCTAGGAACTTTAACTAGAATGATTTCAATTAGTTAACCTATTATCAGTAGTCTGGAGAGAGGTATTAACATAAGATAGAAATTCCCAAGGTCTAATAATCAATAAAATAATTGTATGGTAAAATGTTAATTAATTAATGATTTTTAGGGGGTTTCATTGCCTAGACACTAATCATTGATATTGAGTATTATAAGTAATTTCCTTTGTTCTTTTTTCATTATTATTTCCTAATTTTATTTGTTTGATTTTTATTTTTAATTGAAAACCAACATCTAATTCATAAGTTAGATAGTAGGAGAAAGTTAATTACTAGTACTTACTTTCTCTATGGGATCAATCCATATTTACCCATGCCAGCTACAATAATGATGTGCATTTACAGTTAAATTAATATTGGTGTAATGACCAATCATTGAACTATAGTTTATTTTTATTGTTTTAAATTAAACCATCATCTTATATGTTCAGTTAGATATTAGAAATGAGGTAATTACTGAAGTAAATCACTTGTTAGTATAGTCTTTATAAACAATATACAAAACGCACAAGAAGGGGGGGTTGAATTATGTATTCTTTTTCGTAAATACAATCCCCTTTGATATTTCTTTGAAAACTTACTGTTTCAAAGTTACTAAGTGAATATCACAACAGTTATATGAGATTATCTTCAAGATTAAATCGCAATCAACTTCTATATACTTGTATACAAATAATAGAAATTAAACGTAAAGAGTTAGAGAGTACACACAGAGATTTTATCCTGGTTCACCCCAAACCGTGGGTTACGTCCAGTCCTCAGAATCCTTATGAGATTTCACTATTCTTCTCAAACTGTACAAGTATTCTTTCTCTTCAGAGCCTCTTCAGGTCTCTTACATCAAGTATTATTTTCACTTTTAGCCTCTTCAGGCTCCCAGCTTTTCCTCTCTCTTATAAGAAAGATATTGCAAGCTTTGTTATAGTAATGATAGCTCTAGTGTTTCGCACAACAAATATAGTGTTTTGCTAAAGTTTAAAAACTTAAAATCGCTAACGCAAATCACTAACTTTTTCAGTCTTCGACTCCGACTTGTATTTATAGCCTTTTTCTTCAACTACTTCTTGCTTCTTATTTCTTGTTTCTTTACAGAAGCCGTTATTTAGTTGAATTCTGTAACTAACTCAAACTGATTAACTGTCTGATGCACTATCGGGTCTTTGTCTTCGTATCTTCTTACTTTCTGCTTCCTTCTTAGTTTTCCGCTTCCTTCTTAGTTTTTGCTTCCTTTTTAGTTTTTCGCTTCCTTCTTAGTTTTCGCTTGCTTCTTAGTTTCCGCTTCCTTTTTAGTTTTTCGCTTCGTTCTTATTGTCCGCTTCCTTCTTAGTTTCTGCTTCCTTCTTAGTTTCCTGCTTCCTTCTTAGTTTTTCGCTTCCTTCTTAGTTTTCTGCTTCCTTCTTAGTTTCCGCTTCCTTATTAGTTTTTGCTTCCTTCTTAGTTTTTTGCTTCCTTCTTAGTTTCCGCTTCCTTAGTTTTTGCTTCCTTTTTAGTTTTCTGCTTCCTTCTTAGTTTTTGTTTCCTTCTTCGTTTTTCGCTTCCTTCTTAGTTTTCGCTTCCTTCTTATTTTTTGCTTCCTTCTTAGTTTTCCGCTTCCTTCACACTTAACACACATATTACTTCTAATATTATTATTATTTGAATGTCATCAAAATTATTAGATGTGAAGTCATTTTTGACTTAACAATCTTCCCCTTTTTGATGATAACAAATAATCATAATTTTAGAAAGATAATCGAGTATTATTTATAAGAAGATATACAAATTGTGTAAGCTATATTGTAAGCTATACTATCTTCTTTTTCTGCTCTTCTCTTCTTCTTCTCTTCTCCTTCTCTTCTCTTCTCCCTCTCTTCTCTTCTCCCCCTATCTTTCTCTTCTTGTCTTCTCCCCCTATTTCTTATTAATAAAAAATTTTCACTGTAGATGCTTCATAAACTCAGAGAACATTCGTTGCATCTTACTGCGGAGTGACTTGAGGTCTTCTTCCATAGACACTCGTAAGCGAGCTACTTCCTTATGTAAATCACCCACTGAGTCACGTAGATCATCAACCTTGTCATGAATTTCTTCAATTTCTTCGACTAAGGCTTCATAACTCTTCTGTTATATGTGACTAACTTCTTCCAAACCAATAGTAGCAACAAATGGTTCTGAAGATAAGACATCTAGTTCAATGATTGTGATAGCAGGAGGTTTGAAAGATAAGTTTCTTTCAGAGAGATCAAGGTCATCAAGTCGAGGTAGCTCTGGAACTTATTTTCTAAGAAGGTGTAGTATATCTTTAATTGAAGGTATAGAGCTCAAAGGTCTAAGGTGCATAATTAGGTGCATAAGAGTCTCTATGTTAAAATTAATACCTCCAATTCTGATGGCTCTGTACTGCCCTTCTGTTATTTTGCCAACTACCTGAGAAGTTTCATCAGTGTTGAAGCGACCACAATGACTTCCTGATGCCTTTGAGATATAGTGGGAAACATAGATTCCTTTCGGTTGAGCTGCATAACATGCTGCATCTATGTTCCTCACTTCTTCTTCTATCTAATCTTCTGTTAGATCACGTGTAATTCCTTCTGGATACATTTTCTTCTTCCTCTTATCTTCATTGCGTACAATGTAAGGTCTTGGTTGAATGTTAGGTACAATCTTTATCACTGTTCTTTTTTTGACTGGATAAATACTGTACTTCTGCTTAGTCATCTGTGTTGGATATGGCTCTGACTTCTCATCTCTCAGAACACCATATAATCTTTTCTCTCCATGATTCAACAGATGTATTGAACGACTATTTACCAAGATTGGTTCAAATTATACCTTGACCACCTTTCTCAAGGGTTCTCTTATTATTATTGAGCTTCTACTCCTGACAGGTTCAACTTCTTCAATCATCTTTAGTTTCAAATCCTCTTTTCTCATAGGTTGAGAAGGATTAACATGTGATGAACTGTGTTCAACTGCCCTTTTCTTTTGTTGAACATTAGTTGGAGTACTCTTTCTCTGACTGGTTCTTTTTTTGTTAAGGTTGAGATTTCTTCTTCTCAAACTCCAACTTCCTCTTACTTTCAGTTTCTTTAGTTAATTTTGCTGACTCCTCCTGCAAAATTGAGACTAATGATCTAGTTGTCTGTGATGTTTTCTTTCCCGAATCTCCACCATGAGTTAGACCTTTCCCTTTCTTCTGATCTTGTTGTCTCAGGGTTAATAGTCTTGGTTGTTTGGATTTTTCTGAATGAAGTGTCTCCCCCCTTCTCTTCAAAGACACTTGTTTCTCAAACTGTTGCAATTGACTTTCTTCTTTATGAGAAATCGTCTTAACTTTCATTAATTCATCTGACGGTTTCTTCTTTTCTTCTATAGGCATTCTTCTAGTAGATTGAGATTTTGATTTCCTTGTGGGAGTAACCTTCTCACTCAAACTTTGTTTGACAGCACGCTCCCCCTCAATCCTTGCTTTCACCATGGAATCCGCATCCTCCTTTTCCTGATTCTTCAAGCCTATTTTACTGATAGTTATCGCGTTAATGACACTTTTAACGTTCATCTTCATTCTGTTTCCTCTTTCAAGAAAAATTCCATAATCTTTGAAGATTCTTATCAGTAGCATACCATACGGTAGGGCATTAGAGTCTTTCTTCGACTTTATCATGAAACTGAGGATTAGGTGTGGAAGATCTATAGGATGGTGGTTGAGTAGATGAAACAGGCATTGCTCATCTATCATCGTCACCAAATTCTTCGATCCTGTTCTTGGTAGAACACAATGGAAGAGTAGTGCATGTAGAATCCTAGCCTTCGACACAAGAGTTGAAGCCTTCTTCTCCTTTGGGTCACTACATCTATAGAGTTGTCGATTGATCTATGCCTTCTCTACATTGTCTTGAGTCATCCATCTTGTTTTATGAGCGACCTTTACTCCAACACACGGACACTCAGTAGCCTTTGCGATTGACTTCAATGTTATTATGACCGACAATCTATCCACCATTGATACTAACGTATCTTCTACTACCTTTGCATTCTTCTAGAAGTCATATACTTTATTCAGATAAATTGTCTCACAGTCCTGAAAGAAGTTCTTCCATCCAGCTACATCAATCTCTGGTTCGATGTCCATCTGGTCCTTCTTCAAGGAATCGAAATCAACGTGTCTTCCATAAGTCATTGATTGCTCCATTTGTATCTGTAGTCAACAAAAAAATAAATAAACGCACAAATGTATTTCTCAAGGAGGTGATGTTAGTTTCTAAAGTTGAGAGTGTGAGCACAGAGAGTTTGATATCAAAAACAAAGTAATGAAATGTTGTGTTGAGAGTTCTTTCAAAAGTCGATTTCAGGGTATCTCAAGAGTGTTCTAGAGTAGGTGATATTCTCAAGGCTTTGAGAAGATTTCCCTCTAAAACTTCCTCATGAGAGAAGTTACCGTTTGTAACTTACTGTTACTATTACCTTAAATTTTTACGCCTTTTAATCTTTTTAACTAAGAGGGTCAACTGGGTTATGACGTGTTAGACGGTTGATCACTCAACATTACCATATTCAGGTTTCGTCTGATTTCTTTGAATCTTTCTTCACTCAATGGCTTAGTGAAGATATCTACCCATTGATAGTTCGTCTCAACAAACTGTAGACTTACGATCTTCCTCTGTACGTAGTCTCGTAGGAAATGATGCCTAACTTTGATATGCTTTACCCTCTAGTATTGTATTGGATTCTTCGATAGGTTGATAGCACTTGTGTTATCACAGAAGATTGGAATTTGTTCTTCTCGTATTGAATAATCTTCTAACTAGTACTTGATCCATAACATCTGTGAGCAACAACTTGCGGATGACATATATTCAGCTTCTGCAGTGGATAGAGCAATTGAGCTTTGCCTCTTACTTGACCAGGAAACTAGGTTGTGGCCAAGAAAGTGACATCCTCCGCTCGTACTCTTCCTATAAATCCTGTCTTCAGTGTAATCAGCATCACAACAGCTAATTAACCTGAAATCTTTACCTTTCTCATATATTAAGAAAAGATCAGTAGAACCTGATAGATATCTTAAAATTCTTTTGACAGCTATATAGTGAGATTCTCTAAGATCTGCTTGAAATCTTGCACACAAACGAACACTAGACAAAATATCAGGTCTGCTTACTGTAAGGTAAAGTAAAGAACCAATGATTCCTCTAAAAAGGGTTTAATCAACCTTCTTACCTACTTCATCCTTAGCTAAAAGGTTTGAAGGATGCATAGGAGTTGAAATAGGTTTCACTTTTTCCATTCCATATTTAACCAACAATTCTTTGATATATTTGTGTTGATGAATAAAAATCTTTTCTTCATTTTGCTTAACTTGTAACCAAAGAAAGAATTTTAATTCACCCATCATGCTCATCTCAAATTCATTCTTCATCAGATTCTTAAAACTAGTACATAGCTTTTATGACGTTGCTCCAAAGATAATATCATTAACATATATTTGAACTATGATGAAATCATTCTTAATGCATTTTCTAAATAAAGTCTTATCTACATGTCCTCTACTAAAATCATTCTCAGTTTAAAAGGAACTTAGAGGATCATACCAAGCTCGAGGAGCTTGTTTCAATCCATACAAAGCTTTATGAAGTTTATAGACATAGTCTGGTTTTTTAGAATCTTTGAAACCAGGAGGTTGATTTACATAAACCTCTTCATCTATAAAACCATTCAAAAAGGCACTTTTCACATCCATTTGAAATAGCTTTATATCATGACAAACAGTATATGCAAGCAAGATCCTAATAGCTTCTAATATAGCTACAGGAGCATAAGTTTCATTATAGTCTATTCCTTCTTTTTGATTATAGCCTTGAGCTACTAATCTAGCTTTGTTACGACTTGCTCTACCTGACTCATCTAGTTTATTCTTAAAAACTCATATGGTTCCTATGATAGACTTTTTGGAGGGTCTGGGAACTAAAGACCAAACTTTATTCCTAGTAAATTGGTTCAACTCCTCTTACATGGATAAAATCCAAGCTTCATCCTGAAGAGCTTCATCAATTTTCTTAGGCTCTATTTTAGAAATAAAGGCTACATTTGCTT
>JANKOD010000003.1:16820454-16833706 GCA_026284645.1 Erythroxylum acuminatum | reverse complement strand
AGAAAATTTTGAGGTCCATGACTCCTCAATTTAATTATGTTGTGTGCTCAATTGAGGAATCAAAAGACACAAGCACGTTGACAATTGATGAGTTGCAGAGTAGTCTTCTGGTTCATGAACAGCGCATGAATCCTTTGGTGGAAGAAGAACAGGCGTTGAAGGTTACACATGGAGAGCAAATTGGTGGTAGAGGACGTGGGCGTGGTGGCAGAGGCAGAGGAAGGGGGAGGATTGACAAAGCAACGGTTGAATGCTACAACTGCCACAATCTTGGACATTTTCAATGGGAATGTCCACAAAAGAAGAAGGAAGCTAATTTTGTTGAGGAAGAAATGCTGCTAATGGCACTGCTCGAAACAAATCATCTTGGTCAAGAAGGAGGTGATGTATGGTTTCTTGACTCAGGCTGTAGCAATCATATGTGTGGTAAAAAGGAATATTTTTTCGATTTTGATGAAAATTACACTGATTCTGTAAAGTTGGGTAATAATGCGTATTTAAATGTTATCGGCAAAGGCAATATCAGGTTTCAGGTGAAAGATTCTGTACAAATCATCACTGGTGTGTTTTATGTACCTGACTTGAGGAATAATTTGCTGAGCATTGGACAGCTACAGGAAAAAGGCTTGGCCATTCTGTTTCAACGCAACATCTGCAAAATTTACCATCATGAGAAAGGACTAATTCTGGAGACAAAAATGGCATCAAATCGAATGTTTGTTCTCAATGTTGTGTCTCGACCTATCGTTTCAGCATGTTTCAGTACTGTGTCAGAGGATGCAGCTCACCTTTGGCATAATAGATATGCACACTTGAACTTCAAAGGTCTACAGACACTACAACAGAAGGAGATGGTGTTGGATCTGCCCCAGTTTAAGCCACCCTCGAAGCTGTGCAGAGATTGTCTAGTTGGAAAGCAACACCGTAACCCCTTTCCAAGCACAAGCAGCTGGAGAGCTACACAAGTCCTACAGCTCGTCCATGCAGACATATGTGGACCAATCACGCCCATGTCAAATGGCAAGAAAAGGTACCTGTTCACTCTCATTGATGATTTTAGTAGAAAATTATGGGTTTACTTCTTAACTGCAAAATCAGAAGCATTTGACTGCTTTAAGAAGTTCAAGAGTTATGTTGAAAAAGAAGTGAACTTACCTATAAAGAATTTGCGAACTGATAGGGGAGGAGAATTTACATCCCAAGAGTTCATTGATTTTTGTGTTGAGCATGGCATTGGAAGACAGTTAACTGCTGCCTACTCGCCTCAACAAAATGGCGTAGCTGAGCGCAAGAACAGAACCATCATGAACATAGTTCGTAGTATGTTGTCTGAGAAGAAGATTCCAAAGACGTTTTGGCCTGAAGCTGTTAATTGGACTGTACACGTGCTGAACAGAAGTCTAACTCTTGCTGTCAAAGACAAGACTCCAGAAGAAGCATGGAGTGGCATCAAACCCTCAGTTAAGTATTTCAGAGTCTTTGGTTGTGTCTCACATGTGCATATTCCTGATCAGACTAGAACCAAGCTTGATGATAAAAGCATGCCTTGCATACTACTGGGCGTTAGTGAAGAGTCCAAGGCCTACAGGTTGTATAATCCTGTCACGAAAAAGATTCTGGTGAGCAGAGATGTGGTGTTTGAAGAGGATAAAGGCTGGTCATGGGAAGACAACAACTCTGAGCACATGGTGTGTGATCTAGAGTGGGACGATGATGAAGATGCTGGACCAAGTGAAAGATCTGATGGAGACAGTTCTGGTGAACCAGTTGTAGGAAATTCCTCTCCTGCTCCTACTGCACTTACTACTGGATTGCCTCCAAGAAATCGCAGACCACCTGCTCACTTGCAAGATTTTGAGTCCGGAGAAGGGTTATCTGATGAAGAAGAAGTAGAAGGAGACATGGCCATGTTTACTGAAACAATTGGAGATCCTTTATTTTTTGATGAGGCCGTAAAAGATGAAAAATGGAGATTAGCAATGGATGCCGAAATGCAAGCCATAGCAAAAAAACAACACCTAGGAATTGGTGGAGTTACCGAATGGGAGCAAGAAAATTGGGGTGAAATGGGTTTACAAAACCAAACTTGATGAAAATAGCTAGGTAAGCAAGTACAAAGCAAGACTTGTGGTGAAGGGATATGCCCAACAACATGGTGTTGACTACACAGAAGTGTTTGCTCCGGTGGCTCGAATGGATACGATCAGACTGATAATTGCTTTTGCTGCAACCAGAGGATGGCCTCTATACCAATTAGATGTAAAGTCAGCCTTCTTACATGGTGACTTGCAGGAAGATGTCTTTGTAGAGCAACCGTGTGGCTATGTGCAGGAAGGGGCTGAGAACAAAGTCTATAAATTGAAGAAGGCACTATACGGGCTCAAGCAAGCACCACGAGCTTGGTATAGCCGGATTGAAGCCTACTTCCTGAAGGAGAACTTTGAGAAATGTGAACATGAGCACACTTTATTCGTCAAACGAGGGGAGGAAGGGAAAGTACTGATTGTAAGTTTGTATGTTGATGATCTTATTTTCACTGGCAATGATGAATTATTATTTGCAGAATTTAAAAGATCAATGCAGCTGGAATTTGACATGACTGATCTCGGGAAAATGAAGTTTTTCCTAGGCCTTGAGGTGTGCCAGAACAATGCAGGAATTTTCATATGCCAGAGGAAATTCGCAGAAGAAATCTTGAAGAGATTCAGCATGGATCAGAGCAAACCTGCTCGAAATCCAATTGTCCCAGGTACAAAGCTTGTGAAAGACGAAGAAGGAGTGAAAGTGGATACAACTCTCTTCAAACAGATTGTAGGGAGCCTGATATTCCTTACTGCTACTCGCCCAGACATCATGTTTGCTATCAGTCTGATCAATAGATATATGGAGCATCCCACTGAATTACATTTGCAAGCAGCAAAGAGAATTCTTCGCTATGTCAGAGGAACAACTGATTTTGGGATTTTTTATAGCAAAGAAGGAGGAGACGAACTGACAGCATATACAGACAGTGATTATGCTGGTGATTTGGACGACAGGAAGGGCACATCTGGATATGTTTTCTTGTTTAACACTGGAGCTGTATCATGGTGTTCAAAGAAACAGCCAGTAGTAAGCTTGTCTACTACAGAGGCCGAATTTATTGCAGCATCTTTTTGTGCATGTCAAGCGATTTGGATCAAAAGAATTCTGCAAGTGTTGGATTCTAGTCAGGATGAGTGCTGTGTTATTATGTGTGACAATAGTTCAAGTATTAAATTGTCAAAGAATCCAGTTATGCATGGACGAAGCAAGCACATAGATGTGCGTTTTCACTTCCTGCGTGATCTCACAAGAGCTGGTACTGTGAAGATGGAATTTTGTTCTACAAAGGATCAGCTGGCAGATGTGATGACAAAACCCCTCAAACATGAAGATTTTGTGAAGCAGCGAGAAGCCTTGGGCATATGCAGCAAAGCGTTTATAAACTGAATATCTGAGACAAGCAGTATTCAGTTTAAGGGGGGATGTTAAAGTTGAATTAGTCGTTAGTCCAGCTGTTAGTCTGTTTGATAGTTAGCTTGATATCTGCTAATAAGGTTCTTGATTTGTAGGGAACACAAAGTTTGTTTTTCCCATCTGGTTGTTAGCATATTTTTAGGGATTCTACTTAACGTTCCAATTCCTTTTGTACTGCTATAAGTAGCGTTGATATCAGCAATAAAGTGTGTTGAATTCTGATTTCATTTCTGAGTTGTGTTCTTTCTGTGAGTCTTCTATATTTAACAGACCCATCTGATTCCCTAGTCTCTCTCTCCATCGTCTCATCATCCTTTGACCAGCGCGTTGGCTTTCTGCTTTAACACAGTAGCCCCTCACTTCTTGTTTTTTTCCATTTCAGTCCCTCCTCAATTGCAACTTGACCCTTATTTATTTATTTTTTCTTCAAAACTGAAAAATAAATAAAATTAGAAAGTCGAAAAGATGAAATACAAGATCTCAAGCAAGTTAAAGAAAGAATCTACTTATTGCCAAGATAATCTCATTAAAAGAAAAAAGATTAAACAGGAATTTATCTTTTTTCTTGCAAAAATAAAGTAGACTAATGAATGGAGCTACATGTAACTACATACATTTGGTTTCAAGCTAACAAAGCATATCTTATATAAAAGTTGAAAACAAAGATCCAATGAAAGAAATAAAATGCTTGATACTCTAATCTATGAAGTTTGGGATCCTTAAAAGTTAAAGTTGGATCATGAGGATAAAGGAGATCATGTAATGCAAGCTTGAAGAGTCCAAGTATCCATGAAAATTATGAATATCTAAAGTAGGTACAATTCTTATTGATATGGATACTATGCAACAATTCACAATCTTTTATTGCCCTTTATTCTCCACGTGATTTGGTATAGAGGTACTCTTAGTATGTGCAATAGAGCATTAACTACTACTAAAAGCTCTAAAGTTTCAAAACACGATAGGTATCTAAAAGAGAACAAGAATCTAACTAGAATAGACTGCTTCTATCTTTCGTAAAGAATACCTAAATTTTGAGGACTAAATATTCCAATTTTCTATAAGTTCATACGTGATTTTTAAGGTGTTAATTTTGGGTAAAAGGTACTCCCCTATCCAAGATAATGTCCCCCTTACAAAAGAAGTTAGAATCTTTATTTGTATATAAGAAGAGTTTGTTCTTTCTCTTCTTCCAAGCCATTAAGTGTTGTTTTGAATAACTCTTTAACACAAGTGAGCTTGTTTGGGCATTCCTAAACTATGGTTTGTTCCCAACTAGAGGCTATGCACTAAAACTTACAAAATTATAGGATCAAGTTCCGAGTGTATTTGACAAAGCAATAGTTTAAGAACAATTGATTTGTGTCTTCAAGCTACCTGCTAGTCTAGACAGTGCAAGTTTGTTGAAAGAGCCAAAATAGAGCCTAGCATTAGTGCTTAGTCAATCCTTAATTACAAGATAGAGAATAAAGGAAGCTTTAGGCATGTTTATAGGGTTTTATATCAGATTATGCCAAGGCGCTTTAGGATATGACTATTCAAAAAGTTCACACATGACTACTTGGTGATTGTGCCTAATTTAACCAAACATTCTTACCAACTTTTAATGAATTGGGATGATAAGGGGCATAATGTTAAAATGATGGAGTACTACTTAGATAGTGATGAGGCCAAACTTATCTGGTGTTGTTAATGAACATCTCCATATTAGAAGAAGTAGGGATGCAACGCATAAAGTTGGAAACATTTGGAATTTTATACAAAAGGTATAAAAGGTCTAATAAATCATATAAAAACCTTTTTTCACCATTTCCCATTTTTATTAAGAGTTAAAATTTCTCTTAACTTGAGTAATTGAAGCATAGTCCCTAAAGTGTGAGGCTTTGGTTGATAACTAAACCACCATGGGTTTTAAGCTTGCATGTGTCCATCCATTTAACTTCGGCTTTGTTATTGTTAGTCAAACTTCCACTCTGTAGGTAATTCTTTAGAATTCTTTCAATGTCTTTAGTGAACTTAATAGGGAGGAACATATAAGCACACCAATTGACTAGCATACTGGAAAGAAAAAAAAACTTGATTAATTGTAATCTACTTATGAAAGGTAAAAATTTGTTGCTCCAACTTGACTTCTAATTCTCTTATGAATGGCATCTACAAGTGATTAAAAATTATGGCAAGTGAGTCTAAAGGGAACTATAGGGACTCCCAAGTAACTAAAGGGAGGTTTTGATAGTTGGAACCCTAAAATTCTAGAGACATCAGATATAGAACATTTTGTTCTTATTAAAAAGAGGATTATAATTTTCCTTTTATTAGTGCTAATCCTAAATCAAGATTGGAAGGTGTTTAGAGACTCAAGTAAGACCTTTTTAAGTCTAGCCTTACCCTTTAAAATATAAGGATATCATCAGTAAAAATGAGATTAAAGAATTGAAAATCTTTATATTTAGATTGATAATAGAATTTATTAGCAAAGTTGATGTTTTTTCTTGGCTAATCTTAATAAAGCTTCAATGCCAATGCTGAGCAGGTAAGCAAATAGGGAGTCTCTTTATCTTTGGCCCCTTGCACCTTATAATGCCTTAATTGGTTCACCATTAATGAGAATGTTAAAGGAGGTAATGGATACACATTGATGAATCTAGGTTGTAAACTCATTTAAAAATCCTAAAACTTTAAGAAACTTCAAAGAGAAACCCCCATTTTATAGAATCAAAGGCTTTGCTGAAATTAATTTTAGAGTTAACTCTTTATGTTAGGATCTTTGTTGAAATTAGGATCTTTAACCAATTCCTTCTCTGGCTCCTCCTCTTTGTCTTTCTCCTTCTCCTTCTCATTCTTTCATTATACAATACCCTTCTCCTTAACTTTCAAGTCCTTTCCACTCCTTAAAGTCACCTCATTCACTTGCTTATTTGGATTTGGCTTAGTGTTAGCAAGCTATCGAATATGAGTTCCAAGTTATAAATGGAGGCTTATTGCTTCTAAAGAGACACTTCAGTACTCTAAAAGTAAGCCTTAAATGTAGTAAAGAATTTCACCATAAGCATCTTAAGACTTAGCTTTCTTGATTGATGCTATTATTACTAAAATTTGGGTTAGGGACTTTGTCTTTGTTGTCCTTAATTATTTTTTAAAAACATTGATAGGGTTTATCCATTATAGATTATAGGTGTTACTATAGGAATTACTTTAATACCAATTTCTCATAAAAATAACTTGCCAAATTGGTTGTCTCATATTGTAAGAGGCCTATAAATCATGAATTGGGTGTCGCCCACCATAAATTTCACAACTCATCATTTATGTTAATTAAGCTGCCAATCTCATATTATCAATCTTTCTACTCAATTCTTATAAATTTACCTCTAATATTGTCACCACATCTACATTGTTTGGATGCCACCAGATTTTGGCTCCAACCTTAAATTTTCCTACTACTAATTATTTATTGAAATATTTTAATAAGTTCTTACAGTTCCTCGGGAGTTTTAAAGATAGTAGTTTTGTTTAAAGAAGCATCAATCCAATGCTTATATGGATAACTAAATCTATTGTGAAATGTTTATATTTACAATCCCAAATCGAGTCTATAGTGTAGGCATTTTCTCAATAGCTTATTTTATCTCTCCCACATCTCATACAATGTCTCACTCTCTAATATTGAAAAGAGAATATATGATTCCTAAGTTTCATTGTTCATGTTAAAGGAGAATACCTAACTAAAAACTTCTCAACAAGCCTATTCTAGGTGGTAACAGATCGAGGAGGCAAATACTTCAAACATGATTTTACTCTATCCCAAAATTTAAAAAGGAACAATAGAAACCAAATAGCATCCTCTAAAGCTCCATTAACTATGAAAATATTATAGATTTCTAAAAAGTTGGCAATGTGTGTATTTGGATCCTTATTAGGCAACCCATCAAACTACACAAGTTATTAAACCATATGAATGATTGTCTATCCTATTGGCCTAAAAATGCTAGACTATATTGCAGTGAGCGATTTTTTAGAAAATTTGTTTGTAGCATTGTCCTCCTTTTCTTGCCATTATGTCTAGTAGCTGTAACCTAAGAACTTTGTAGCTACCTTTAAATTCTTATATTTCTCTCCCTTAGATTCCAAATCAAATTACCTTTAATCTTTGGATCTAGCTCAAGTAGTAGTCTAGGACCACTTTTTGTCATAATCAAAGATACCTTAATGTGTATTTTATAATTTATACATTTACTCCATGACCCTTAGTGATTAATGCTTTGAAATGCTTAAGACATTCATTTTAGTTCATATTTGGTTTTAGAAACAATTTGGAAGCACAAAAGCTAAAATAAGTTAAAAGCACATTCCTTAAGCCATCCTACTGATGTTCAAACTCATTTGTCTTTTTGGAACAAGAAGGAGATGGATTGGGGTGAAGATGGGACAAGAAAATGTAAGAAAATTAAGTTTTCAAGATGACCTGAAAAATGCACAGTAGTGCATTATTTTGAATGGTGAAAAATTTTGGTGATAAGAAGATAGTAAAAAAAGAGTCAAGAACTTATCAAAAAGGAAGCAACCCTGGAGAAAAATTCAAGAAGCCCCATCAGTATTTAATCAAGAGCATTAAGATTCAAGATTTATAAGAACTTATTATCTTTTGTTCTTTATTATTTATTGTTGGTTCTCTTTGCCTTTTTATAAATTAAATTGGGATATAAATTTAGATAGGATGAAGCCTAACCTAATGTATTGGATTATTATTTATGCAATATTGTAGTTTCCTTAAGAATTATTCATGTTTGTTTAACGTGTTGAATTGAAGTATTGAAAGAAAAACTTTCAATTTTGAATTTCATATATATGAATTGAAGTAGTGAATACAAAAGATCATATATGTGCATCATCAAGGCATGGATAATGAGATTTATATGGAGCCCTAGAACTAGGACCATATAACTCTTATAGATTAGAGTGAACATTATCATAGGAATTTACATAATGAAGTAATATGTTCTTAGGGGCTTTTGGTCCAAGTGAGCTTTTGGTCAATCAACTTAAGGATATGGGTTATATGTCCTGAGAAGGAATATAATTGTAATTCTGAAATTCCTATCGATACAAGAAATAAGGATTAATCATTAAATAAGGATAAATTCAAACATAGGAAAGTTTCTAGGGAGATTCTCGTCTAGATCTTATTTATCTACTAGTTTTTATTCTTATTTATTACCTTGATTAGTTATTTTTATTATTTGTTTTAGTTTAGTTATTTATTTTAAATCCAATCATTCTTTTTATTAGATTAAAAAATAGAAAGAGAATTGGAAATAGTTATTATAGTCCTCATAGGATTGACACTCACACTTGCCAATCTATATTATACAAAACAATAGGTGCATGTGTCCTAGTGATTTCTTTTAGAATTATTTTAATGTTGTTATTGATGTTAGTCATAGGAGAAGACACAAGCAAAGATGATAAGGCAAAAAGGAAAGAAAAGAAAGGGGGAAATGGGAGAAAGAAGGACAGGGAGAGAAGAAAAAAAGAGAAGAAAACTGAAGGAATATTTCTCGTGTCCCTTTTCCATTACATTTCTCAATTAAATAACAACATTATGGTAATCAAATAGCCAAGTACAATCCATATCATACAATATCTTTCTTTACCCACAACTAACTAACCCCCTAGCTAACGAAGTGATGCTATTTGTCTGAAATTTCCCTAATTCTATTACTCCTCCTGGTGCCATTCTTTCATAGCTGGGTTGAAAATCAATACTTAAGTTTATGGAAGTAGTACCTACAATATTATTCCCCCTTTAATTGGAACCTTGTCCTCAAGGTTAAGTTTCGAAAAATCCTAAGGGAAGTTTTTGGAGTGGCTCCAAAGTAGCTTCAACTTCTAGTTGATTCTCCCATTGAATCAACAATTGAGAACAAGGTTTCCCTTGCTATAGAACTTTATGGTAGCCTAAGATTTTGGAAGGCTTCAAAATTAGGTGGTGATTAGTAAATTACTGAGGCTGGGGAGCTTGTGAGTGTAGAGGGATTAGCAACACATTCATTAAGGAGAGACATATATCAGACATTATGGATTTAAGGATAAGGGGGAAGTGTTAGACAACAAGCAAGTGACCTGACCTGTTCTACAATTTGAAAAGGACCAAAAAATTGTCAAAAATGTTTATTTGACTATCAATGAGCAACTAAGGAATCAATTGGGATAGAGCTTGAGGAATACCCAATCATTCACAACATAAGTTTTCTATATACGCTTAACTTTGGCTTGATTTCGCATGCATGTTTGCGCTCTTAGATTGTATTGTAGTCTAGTTAATACTAATGACCTAGTAAAGCATCCACAGCTTTCACAACAAAGGTGCCACCCATATAATCAACGAGGGACAAAGGTGGGCAATTGAACACTACCTCAAACGGAGTCATGTTTATGGTAGAATGACAAGAGGTGTTGTGATTCCATTCGGCCCACATAAGGTAATGTATCCATTAATGAGGGTGATCTGGTGAAGCATCTAAGATAGCCTTTTAAGCAATAATTCAAAACCTCGGTATGTTTGATAGTTTGAGGATGGTATAAACTACTAGTGGCCAACTTGGTTCTTTGTAGTTTAAACAATTCATGTCAGAAGGAACTTATAAAAAAAGGGATCTCAACTTAAAATGATATTTGATAGAAACCTATAAAGCATCACAATTTCTTGAACAAACAAGTCTGCTACTTGAGGGGCAGTGAAGTGAGGGCCAAGTGTAGAGAAGTAGTGTGCTTTGAAAGCCTATCCACCACCACCATTATAGCTATCTTGCCAGAAGATGGTGGTAGTTCAGTTATGAAGCCTATAGAAACTGAATCCCATATTTTTCCAAATATAGGAAGGGGTTGTAGCAGTCCTTTGGGGCCTAATTAAAGGTTTCACAACTTGAAAAATCTCACAATTGCTAATATTTCGAATACTTTGGTGTAACCCTGGCCAATATAAGAGTTTGGTAATTTTGGAAAAAAGTTTGTTACAGTCTTACATGTCCACCGATTGGTAAATTATGGAATTCAACAAGGAATAATAGTTAAAAGCCTGAAGTAAGAGGGATATAAACCCTGCCCTTGAAGAACATTAATTTATCCTTCACACTATACTGTAGGTAGTATACTGGTTTAGAAGTTACATTCATCGCATTAAAAGGATGGTTAAACACTCTAGATAAGGCATCAATAATTTGGTTTTTAACCTTGTTTTGTAGACAATCTAGTAAGCATACCCAAGCAATTTAGTAAGCCACTTCTATTTCTCAAGTGTTTGGATGGTTTGATAGATCAAGGCTCTCAAGCTTTAGTGGTATGATTGAATGGTGAATGGCCTCCCAAGTTAATATTGACACCACTTTTGCACTACTTCTATTATAGCAAATATTTCCTTGGCATATACTGATCCAGACTTGAGATAAAGAGGTAACTCTTTACTAAAGTAACCAATCAAATGGCTTCAGTTCTCCCTATTTAGGTAATTCATTATAACATTATTGTCCTTATCCCAGCTCCAGTTGAGTCAATTTTTTGAATAAAAGGCTCAAATAAATTTGGTAAAAGAAGAATAGGGGTGTTAAAGAGAGCTTACTTCAATGCATTAAAGGTAGACATAGTCGTAGGGGTCTATACAAAAACATTCTTGTACAACAACTATAAGAGTGCTAAAATAGTATAATATCGTGCCATAAATTGATGACAGTTCTCCTCAAATCTGAGAAATATATGTAAGCTATTGATGGAATCAGGAAAAGGCCATTGTTGGATAGCCACCACCTTATTTGGATCCACTTATACTCTATGGATAAACACCTTATGGCCTAAATAATTCAACTCGGAGCATCCAAATTTGAATTTGGTCAATTTAGTAAATAAAGAGTGGGATTTAAGAAGGGATAATACTGTCTCCAAGTGTTGTAAATGAGTCTCTCTATAAATAAGGATACCGTTAAAAAAACGAGGAAGAATTTCCTTAGAACTTTTTGAAAAACATAATTCAATAAGGCATGGAAAGTGGAAGGGGCATTAAAGAGTCTAAAAGGCATCATTATGAACTCGTAATGGTCGTCATATGTTCAAATTGCCATCTTAGATATGTCAAGTGGATTCATACTTGATAGTATCTTACGTGTAAATCCAATTTGGAGAAGACTATGGTGCCATGCAATTCATCCAGGAGTTCGTCAATAATAGGTATGGAAAAGTAGTCCTTAACTATGGCGATGTTTAAAGCTCTATAATAAGCATAAAACCAAGGCCATCTTTTTTTTGACAAGGAGAATTGGAGTAGAGAAGGGCCACTGCTCTATTAGACGACTCCCTTTAAAACGCATTTCCCTAAACAATTTTTCAATTTATAAATGGGGGTTTATTAGGTAGTAATGGAATACAATGGTCAATTTTTCTCGATGGAGGAAGCCTTAGGAGTTTTCAAATATGGCTTGAAATTTGGAGAGTAGTGTTTACAACTTTTTGAGGAAAAAGGAAGGCACGTTAGGGCTGATTAGTATAGGTTTGGGAGAATTAACGACCTCGATGGAAATACTAAGCCACCCTTTAGGTCTTGTTGTAACATTTGAGGGGGCTTCTAGATATATGTGTTGGGTCCGCACAGATTTTAACCCCCATTGGGAGGCCCTGTTTTGGACCCAGACACACACAGTGTCGAGTACCCGCACAGATGCCCTGCTCTGGGTACTCTCATTACTCGGTGGTGGGTCCTACACCCACTCACCGATCGGTATTGTCCTCATCGGTCCGGGAATCCCTCTCCAGGATTCGAACACAAGACCTCAAGGTTTTGTTGTTGTTTAACAACATGCCTCTCACCAATTGAGCTATATGTTGGATCCCTTTACCGGAACCCAACCTCTTACTATACATATCTTCATACCTGAGCGTGGCTCCCCGAAATCCCTTCTTTCTCTGATACCGAACGTGCTGGGCCCCGTTGCAGTCCAACTCTTGAACCGCAAAACGTGAGCGTAAACCAAAAATCCTCAAGTAGACCGAATTCAACTAATCCATACACAAAACCATCTTTCCGTTCATCGTTATCCATTCATAATTCACTATTCATAAATAAGCATTCTTTACAAGATGAAATACATTTTCAGTCCATAATACATCAATGCTCCAAAATCGTAAATACATAAGTCACTTGACTACAACTCTAGTTTAAATTACACAGTATACAAAATCTGAGTTAAAACTTGATTCTCTTTCAATCCATCTCTTACTCGTTACCTGGACATGGGGAGGAAAATGGGGGGTGAGCTTAAAGCTCGTGGGTAACAGGTTTATAACAAGGAATAAGCAAAACCTTTTGAAAAACTGTTTGTCATTACACATCTTTGAAACCTTAGAAAACCACATTTGAAAACCATAAGATATTTGTTTCTCAAAATTCTCGATTTGTCAAACTGTTTACAATTCAACGTAAAACTCATAGTTAGTTCATAAAACGTTCATTTTCAATTTTACAAACCATTTCACAATGCAAACATAAACTTATAGTTCCAGATATAATCACATAACACTCAATTATGCACCATTCATAACTATACACAGATGCAATGCACAAACACACGGCTCGAGAGTTACGGAAACAGAACGGATAACCCGAAAGTTATACCGTAAACAGAACGAGTCTGATTTCTCAGGATCTCGAGGCCACAAGCGGGCAGCCGGGATAAGGCTTAACGTCGACGTGCACGTGACTAACAGA
>JANKOD010000003.1:16719060-16729238 GCA_026284645.1 Erythroxylum acuminatum | reverse complement strand
ACTCAAATCCTTGGACCGGATACACTTGGAGCTTGAAGACACGAAGACTTGGGCTATTTTAATGCTTCATCACTTAAGCCCAAGAGTATATCAGACCTATTTATTTAATTTTTGGACCTCGTTTTATTTTGGGCTTCCATGTATTTTAGCCCAACCTTTTATTATTTGACCTAGGTATAAATACTTATGTTCTAGGATTTTTGGACAACTTTTAGATCATAATTACTTGAGTGCCGTCGACTTCAATAGGGAGAAATGTTATTCTCTTGTTTTTGTTACTTTTCGAACCATCTTTCATTTATCAATTGCTTTCCCAATTGTGACGTGTCGATTGTTCGTTTCTCTTGATTTTATTTTGATCATCGAGATTGCTTGCAACAAGTTTTCAAGAGATTTCGTAGAAATCTAACCTTGCGTATCCTTATTTTCTTGATTCTTGAATTCAAATTTGTCACCCTTCTTAATCCCTCTAGGTCGAAAACACACCAGACAAAAACACCCATCGAAAATATCATCAAATCGACGTCAATCCTTCTGTGGTGCGCATTACTAGTCAACCAAGGTTCCTCCTGCCACTGCTACCATGTTTCTTCCTCCCACTGCTGGTGAACACACTCGACTCTAATCACAAGTTTTCTACTGGGTCTCACTGTCGTTGCTGCCCAATACATGTGTTACTACCATCGCATGCCTCCTGACAACACATCACTATCCGTCCCTTGATAAGGGCGGAAATGATGGATGAGGAAGACGAATGAAACAACGTAGAAGAGGAGAAGGCTTATAATTAGGACGATTTCGTAACAAGAGCAGAGAAATAAGTGAAGAGGAAGACGACGTAGGAAGGTATATAGTCGTATGAATAAAACGAGTCATGTAAGGGAGTGACAAATGTATTAATATGATTGGGTGCGTAGTAACGGGTGTATTAGTCGTTATTATAGCCACTGATGCCAGGGATGAATATCAACTAACAATTGTAACTGTTTTTATCTTTCTTGAGATTAGAATCTCTCACTCTCCTGTTCGGCTTCTTCTTCTTCCTCTCCAGTCTCTTTTGCTTTATCGAATAGAACCCCATATCCCTAATTTGATTACAAATAAATCCTTGTAACAAATTGGTATCAGAACCTGATTTGGGAGCTTACGTTGCAAAATGGCGGAAGGAACGCGAGGTCAAGAGTGGAGACATGTGGAGGAGGGACTGCGCAGTCAGATGGAAGAGTTAGAAAGCATGCATGAAAGAAGCATACAGGAGCTGAAGGACTGGATTACTCAACTGTTTCAAAATGATAACAGTGAGAATGGGGTGCAAGGAAACGGTAGATCAAAGGGTGCCGGAAAATGAAAGTGGATACAGTTATTACGGAGGTTGTTACACCATTTCTACCAAGTATAGCAAGATTGAGCTATCGGTGTTCAAAGAAGAGAACTTAAGAGCGTGGGTGTTCAAATGCGAACAATTTTTCACACATGATCATACGCTTGTATAATTGAAGATTGGATTAGCGACGATGTATTTAGAGGGTGAGGCTCTCGCCTAGCATGAATTGTATGTGAGGAATCGAATGACCCAAGGACCACCAAGCTGGGGTGAGTATCTGTTAACTTTGTAGCAAAGGTTTGGGGAGACAGTCTTTGAAGATCCCATTGGAGAATTCAAAGACCAATGGGATCTTCCTCTTCACTTATTCCTTTGGTCTTGTTATGCCGTCCCACTTATGAGCCTTCTTCTCTGCCACGTCGTTTCATTTGTCTTCCTCACGAATCATTTTTGCCCATATCATCAGGTAGCCACTTGGTTCAATAGTTATATTGAAGCAGAAACAACTATCAAAATCTTTCGTACGGATTAGTCTGTTTGCTGACATATATTTCAGCTTGAAGGAATGTTACTGATGTGTGTGCTGGATTCAAAGATGAATTGGATAATAAAGATTCAATAAATTGCAAAAAATTGATGAATTTGAGAATCTAAAATATATCTCAGATTACTGATTTATCAAAAAAAAAATCTCAGATGCTGCAAAGAAATCCTATATCACCTACTGATTACTTCCTGGAGAGTTTATTGCTAGCCTTAAACCCACCTTAAAACCCTTTGTTTGCAGCTATTGAATATGCAAGGTTGCAAGAAGACTCAATTTCAGCCCTCAATAATCTACCAAATCTAGTTCATTCACCCCCAAAACGTGCATTCAAAATCCACATCCTCCAAACCACTTTTAATTGTTAAGCACTAAAATGTTGCTAATTAAGGTTCAGTACCTAATTCGGTGTCAGGGGAAAAGAGATTTTCGGTGCTCTCCTCCTCTGAGAACTGAGAACAAGTCTCTTTAATTGGGAGAGCTATGACTATGATGCAGCATTTTCGAACTCCCTTTCTCCACCAAGTTGATGAGCTCCTACTTGCTGTAACATTTTGATTGGTTAAGGCAGTTGATTGAAAATTACTCTCTTATGGTTGTCAGCCAGCATTTTATGAGTGAACTTATCTGACCACTATGCCATTCCAATCGAATTGGGTCCCAACCCAAACATTTACTTACTATTTTTCCTTGGTATAGAACCTCCAAAGAAAAACTCAACCTTGTATACCAGGCCGCAAAACTGTTCATCTAACATCCACCAAAGATAACCAGTCCACTCCAGCACAACCCAACAACTTTTTAGAGCACCCGCCATGGCCATGCAGGATTATGGCAGCTAACCAAGAAAGAAAAAGATCATAATAGCAAGCGCACCAACCTTGAATCCAAAAGTTTATTATTTGTAGCAATTTTTTCTTTCCAGTCATTTCCTTTGACCTTTAACATAAATGATGCTCCATATCTACTTATGGCATTTGCATTTACCATCACCAAAAGAAATTCTTAACATAAATAGTGAAATGTATCTCTTATTTGAATATCAAAGACATTGTCCCAGCGGAAGCTATTGTACACAAAACCAAATGTTTTAGTTAAGCCTACAAAGGCAGATGTAAAAGAATGATATTGTGAGAAACAAGATTTGCTTTTGTTCCCCTATCAGCAAGTCCAAGAAGAAGATCGCTTAATCACGGGTTTCATTTGCTTGTCCTCTTCTAAGGATATCATTCCCAGATGTGAAGGATCCTCCAACATCATCTTTGCCACCAAATATCCAGCAATTGACCAAATTTGATATTTCCTTGCCTGTTTACCAATGTATCTTCCATGTTTTCCATCATAATATTCTGGCCAGCTATCTTTAAGTAAACGGGTCTCTGCAAGATCAATTGCTTTCCTTGCAATTTGAGGCCGTCCCGTTTTGATGCATGCAGCAGTTAGCAGCCATAAGAGCACTGAATTCATACAAAAGAAAAGGGGGCAAATGTTGCAAAGGAAAGGATAAGCAAAATTAAAAAATTTTATCACAAAGTGTGCTATAAATCTTACTTTGAAGAAAAATGTCCAAACAATACAAGGTGATGAAAAAGATGCATTCATGAAATGCGTGATGCAATAATATGTTATCCCCAAAACAAGGAAAAAGAAGGACAATAGCATCTGGACAGGAAGCAAAAGGTGATCCTGCACAACATGACACGGTGAAACAAGAGTATGTTAACACCTACGAAAATTTTATTTCATCAACTTTCACATCAGACTGGCATACTTTTACTGCTGCCAAAATTATTTGCCAGCAAACTAAAGCCCAGTGATGTAGAATATCCAAGTGTCATCACAATATGTGAATCAGAAAAAAAATAAAATAATTGGATGCATAAATACGTTCTCCCTCATTTCAACATATTTTATTGTTTAGAAGGAACTAAGATCCCTTGATTTTAGGTTTGCAATGACTTCTTATAAGCTATGCTTTCAGAGTAGCATCAGTTAATTTTCCAATTGTGGAGAGTGAGTCTAGACTCAACAACACAAATGCATATAAGTGTAGATTTTGCATTATTCAGAGAAGTTGCAACTGATTGTTGATTGATATAAAGAGCCATTGCACTGATGATATAAAGAACTATTGCATTGAGGATATTCCCTACGAATTAGATGCAAGCCAGGTATGTTTTACGTATAATTTAAATCAATAACCAATTACAAGAACTCTACTTATTCTTACCCAGATTTTCAAGAATTAACCAGGTCCCTAGACAAAAAGAGGAAAAAGCAAGTATTCAATACATAATATGTCCATTGACTGGATCCAAATAAAGACAATATATCGGAAAATCAATACATTCACTAATGAGGATGATTAGGACTGTAAGAACTTATTGACTACCATCAATCACGTCTCCCATTAGTTTCCACCACTGTTCTCTCCAACAGATTTTTTATGAGCAATGCCACTAAGGATAACCAAAGGAAAACAATTTGATCTCAGATGGAAAAATGTAGAGCCAGACAAAAGTAGTGTGCATAATCTTGGCGTCCCAACCTACAAGCTTTAATATCTTGGGTATGATTTCATTGGATCAGATTCAAGTTTTTAACAATTGACACCAGAAAACCATGACAGTAAGATAATCATCCTGAGGTTCTATATGGAAACATTAATATCAAATCTTCAGTTTCAGAAATGAAGAGGCACATACCTGGCCAAGATCCTCCATTGTGGTAACTCCATCTTGTATTCTTGGGATCACAACCAGTCACAATTCGCCATTCATGACTTTCTATTGCAGGATAACAAATTTTCAGAGGCATTTCTCCAACCAGCTCCTCCCACCGAGATTCAATAAGGTCCATAATAGCCATTGATTGCTCAGGAGTTGCAAGAGAAGAGAGAATAGCTATACAGTTACCTAAAGCAAACCAACGAAAATCCATCCTTGCAGGACTAACATTTCCAATGAAATAGCCACCACGTGTTGGCATAAAATCAAATAGCCAGTAAGGGATTGAATCAGGAATAACATTGAACTTATTTACTGCAGTGTGAGAGTACTCCTCAGTTTTATATCTATATATATCATTTAGTTGTTGAAAGTCAAGCCAGAAGTAGCTTCGCATGTGATAACTCAATGCATGCAAACGTTTCACTATTCTCTCTATACATTCTTTTCCTTCAGCATCGTGTTTTAACATTGACAATGCACAACGCAAAGCCATAAAGAAAAGTGCTTGGATCTCGATAGGATAACCATAAATTCCCTGTAACAGGAACCAAACATATTAAGGCATTGTCAAGCATTTAAAAGACATAAAACTTCATCACAGAAAATTTAAAACTCTTAAGACAATCACCGGCAATAACATACAAAGTAAAATTTACTTCTCACAATTTCAAACAGAAGAACAAGCAAATTGAGCAGTTGAATTGACCTTCCAGTTTTATTTCATTTATCTTTTTGTTTTTGACGTGCATGCAAATTTTTAAGTGAGTGGAAGATTAGCATAAGGTAAGTTAACTATCCTTCCAAAAGGGGAAAAGACATTAAATTAACATTTTTAAAAAATGACAGAATATCAATGCACAAACAAAAGTTTAATAAGTCCACCAAAATAGTATCACAAAATTGGCACTGTTTATAGGCAAAACTTAAAGAAAAGATCTAAATAATAGCAAAAAATAGTATTACTATTGACAAACCAAAAGATCTAGAAGTTTAATGAATAAAGAGAAAACATAGAAGCTCAAAAACATTAGTAGAGCAGCATGAATAAAACAAAATGTGGTTCCTGAATTCCCCACTAGACACACAGTAATCCACTTCAGTAGAATTTTAAAAGCTAAAAACGAAAATGATAAAATTAACACAAAATCGAATTATCAACTCCCAAGAATTGCTCTCGTACAAAACCAAACAAGAACCAATAACAGCATCCAGTGTTCATTCATCAAACCATTTAGTGAAAGAAAAACAATACAATACAAAGAGAAAAGATAACATAACCAGTAATTGAAGTTCTAAGATTAGCAGTTCCAAGGTAAGAAATTAAATCAAACAGCAAATGCCTTCAGCTGGATGTCTACCAGATTTTAGACTCCAAAAAGCAATTATTTCATGGAGCCTGTCAATAGTTAGTTCATTGATTACCATGTTTATGATTACCAGAATCACCCCCATAATTCAAGTAGGCTACACAAAATATTTAAGAAACCATATTAAGCAAAAGCTTAAGAATGAGATTTTTAGCATGGAATATTCCTGATGATGCTATTGCAGATAACAAGTTATAACTGTTAGATAATGCTTGTCCATCTCTTAAGCAATAGATGCATTGAGCTCCATGAAAGTATTAAATCATTGTTAGGAATGGCTAGGAAGCAATAGCCAAACTAATCAAAACACATATATAATGTGAGTACATGAGAAATAGAGAGAGAGAGAGATTGTAAAACCATGGTTGCTCACCATTCTGCGATCAATCATTGAGCATCCATCAGCACAAAGAAGAGTAGGAAATGTATCAAACCCCTCTGACAAGCAGAGAGTCAATATAAGTCTCATTCCCTTTTGACATTCTGAGGTCTCGGCCAAAGACAAATCCCCAGTTGACTTTGTATAAGCACGAAGCAGAATGATCCACCAAAAACCAGAGTCGACTGGGGCAACTCTTCCAATTGCACTCTCACCAAAATCTGCAATAAGCGTATCTGTTTTTCGAGCAGGATCATGTAGAACTTTAAAGCTAGCTGGCATTGCCCCTTCCCCAAGTTTGAACCGATCTATTCTTTTCTCCCACCCTTGAAGATGAAGTGTCTTCAGCAGGAAGTTCTTAACTATCTCGGGTTCACCATTCATCAGAAAAGCCAGGGCACTGGGCACAAAATCACGTACAAAAACCTACAGGAAGTGGGGGAAAAGCAAAGAATAGATGACTAACAACACAAACACAAAGAATCTTGTCTAAGCTTTACCTGAAAAAAACTAAAAACTATCCTTTGACTTGCTCCAATTTGTACCCAAAACTAGGTGCAGTTTCGTGGATACCATTTCCCAGAAGTCCTATCATGAGTTTCTAAAAGACATTTAACAGCAAACTCTAAAGTGGCACCATTAGAAGCAGTTAGCAGATAACGTTTACAGAATGATCCACATTGCACTCCAGCTCTATTACTTGTTTGGTTCTGAATTTTCAATAGGAATACAAGGCACAGGTTTACAAATAGAAACAAGCAAATAAAGGCTTTTAAGTAACATCCTTACAGTAAAACTGAAACTAAACCATCAAAGAGATGTTCTAAGCTTAAAGCTACCATCACCGTGCAGACGATTAATAAAACCATGACAAGGGTGAGGAATTAGTTTGGAAGGGATTACCTGATCATAGTTTAAGACCTCCTCAGAGGCATGATCAATGGCTGCAATGGTGCCAACTGGTTGAGTTCTAAAGTACACCATAGACTTTCGCAGCGCCTCCCAGGCGTCAGCCACCATTGGGTGAGGCTCAAAAGAGTTGCGAGCAGATGATGCTGGTGTATCCAGCCCTGACCTGTACCCAGGTGAATATGAGCTCTCATAGTTGTCGATTCCTACTCTCGAGAGCCCAATTGAGAGTTCACTGAGAGATCTTTCGTCAAATGACCTCTTCCTCTCTATATTCAGCCTTGGCTTGTCAAGCAGACGAAAGAGATCAGAATCATCCATTTCTGAGATAGAGCATGTTGAGCTCACATTCCTAAGTCCGGCCTCTTTAAGTCCATCCATTTGTATTGTCTCCTCTTTCAAATTTGCTTTCAAATATACTCACGATAGCTTGTTTTTCTAGCCAATGAAAGGATATAAGGCGTTAGGATTGTATGATGAAACAAATATTAACTACAAACATAATAAGCCCACCGAAGATGGTCATTTAGCACGCACACAAACGCCCGTACACAATTCTCAATTAGACGCATTCTACACTTGCCCAGTTTCTCTGGCATATGTCCAACTTTTCACGGATGGACAACGTAAAAGGACATAAGCCTCATATTTGTAGTTTATTTAGAAAGAAAAAGGACAAAATAAAACCAAAGTAGGAAGTTGTTAAACAAATCAATCACTATTCACAACTTGGAAAGGAAAAAGGTAATCCAGGCAATTATTAACGGTGAACAATAACACGTAAAAAATAAACAAAATGAAACATCATTAGATCAAGATCCAGTACCATTTCCAAATACACAAACAAAATGATAAAAGGACGACGCATAACACAATCAAAATTGTCATTTTCAACAAGAAACTGAATGAAATTTAGCTAAAGAAGGAGAAAATGCCCAGATCTAAGGCTTAAAAGAAACAACTTTGAAAACAACTACACAGAGCGCGCGATAGAGGGAGTCAGAGAAGAGTTAACCTTACCAAGTACTGAATTAGAGAGAGAGGGTGAGGGAAGAGTTGAGTCAGATTCGCCGGCGGGAAGCGAAAGGACGAGGTCGCCGGCAAACGGAGAAAAAAGAGAAAGAAGGGAGGAAAAAAGAGGCTGGATCTTAAAAGCGGGCATTTATAGTGGGAGAGAATACGGACACTCGTGAGATGTTTGGGTAAGGACGGGGAGTAGCCGGTGAGAGAAGAATGTGTATGGATTTGATGGTCCGACGTGGACAATAGATCGTCAGTTTCTCTTGTCTGGGCTTCTGACCGGTTATGAGATTTGCCACCGGTAACTTGTTTTATCGGTTGGAAATAAAAATATATATATATATATATATAGAGAGAGAGAGAGAGAGAGAGAGGAAGAAAAAAGCATGAGTTGTGGCGTGGGTGGGGTTGAATTGGGAACTGAAAACGAGTCGTACAAAAAACTTAATTGTATTACATTACATTAACCTCCTGTTTCATTCATAAGTATCAGTTAGCTCACACATCAAGTAAATAATTCCTTTACCTATACATATTTGACATTACCTTGGCTTTCCGTTTGTATAAAAATATGTTTTTCGATTGTTTTTGTTAAAAGTTAACTCCAATCCAAAACTTTAGGAAGAATCTGAAAATACAAAGATACGCTTCTCCCAAAAGGTTAAAATAGATTCTTTTGGAACGTGGGAGATGCCTAAAAGAAAGTCACGTGGTCTGTCTGTCCAGCTACTGCAATTGCAATTGCAATGCGTACCGTACCCTAAACAAAATGCTTTTGTTTTGTGTCCTTACTTACACCAAGAATTTTATTTGCAAGTGCAAATCTCAAGTCGGGTCCTCATATGATGATTTGTCTTCTAATTCAATTAAATTAACATACTCCAATTAATCGTATCTAACATTCGTATTGAAAAGGAGCGGAGGAATTATAATTACTAGGAAAAGGAAATATCTTCATACCTTAGGAAGTAGATGACTTGGATTCCGATTGAAACTTAAAGAAAGAGAGGTGGGGGTAGGTGAGTGGTCAACCTTGTATGAACATGTACATGTATCAATTTACATTTTGAATTTCATTCTACCTAACAACGTGTTTTTTTTTTTATTGAATCCAATTGGGCGTAATAAATAAAAAGGACTGCTAGGTTGTTAGTAGATGATGAACAGCTGAGCTGGATGTTGGTTGACCACCAACTCATGATCATCCATATTCTTCGTATTTATAATACCATCAGTTACGTAACAACTCTAAGTTTAACCCCACACATATAATAATCAATTGAAATAATACAAAATAATCAATGTAGGACAAAAGAAATAACACGTTGTGATTAAATTATTCCCATTTGGCACGCGTTCCATTCCATCTTCTGTCATGGTACGTACAATCTACTAATATTTATAAAACCAAAGCTTGGGATTATTTATCCAATTCAATACATTCTCTCTAACCTTCAAGTATATGAATATGACCTTAAAATATTAATTAAGTTGATAAGATATAATTAGGAGTCCAAACGTACTATAGTTTTATGATATTTTGTAATTTATCTTGTTATTCCCTTTTAGTTGTCATTTAAACATTGTCTTACTCCAGTCCACTCAATCACTGTTAAAAATAGTTCATGAACAGGATAAGACAGAATAATATTAAAAAGAAGATCCTAGCTTGTTAAAAATAGGTCTAAGACTTCAACCCATATTCTTTTTCTTTCCCAATATTCAACTCATATTGTTGGAGTTAGTATAGGTGTTTTTCAGCATTTATAAGCTATTAGGAATTTTCTTTGAGCATTTATAAGCTATTAGGAATTTTCTTTGAGCATTTATATAAGCTATTAGGAATTTTCTTTGAGCATTTATAAGCTATTAGGAATTTTCTTTGAGCATTTATATAAGCTATTAG
>JANKOD010000003.1:16643371-16675027 GCA_026284645.1 Erythroxylum acuminatum | reverse complement strand
TAAAGTCTGCACACGACTTTGAATAAAACGCGCTAAAGGGGATTGCCTTTAGGGCACAATCAAACAGTACCGTCCTTACATAAGTCGACTTACCCAATGTACAAGTCGACTTATCGGTGCTGAATACGTGTAAGTCGAGTTACCGAAGTGTACAAGTCGACTTACACTTACAACAGTAACTCCATTCTTTCATTGTTTGTTTCGTCTTCACCCTACTTCATCTCTTTCTTGCTCTATAAAGGTAAATAAGATTGAGCATCAATAGAACAGCTCGAAGGATACAGATTTAGCTCATTTTGGTTCTTGTTCCTCCAACTTGTATCTAAAGCAAAATACAAATCAAAACAAGTATCATAAGCACAATATAACATTAATCACTAAGCATTAGGGAATAAATATATCAACAATCAATCACTTATTATAATATTGGTCTATTACTGGTCTCAGTTACCTAACTAATTCCTTAGGCAAGCCCCTATGTCTTGATAAGCACACTACTAACCTATAAAGAATTAGATTTATCAAAACTTCTATAGTGAAGGTTCTATATTAGGAATTACCTAGCATACTGAGAATCTTAAGATTAGGGGATGAAAGGGAACTAATTGAAGCAAAAATATCAGTATCCTACTATTGGAGACCTACAAGTCAAACAAATTACAAAGTTTGGAAACTAACAGGTAAGAAATTCACAACATTGACTTATTAGGAAATAATGAGTATGAACAATATGATTGGACTGGAAGAGGCAAACCCAAATGTAGAGACAGTTTGTGAGAAAACTATGGTATTAGAGGAAATTAGCTCAACTCTAGTAAAGACCAATGTCCTAGAGGAGATGTTTCCACTTAGAGAGCCTATGGCCCCTGATGCCAATAAAATCGCAAACCTAACTAAATAGATATCTCCTACAAGAAAAATAGTTGACTATGCTAAACCACAATAGGAATAAAGCTCTTTAGATAAAACTACAACGGATCATGCTATAGGCCTAAGTAAGGATGCTCCTTGTATTATAACCAGAGGAACCTCAAGTAGGAAAATAGAATGTCCCTACAACCAAAACCACCCATAATGTGTGTTTTGGCCTAGAATGTTAGAGATTTTAACAACCCTAACAAAAAATAAACTTCAAATGAATTTTTATCACTAGGAAACCCCTTTTTATTGGCCTTTTAAAGACTAAAATAAAATCTAATTACCTAAAGCAAATGGTTTTCAAATAATTCTTAGTGTGTGATTTCTAACTAAGAAACTTATTGTAATGAAAAAGTGATTATTTCTTTTAACCCTATTTATGTTTAGGAATAAGAATTAAAAATGCTCAGACCAATATCTCCACATTTAGGAATGTCAATTTTTCCCGGCCTGATTTTGGCCCAAGTTGACCATGCCGAAGGCCAAAATTGTTTGGCCTTACTGGGCTCGACTGGAACATCAAAAACAACGTCAAAAACAACGTCACATTATAAGGTTGGGTTAGGAACCAAGAGTGGCTCGGGTCCAACCCAGCCCATTGACATCCCTATCCATATTATAGTCACCCTAATCCATAGTAATACCCTAGTTGATATCACTTTTATCTATGCACACAATTTAGCTTCTCAAAGGAAAGCTCTTTAGTCTGACCTTACTAATTTAGTAGCCTCTATTTCTAATCCTTAGATTATTCTTGGAGATTCTCTACTCCTATAAAGTTGAGGGAAGATCTCTAATAAAATAATAATATTGATGACTTCAGAAACTACTTATACAGTATTGGTTTTAAGGACCTTAAATCTAATGGTTATTAATTCACTCAGGATAACAAGAAAGAAGGAATTTGAACCTAAGAAAGAAGCTTATTTGATGTTACTTGGACCTCCACTTTAAACAAAGTGTTTTATAGTTCATCCCCCCAATAATATCGAATCACTCTCTAATAGAAGTGCATCTTAATGTCTATTCTTACACCAGAAAGAGCATACTTAAATTTAACAATTTTTTAGTAAATATCTTGAATATAATTCTATTATCAATAAGTTAATTCATACAAATGTAAAAAGGTATAGCCCTTATAAGCGTAGTAGTAGATCAAGGTAATAAAGATCGAACTTAAATAAAAAAGGTTTGCAATGATACTCTTTAGACACTAATAGATGTCAATGATAGCTTAACCAATTTATAAATCAAGCTCTCCCCTAAACCCTACACAAAATTCTTATGACTCAAGAGAAAAATGCTCTCTTTAATCATATCAATGCTTTTGATAATCATAATTCCCTTTTATGATAGAGATAAAAAATTTAACTATTAAATGATGAAGATGAGAATCCTAGGTTCTTTCCTAGCTTCATTCTTAGTAAGAAGAACACCAAATTGATATGTACCCTCATAGATAGTATATGAGAAACATATCACAAGAAAGGGGACCTTAAAACCCTAGCTTTCTAATTTTTCAAAGAATCTCTTCATAGTATAGGTGGCTTCATTTCTTATTTGAATGAAATATAGAACTTTATACCTTACTTAATTTCTAATCAGCAAGTTAACTTCTCGGTACTCCTTTCAAAGAACTAACGTGGAAAGAACCTTATTTATTATGAACTTAAAACGAACTCTAAGATTATATTGTTTTAATATATTCTTTGTCTAAAGATCATCGAATCTAGTTACGGATATAATAAATTCAGTTCTCGAATTTTTCTCTTCTACAAATTTTTAAGAGAATTCAATAAGACTTATATATGCCTCATGCCTAAAACCTAAAACCCCTCATGTTTTAAGGAATTTAGACCAATTTTTTATTATTTACAAAATCATCTCCAAAGTACTAGCTTCTAGACCTAAAGCAAGCTTACAAACCATCATAAACCTAAGCTAATGTGCATTTAACCAAAAAAGGAGCACTAAGGATGGTATCCTCTTGACTTAAATATTCTTCAAGAATTACCATAGAAAGACACATATAAGGAGCTATGTATTGAAATTGAACTTCACTAAAGATTTTGAATTAGTAAATTAGGGCTTGCTATTTGGTGTTCTAACAGCCTTTGGGCGCCCCAACAAATTTATAAGTTAGATACACCAATGTGTTACCTCCACAACTTTCAGTGTCCTTATAATGGTGAACCTACTTCTACTTTCTAAGGAGGGAAGAGATGAAGATAAAAAGGGTCCTCTTTCACAATATCTATTCACCTTCTTCACTTAAGCTCTCCTCATATTAAAAATAATAAAAATAGGAACTGAAAGGATAATTCAGTACCATTTCAAATGTAAAATTCTCTAAAATTTTAACTTGTTAATGATATACTAATGCTATTTAGAGGAAACATTGACCTAGTTAATGTTATACTTAACTCCCTAAAACTTTTCAAAGATTGTTAAGACTCATTATCAACAATAGCAAAAGCCACCTATTAGCTTCTACTGGTATACATGATTTTGTAGCATAAGTAATAAAATTGTTAAGCTTTCAAACACTCTAACGTTCATTCAAATACCCTAGAGTACCCTTTTTACATCAAGACCTACCTTTATTGAATGCCAACCTCTCTTTGACAAAATTCACAAAAGAATTGGAAGGTGGAGCAACAAATTCCTAACTTTTGCAAGGAGATTACAACTAATCAAATCTATACTTTGCATCTTATAGATGTACTGGTTTGCTCACATATTTCTCCTTACTAATATGACTGATGATACTTAAAGATTGCTAAGAAATTTATCTCTGAATTGGTAAGTTTAATAGAATTACATATGCCAAATTAAAATAGGTTCTCTAAGGTCTAGAGAATAATGGGGTCTACAGATTAAACTTATTAGAATTATGAATAAGGTTATATTGGCAAAGAGAATATGGAAGTTGTTTGATAATCAAGAATCACTATAAGCACAATGGATACATATCCAATTATTCAAAGGTTAGAGTATCAAGAAAATCCAAACAAAAAACAAACATTTCTTAGATTTCATTACATACGTTGAACATAGGAGACAAAGTTGCAACCAACCAACCAACCAATAACACCAGTATGAATCTCGCTAATACGTGGGGTTTGGAGAGGTTCAATAATATGCACTATTACCCCTAACTAGTAGAAAGACTGTTTCTAAAATAAGTGACAAAGTTGCAACTAATATAAAGCATTGTGGGGAATGCAGAAAAATGGCTATGGTATTTCAATTGGCACATATTAGTCCCTCTTTACTGATAATTAAATGTTGGAAACTTAATTTCTACCATATTATCTTCCGTTAAAGTTAATTTCATGATATAAGGTAACTACTAGTCGTGGCCTTCTTACCACACTTGGGGCTGCTCCAATATTCCGAGCAACATGGTTAACTACCACTAGAGAGGACAAAATCACCTAGTTGCATTATAAAATCTTGTGCTAAACTCTTCAAAGAAGCTTGCATTGCATAATGGGTTGATTGTGTATATATAATCATGCCAAGCTAGAGCTTCTTTTATACATTGGTTATTTGAATGTTAGTATACAAAGGTTATTTGAAAAAATTAATCTTTACAACTTACATTGACAAGCTAATAATTGGTTCCTAGATTACAAATCGGGAAAGAATGGTAAAGGAGAGACAAACATATCCAAGTGGTCGGACGGACCTCTATTGGTTTTCTCATTTAATTAATTTTATTCTTTCACTAATGCAAATTTTAACGTAACATCTTTATGTTTGTTCACCTAATGCCAATAGTAAATGTATATTTGTAATGTGGGTTTTTAACATCTTATCCAGTAGTCGTTCGCACTTCAACTAAAATATTCGTATTAGGAACCTTCAATCTCTAATTTTACATATTTTTTAAAAATATTTGTATAATATCTAAGTGATGTTTAATATTCCTTTGAAATAAATCTAAAACAAAAGACATTAATTTTCTAACAGAAAGTTTCCCATTGAACTGAAGCTTCTTCTCTCTACTTTTATCCATAAAATGTACTTTTTCATATATAAATTATGAATTAAGGGGTGGGTCTTGACATTGTCCCCGCAAAAAGAACAAAGAAAATAATGGTTTATCCTCAATGTCCCATAGGCTTTCCCTCCCTTTTAACAAATATGCATGGACCATCTAACCCATAATGACCCCTTGCTTACTAGAAGTCTCCAAATTCTCTTCCCCATAAGCAACTTAATTGGATAAACTTCAAGTCCTCATTCAACTCTTGGTTTATAAACTTCCTTCCAATTTACCTTAGTAAAATATCTAACATTGCATTCTTCTACCCACACGAACCTCCTTATCATCATTTTTAATGTTTTGATTTTCCCCTTTGCAAGGAAAATAAAATGCAAAGACCATATACATGAAGGGAATTAAGCGCATATTTGAAAAGTTGAAGTCTCCTTAGGGATGAAAGAGTTTTATTGCACCAATTGCTAAGTTTTCTCTAAATTCTCTCTACTAATGGGAGGCATTCCTTATACAGAATTCTGTTAGTAATTACAGGCAGACCAAGATACATGAATAGATACATTATGCATCATGACTTGCACTAACTGATAAGATCATATCGCTTTTATGCTTGTTTATATCCCAAACCGTTTCTTAAAGCCATGGAGAGAGGCCATAAGAGTACTAATAGACTTATCATATGCTCTTGCAACAATAAAACATCATCTACAACATAATTGTCAAGTACGATAATATTTTGAATGCAGACAACATAGCATTTTATTATTACCAAAATAAAGGATAGTTCAACAACTAATTCTTTATCTTGAAATCTTAAAAACATGAAGTTCAGTAACACATGATGTTCAGGCACAAGCAAATCAAATGAATGCTACCATGCATTGCATATATGAAAAAAGAAAACAGTGCGTGTAGACCCCACGCCTCTCACATTGGTGACATGTTGAACTTACTGTAACATTAGTCTCCAATAAACATAACATCGTTCAATAGTTTAGCTACTAAATTCACTGTAATCTGCCACAAAAAGGACCTCTCTAGCTGATTATTATATAAAGTTGGAAAGTAGCATAAAAGCAAAAAAAGAAAACGGTGCACAAATAATATCAACAAGATTTGCCAAAATAGGAAGAAATGAGGTGCCACATTACATACAGATGAACTAAGATATTTGATTTGGTGGATCTTATATTTGCTTCTTGGTGCTAATCAAAACACAATGGAATTGGGAAAAGACTGATAACAAACCCCAGAAAGTGTAGCAACGTGCCTATCTTCATATTGCAAATACAACACTTCACCTTGGCTATTTTTTCCCTCGTACATCTTTATCGTATCTACCCTTGAAGTTATATTATCAGCTGTAATAAAGAATGTAGCTATAATCGCAACATATTAGTTGGTTTCCTACCACTGAACAATCAGCTAGAAAACTCAGCAATAGCTATGCTAAGTACCATTAAAAAGACATAAAGACCCACAAGGCAGAAGCCCCAAAACCTAGGCACCCGAAATCTGGACCACGTAATAACTAGCAGAGACCCCATTAGGCTCAGAAGCAAGAACACGAATGCAATTACAATTCCAATATGGAAATTGAGTTCATAAGCTTTGGGATAAATATGAGCGGTTTGCATCACCAAAGCAGACCCAAGACCCACAAGCATGTTAAACATTGGTCCAGCAAAGCACCCAGCCATAGCCATTGCTGGCTGGCCTGCTTTGGCTACTGCAACATCAGCAACAAGATCACCAACTGAATTTCCCCATGCAAGCACTGTGAGCCCAAGTAGGGATGGATGCACCTCAAGAACTATCCCCAGTGCTTGGAGGCAGTTTAGCAGTTCTCCGGCAACAGTGGATATCCAAAAGACACTCATTACAAATGCCAGAAGCACTACTAGTATTTGCTCAGTTTTTGGGGGTTCCTTTTCCAGAATAAAGTGAAGAACGGCCAGAGAGGTGCTTGCCAGTAGAATTACAAACCAAAGTGGCAAATAAGTGTTCGGAAGGAGGAATATTATTGGATGATCTAGCGGCATGAATGAATTGCAAGTGTATAACAAGGCTAGAGGACAGAGAGCGATATTAACAGATAAATAGAACCTGTTCCATTCCGAGGGTGATGGTTGTGGAATTGTGAGCTTTAGAAGAAATGAGATAGGAAGTTTCCACACTTTTGATACCTGCACGCATGACAAAAATAAGAATCAGTAAAGCATTCCCTTTGCTATAACAAATACAAAAATGGCCTAAAAAAATACACAAATTACTCTCTGTTAAAAACATGCTTTTGCCTTGTTGATTTCCGTTTCTTATCTGAACAGGCTTTATTACTTTCATTACATCACCTAAATCAAGAGTTTTAAGTATAAGCCAAGTCCACATGTTTTGGCAGCATTTCAAATGTCCCAAGCATGTAAAATCCTAGAGGATTTTAGTGCATGATCCAGTTTTTTCGCCCTAGCAAGATCAAGAAACAGCACACATGTGAAAAATCCAATCTTAAGTTTACTTATCCACTGAGAGAAAAAGGTACATGGCAGTCCAGTGATTGTAAATATTCCTTTCTTTGGGTTGGGATGTAAAACCCCAAAGCTCAACCTTAACCTTCAGCTCAATTGATTTGCAGCAACACTAACAGTTCCAATGCTTAATCTTAATAGTCTATCATTTATAAGCATTAAGAGTAAGAGCAATTTGAATAAGCTGCTCAAACACAATCAAGTTTTAAAATATCCTTCCTTAATAGAATATAACTATTTGATTGTAAACGTTAAGTAGCTAATTGCTTTACATTTTAATATTTGAGGAAAGCAAATTCAGATAGAAAATGCATAACTAAAGAAATATAGACAGCATTTCAATTACGTACACGAGAAGAAAACTGATATATACATAATGAAGCAGATCACTGTCCCGTTCTCTTATGTTCATCCACACAACAATTCAGTCTACTAACAAGTCATTTGCGACAAGGCTAAGCATTTAGTAACGAGTGCTGAATGATTACAGACTCATGAGGCAATATCGAGTTAATTAATGATAGAGAAGCACAAAGCAGCCTATTTGAATACTCAGAGATCAAACAAAATTGAAGATCCTACATTTTTCCCTATTACAACTTTCCCGTTCCGCAGGTGAGACAATGCCTTCCGAAGGACATAAAGTCATTCAAGGCTCCGTCAGTGCAAGTCCTGAAGGTTGTGTTGGAAGAAACAGACAAGTAACACTGAGTGCATTCTAAAATCAACAAACCATTGAGACGAACATTCAGTTAATATACCTGAATTGACCATCTACCAAACCACACCCAGATCACACAATAACATTCAGTTAAAAGGCTTAAAAAGAGTGGAAGAGGAACATGTGAAGGGAAAAGGCAACTTTATCTCAAAATTGCATGGGCTTCCAAGGAAAATATAATCACATAACACAATTGTTACCTTTTCATAACCCATTCTGAAACACCCAGAAACCTCCCCCTTATCGACAAGAAATTCACTACCTTTTTCACAATCCATTTCTCTTGAATCTCTCACATCCTTCACTTTATCCTCACCATCGCTAGCAGCAGTTCCCCAATCCATCCAAAATACGAAACCAACAAAGAACACATAGAATCCGACAAATCCAATAGCCTGCCAAAAAGATATCTCCCCACTCAAATACACATAAAACAAAAACAGAGCCCCAACAAGATAAAAGCCAACATCTCTCACAAAAGACCCCGGATCCACATTAAATGGCGCAGCATATATCGCAACAAATCCAACAACAAGGGCAGAGACAAAAGTCCCAGCAGACAAGATAGCCCCAAACCCAGTCCTATACTGCCCAGAGCGAACCGCAGCAAGAGAAGCGAAAACATCTGGAGCTCCATTGCCAAGAGCTAAAAGGGTGACACCACCCATGCTTGGAGAGAGGTTTAAGTGATTGGTGAGCTTTGTAGTGACAACAGAGAAATGACATTGGGCAGTTTTGATGAGGACATAGAAGTGGAGAAGAATGAACAATAAAAGGGAAGGAATGGAGAGGAAAGAGTTGGCCTTGAAAAGGCAAAAATGAAGTGAAAGATAGTTGATGAGACCATTGGTGGGATCAAGAGAAGAGCAAGTGAGAGGGACAACTTGGGGGTGCGAAATGAGTGACCTTTTGGGGATTTGGGGAGATGGGTTGGGTTGAAATGTCGAATAAGAAAAAAGGAAAGTGGTGGAGAAGAGGGTTAAAGAGAGAGCAGCGAAGGAGTTGAAGAAGAGATGGTATGAGAAGGCCATGCCATTTCAGAGGAAGCTTTTCCTGCGGATCTTTCTTCTTCTTGTGTTGTGTATCAAGTGTGTGGGCGTACCTGTGTAACTGGGAGATTCTTTTTTGGCCTTAGATTAGATTACGCGTTTTTTTATATTTAGTACATGTACATGAAACATTCTTTTCGACCATATATGCGACGTATTTACTATTTAGAATCATGCTTGGATTGTAATTTGGAAGAGAAAACCAACAATTGTGTTTAACTTTAACTTGAAGAGAGTGTAAAAAAAATATTAATATATTGTTGTATTACAGCACAGTCACGCATGAATTAGTGGCACTTTTTATTTGCGTGAAACATCACGAAAACAGTACATTCTGTGATGATTTTTATAAACGTGCATAAAACGTCACAAAAATATACATTCTGTGACATTTTTTGAAAACGTGCGTAAAATGTCAAAAAAAATCATTTTTTTCTTTGGATTGAAATTACATTTACCATCGTATATAATTCATTTTATTCAATATATATTTTTATATCGTTCATTGAAACAAATGCTAAATGCTACCATATTTAAAACCTTACTCGTATCTTCTACTTATAATAATAACAATAATTTAGTAAAAGTTTTGCTGATACACGAAATTTGGAGAGGTCCAGTAGTACGCAGTCTTGTTGTTAATTAATAGTGAAATTATTTCCAATAGACCCACAATAATAAAATAGACATAAAATAATAACAATAAAATATAAAAATAAAAATAAGTACTAAGTAATAAAATAAATAGTACAATAAAAATAGAGAAAACTAAAGAGTAAAATAAAAGATAAAATAAGTATGTAAATACACGTATAAGAACGAAAACATGTAAATAAATAAATCAAAGAAGTCATTAAAAATATTTAGGCTAAATAAGGAAATGTTTAGGTTAGATAACTAAGAAAAAATTATTATATATTAAATGTTTAGGCTAAATGCAAAATATAAAACTTAGGGATGACAATATGACCCGACCCGAAGTCAACAGGTCACGGTCATGTTTTTATTAAAAAGGCTATAAAAATATCTTTGTCATTTATCTTTGGATGTCGTTTTTAGCGACGATTTTATCATTTCTACAATGAACTTGATCTAATAGAGCTTATCTTATTTCCGTTTCCTAACTCTTGCCAACTTAAAAATGTCATTTTCTTCATCTTTAGTTTTTAATTGTTAGGTATAAATTCTTGAAAGCTTCGATTTTAGCTACTGAGATTATCTCCTTTGTTTCTTTCTTTCCCAATTTATAACATTCTTTATTAATTACTCTCTCCACTTCTTCCATGCTATCCAATAGAACTTTGTAGTCGCTCTTCTTATATCTTAATCTTTTCTTGTACATTTTCATTCCACTTTCAAGACTCCATCCTATTACTCTTAGCCTTTTATAAACACTCAAGATCTATTTAGATGTATTCCTTAAAAATGTTGTTGCTCTATTTAACAGCTCCTTCTAATTTCTATTCTTTTATATATGTATATATTTTTTAAAGTTAGTCTATTCCGAACTTGTTACACCATTATCATCTTTCATATTTCATTCTTCTACCTCCTATATTTAAATATCGTTGGCTTTGTAAGACTATTTTATGTCCCATGTCACTTATAAATTTGAGTCCAATTAAAGCACCCAAGATAATGGTTATTGGGTATTATAGACTGGGTCTCAAATGGGTCACGGACCCTTTTCCTCTCTCTTCTACTTATCAAAGGACATGTCTATTGGAGATGCTATATAAGTTGAAACAACTTATTGCATCATAACACTTATGAAACGATTCTGAAACAATTCTGAACCATTGAAGAATTCTCTAAGGAAGAAGACGAGAGAAAATAAATCAGCATCTTCCAATAACGACAAATAATCATGGATACAGGTATACAAATCATTCGACCCGATAAATGATTTACAATAATGTCAGTCATTCCTTGTTCGTTTATATTACAATCGACTGACTGATTCATTTCGTCAACAAATATGGACGTGTAGTACGAGTCTAAATCTAATATATATTTTTTGTCGTTTTGCGGTCAGTTTTAGTAGAACAAGTTGATGGAGAGAGAGAGAGATAATTTAAGAACATCCGTTCCATTTCCATTCCCGACCCTTTTTGTCTTGTAGTGAGTATTGAAGATAATCACGACGCGCATTATCTCATAAACATATGTTATGATTGAATAATTTTTTAGCTTATAAACGTTTTAAACTAAACCCCCAAACCAGAAAAAAAAAAAAAGAAAAAATTATTAGTCCAATCTGTTCTGGTTCCAAATGGAAGCTGATGTATCCATTCTCTTCACGATCAATACCCTAATTCTGTCATTTTAATCCCTAGATACCCCCTTCCCGCTTCTCCTCCCCTCCCCTTCTTCCTGTAATTGGGAGAATCAATGGAACGTGTTGTGCTTGTTGTTTGGGTTTTGCACATTTCTGTCTTTGCTTGCTGTTTTGTGACTTCAGCCAATGTTGTTTTGATCGGCAACAACGTCACCATGTCTTTTGATGATGTTGAAGCTAATTTTGGTGACTTTTTCGTTTCCCTCTTCTCTTTACTTTTTCCTCATTTATTCAACTCTTTAGAAATATTATTGGCCTTTTCTTCCTTGTTTATTAGTAGGGTTTTAAAGCTTTTATGCCCATCTCGTCAACTTCAAATTTGAAACTTTGGCTCATCTCCGTCTTAGAATTACTGGTTAATTAGTTTTGATTTCTTTGGCTTGGTCTTCTCAGTTACCACTTCTTTGGTGTAGTTTTTGTTCTATCTCGCGTTGATGTTCAAAGAGATATGATAAAAATGGATTTGGTTTCTAGTGTGGTTACAGAATAAATTCTCTGTTACTTTTATCTTATCCAACTGTCTGGGCACTGAACCATGCTTTTACTTGCTTATTTTCAGCTCCTACAATAAAGGGTTCAGGTATATGTGGGGTGTTGTATCTAGCTGATCCACTTGATGCTTGCTCGCCCCTGACAAATAAAGTCGATAAAGAAGCGTTAAATACCAGTTCACCTTTTGTGCTGATTATAAGAGGAGGATGCGGCTTTGAGGATAAAGTTAGAAGAGCGCAAAAGGCGGGGTTCAAAGCTGCTGTTGTTTATGATAATGAGGGTGACGGCATGTTGGTTGCAAGTAATGATCTAACTAGGTGAAATTTCAATTATTTTATTTCATTTCTTAATTTTTTACCGCTGTGCAAATGTAGTTTTTTCTCCCTGGGAAATTTGTCTCTAATTGCAGCGTTTGCCTTTAATTTGTCATGGTATTATGCTGTTTTGACGTCCCCCTCGTCGGTTTTCATAGGAGTTCCGAGTTTCTGCAAGCTGTTTTCTTAGGGCTAAAACAGTTCCTACTTGTATAATTCTTGTGCTTAAATAAATCTAGCACCCTGGTTCCTTAGTTGACGCACATTTACAAACTTCTTTAATGCCCAAAAAAATGCATATCTTCTAGCATTCAGATATGTCTAAAACAACTGAAATGTGTGCACCGTGAAGTACAAGGTGATGGCTATTCCCACGGTTAGAGGCTAGGATGTTAAAAAAGATTGTAGTTGTCGATAAAGTGGATGCCAGATCTTGGTTCATTCATTGAACAAAGATGTGCTGACAGGTTGACATGTCCATGCAATAACCTGCATATAGGATGTGGGCTGTGATTTGTTGATATTGCAAAGGTAAACAACGGACAATTCTCTAGTTATCCCGGTAGCTTATCCCTTAAGGTAGCATCAGATCCCAAATGTGGCAAGGAGTCAATAAGGGTTTGTGTCCTCCTCTTCAGCTCTTACAATAGGGAGAGTGGCCATATACCTCAATTAGAGAATCTAATTAAAGAAGCTAACCTATAAAAGAAGCATCAAGTTTGGTACTTTGAACATAAGAATTTTGTTAGCAAGATTCTGGAGATTGTAAGTACTATGGATGCAATCACGATCAACTTAGAATACCTACAATAGACTAAGTGAAGGTGAAGAGAGGTAGAGAGTTCATGGTGCTTTTTCAAGTGTTGAGAATGCATTGACAAATTTAACTAAAGAAATCAAGTTCTATCTACTTGACTGTTTTTAAAATTTTCCATATATTGTTGTATATTGGGCCATATAAATAGACTGTCATTTATTTAGGCCATAAGAAAATAAGAAAAGGATGCTGTATATTTAGGCCTTGAAAAAATATTGTAGTTTCTGGCTTTTATCAACTTAATGCTTTTAAAATTTCCAAAGCCGAGTAAAATCAATTTTTGTGAGTAACAAACTTGGGTTCTTTATTGATTTATGAAACATGATGACTGTTAAGGGTGTTTTTAGCAGTGTGGCTGAGTTTCACATGCTTAAATTTGAGATTATAAGACTGCTCATGCTTTTGTATTAAGAAATGCAAAATGAGTTGGGATATAATAGCAGACCAGAACAATGTAATGGCTCTGAAAATTAATTGTTGTCACTGCAGTATCTGTAACTTTTAATGCAACATGCTATTTACCATGACAATTTGATAGATTGGTTCAATATAAAAGAGTTCAGTCTTGTCATCCTCCCATGTTCCCTGTTTCCAAAGACCTTTCCCTATATGTTTTTGAGAATCTAAACAATCAAGTTGAACATTATTAGAAGGAGCTTGTTTTGTTCTTTCAATTCTGATTCTTTTAGAGAAAGGAATTAGGAACTTCCTCTTTTTCTTTGGTGCGTTATATAAGTTTCTTGAGAGTTTACTCATTGTTAGTGACTTTCTCCCTTCTATCTCTGGAGAATTGAAACATCCTTTAATTATTCGTTGAGAAGTTTCCTATCATTTTCCACCACAGAATAATCGAGGGATATCTGTTCTGTAATCCTCCTACTTACGACTTCTTAAGTTAGTCCTATGTTCCTCAGAGAACAAATAGGTTCTGGATTCCATACATCAAAGTGAATTATCACAATTTTTCTCTATTTCAGTTATTCTACATTGAAAAGATCAATTAAGTCTTAACATCAACGTCATTGTAAGTTCAATAAAAGTAAAGTTTTATAAGTTTCCTACTAATTGTATTCATTACTTTTGTCCTCTTAACATTATGAATTTGTTTATTTTTCATTCGACTATTAAGAGTATAGTGCTACAAAGTTGGGGATTGGAAGATATAGACAATTTCTTAATGGAGTTAATGGTGAGGACTTCATTGAGATATTTCAAATAGTGAAAGGACTAAGATAGTAAAAGTGTAATGAAGACTAGAACAGGAAAGTTGCTGAAATATGAAATTAGCTACTCTTATTACAAGATAATTTAGCCCAACTAATGGGTTTACACAAAAACTTAACTCAATGTATTAGTGTACAAGTAGAATTTTTTTCTGAATGATGAGTGGATCTTGAGGTTTTTATAGTGCAAAACAATTGAGTTAAGCTTTTTTAATGGGGAAGCTAAATTATTCTGTTCATAGGCTGCACTTTTCAAAGAACCTGGCAGCTACAGCATCTTTGATTCATATCTTTCTATGTTATATTCCATATAGAAGAGGCATATACAATCTCTTTGATTTCCTACTTATCACTGGAGAATGAATAACACAGATAAAAAAGAAATCCTTATTATTTAAGTTGAAGAATTCAGGGAAAATTGGAATTCCCATTCTCCTTTATTGAGGACACTTCTATTTGATTGCAAATTGGTCATGAAGAATTGCTTCTTATCATTGTATTTCGTAATATATGCTGGAGAGCAGTCTTTTGCTATCAATGTTGTGGTATAGCTTTGTGCTCAAGATGTGGCTGTTTTATGCAAAACATGTACATGAGACCGTTATTCTTTTCGAATTTATTCACACGGTACAACATTTCTTTTTGAGAAGCTAATCTTCTGTGACAGTTAATCTCATTTGATCTGCTAATCACTCACTTATTATCACATGGTTATTACTCTTATTACCAAATCTTGCAGTGGCAGGGAATTCGGAGGGTATAAGAATTCATGCCGTTTTTGTTACTAAAAGCTCAGGAGAAAAACTTAAGCAGTACACTGACATGACAGACATAGAGCTGTGGTTGATTCCAAGCTTTGAAAATGCAGCGTGGTCTATCATGGCAATCTCTTTTATTTCATTACTTGCCATGTCTGCAGTACTTGCTACTTGTTTCTTTGTTCGTAGGCATCATATAAGAAGAGATCGTCCTCGTACTTCTCGGGTCCGGGAATTCCATGGGATGAGCAGCCGCTTAGTGAAGGCAATGCCAAGCCTGATATTTACTTCTGTTCTAGAAGATAATTGCACTTCAAGAACATGTGCCATATGCCTTGAGGACTACAGTGTTGGAGAAAAGCTTAGGGTTCTTCCATGTCGTCACAGTATGTCTTTTCTTCTATACTGAAGATAACACTGCTCCTGCTGATCGAATTTAATCTATTTACATGGATTTGTATGAGCACTAACTGGAGTTTGCTGAATTCCATACTTATTCTTTACTGATCTAAAGTATTGTAGTGTCATACTTTATATTGTCAAATGATTCTCTCAAGTGGGCTTGAAAGTGGTACATGTTTGGCTATGATTGTATATGTCAAGCCAACTTCTCATCCAAATTTGTGATTGTTGTCTTTTTATCCTGTAAAGAGTATAGAAACAGAAGATAAGTAGAAAGTAGGGTGATGAGTTCAGGACATTCTGAAATTGATGCTATGTGATTATTAGTGATTGAGGGGTCGTTGAATCAAATGTTTCCTCTCAAAGATTGGTGAATGTTATACTTGAAACTTGAAATGACAGGCGAGGAAGTAGCGTAGATGCAATATTTGATGTGCTCACTCTGCTGAGGCAGAATGAATTCTTAATCACTTGGATAAGTTTTATTTTGAAGCGAAACACCAAATGTATTATTGAGATGCGTCTTTCTGATATTTTTTGGTGTTTCTTTATTAGGTAGAAACTTGTCTAGAGTTGTTGCATGAGTTGGAACACTGGAGGAATTTTTTAAAATGGAGTTGACAATCGCAATGGTATTGCATTTTAGTTCCAGCATCATTGGTACTCCTTTTTTCTTCTAGATTACTATATATTCTTCAGGTCCATGAGCTGAAAATGACAATATATTCACGCAGTGTAACGAGAAGATTGTAGCAAGCACTCAAGGGACGAAAATATAATGGAATATGCTTAGATACAAATAAGAGCATCCGATTTTATGCTTTAACTAGTAGGTCAATTATGTGTCAACTTGTTTCCATAATTCCACCATCAATTTTATTATATCACCCCAATAAAAGCTATATGCCTTAAAAGCAAGCTTGGTTGATCTTGAGTGACCACTGCACAAGAATTCGAGTTTTCTTTTGAACCAGATTTAAGATTTGAATGTGGATTGTTGGTTGGTTGAAACCAGTAGTGATGTTATTCTGTGCAATCTAGTTGATTTGTTGCAATGACATGCCTGTTTGTACCTTTAATAAATTGGTTTCAGTGTAAACAAAGATGATGTTTTTAAAGCATATTAGCATTTTATATTGTTTGAGGTCAGCTTGGACCATATTGATTGCATTATATCCACGTGTTGATATAATTCTAGCTTAGTATTCTACACTGTTGGATCAGATAACTTGTCCAATTGTAAGGTTGCCACTCCACTGCTTACCGTGGAAAACTGTCTCATATATGCTCAATGTAGCTTCTTCTTTTCTTTTTTTGAAAAGTATGCTCATTGTAGCTTTGGTAGTATGGTATACATTTTTTTTTGGGGGAAAGTTAGTATGGTACACATTGTTAGCTTAAATAAATGTCCGAATGGAACAGAAGTGCAAAACTGGTGTTGATAGAAGATGTGAAAAGAAAATGTCAGCCTTGATGGATTATTTTAGTAACCAAAAATTCATTGTTAATCATTCTTCTGTAGACTGTTAATGTTTTCAACCCGAATTGCACTTTTATAATAACGAATTTAATTTCTCAATTTAAAATGGTTGTAATGAAGTGGTGTGCTTATTCTGTTCCTTCTTTAAAAGGTCAAAATCAATGTAATGGTATATGGACTCATGTGTTAATCAGTTCTTGAAGTTCCAAAGGACACCGTATTTGAAAGTGTGGATTTCCTTAGAAGAATTATTTAGAGTTGCAGCTTTTGCTAAGAGTAAAATATATCAACTTGCATTTGAAGTCCAATCCACTTTTTTTTAGCAGAATCTTAAATATTCTTGCATATTATTTGTAATGTTTTTTTTTTCCTAATGTATTGATCATCTATCTTTCTGAAGCATAATTTAGATAAAGATGCTAGTTTTTCGATACTCCCAGTGACTCACCTATATGAATATGGACCTTATACAGAATTCCATGCTTTTTGTGTGGATTCATGGCTTACTACATGGAGGACCTTCTGTCCGGTATGCAAACGTGATGCAAGAACTATCACAGGTGATCCACCAGCATCAGAATCCACGCCATTGCTTTCATCCAGTCCAGCTTCTGTGATTTCGTCTTCTGTGTTGTCATCCTTCAGATCTGCAGCTTCATCAGCTATACAAATTGCTCCAGCGTTATCAAGATCTCCTTCTATTTCTCACATTCCCTCTATTTCAAGCACTCCCTACATCCAACAGTCTCTTTGGTCCTACCATCAATCACCTTCCTTAAGTGCAAGTCGCAGCTCTGTAGATCTGAGAAATATGTCTTCCCAAAGATCCGTTTCTTCACATTTGGTTTCACCTCATTCCTTGGGTTACCCATCTGCTTCTCCCCTTAATTCAAGATATATGTCCCCATATATCCCAAGTCCAAGCCATGCTTCACCATTTCTAGTAAGCTCATTTGGTCATCAACAACGTTCACTACATTGTAGTGAGTCTGCTGCAAGTTTCTCCCCCTTTGCCTCTGCTCAGTCTCTTCCAGAATATTAGAGCTGACCTTGTGTATATTATTTGGAGCCATTGACTACAAGGGAGAAATTAGAGAAAGGGAGCCAAGTACGATATGACTTGACGTTGCTGTTCACATCTACGGAAGATTTGCTTCGTGGTTCAATTTGTTCTGATATGATGACTGCGTTATTGCATTATGGTATGCGACGTACTTATGCACAATTTGTACATTAGAACACAATTCTGTTAATGATACTAGTTTTGAAGTGATAATTGTTTTTCTCACAGTTTGATGTTTTACAAATTTTTGTCAACATTGTGACTGTATCTTGATTGATTGGGTTTTCTGCATCAGATACGTTATTAGATTTGTGTGGATGAATCCAACTAATTCCGCCACCCAGTATTATGAATGGAGTTCTAAAGGTGGTGATTCTCTTCTTGTTTTACTTTTTCTTCTGGGATAGCTAAATTAATATTGAGCCACCTCTTTTACACTATTTTGTTTCACACTTTCAGAAGTTGGTGTTTGGTTAGATTTATGTAAGAAATACTTTTCATGTAAGATGGGTGACAACGACATGACATTTGTTTTGAATGTACAATGTTTTGGTCATTGCCTAAGCGGAATGGGAATTACATCTTGTCTTTACCGTTTTTACAAAATTTTGTTATTTTATCCAGTAAAGTACTTTCTGTTTTTGATTGACAATGAAGAGATCAGGCCTTAGGAGTGTACAGGAGATCATAGTATTTATTTTCTGTTCAGTGTATCAATTATGTAGTAGAACTTGGCAGTTAGCAGGTACTATGATACTTGAAACTCATTGTTTACTGGAGTCTGATATGTAACAGAGCCAAAATAATGCTGAATCTTACCTCTAATCGAAAATTTGTTTTCGTGTTAATCATTTGGTGTAGTCCCACGTTTACCCAAAAGCTATGGCATTTTCGTGGACACATCAATTCTAAAGTATTCAGTAACGATCTAAAGACTCCCTACCTTGTTTTTACCACATGTCATCAGATAGTTGTCTTGAACGGATTCGAAGGTTAGGAACGGGGAAGACGCACTTTCCTCTGAGAGTGTTAGGTTCTCCATGGCTGCCATTAGGTCATAAATTAACTTGATCAGGAAAACCGGACATGCCAGACACTTGTGCTTGTTCTAATCATAAGAACGACAAATGCATGAAAGACCATTTTACCGATACTAAGCATTAAACGGAAATGCAGCTACTTGAAAAAGATAAAAAGTTGAGCCCCAGCAGTTTCCTTGGACTGGATGTGAGTTTGAGAAAATATGGAGTGGGCTTGAAAACACAGTGATCGGAAACCATGAGCTATCCAATATGCCGAGTTTTGCAAATTATAAAACGAGGATCGTCTTCCGGAGTGTAATCCACCATTGAACAGTGGGTCAATGGCAACGAGGGAATCCATGATTTCACGTTCTAATTAAGTGGTATAACGTATCTTGTAAAAGGTTGCAAGATTTAAGCACAAAGTCTCTTCCAATTGTAAAACATAAGGCCTTTAAACACTCGGAAGAAATTGCATGCGGAACTTCAAGAAAAATAAAGAATCTGATTTTGTTTCTCTAAATCCATGTTTATGTTTATGGGTATCTCAACTAGAGAAGCATGGACCTAGTCTTCCTTGTCCCCAAGTCTAAACTCACTGCTTCCAGCTCCAGAGAATGTAGCAGTATCAGCATTGTCCCGAGTACCAACCCTAAGAGGTTCTTCTTTACAAGTGTTTTGGATGAGCATAAGCACTGCAACTAGAAACACAATTATGTACACAAGTCTGATGCCAATTAGTGAATTGATATACCCAATCAGTGATGGACCACTGACTGTTTTCAATTCCGTTCGCCCTTCTCTGTATCCTTCAAGAAATCGTGTGATTTGAGTCCCTTGGTCCTCCTCTTCAATGCTTTCTGAACCAATGACCTTCAGAGTACATGCCAATGTGAAAAGAGGTCAGTGCATGTAAGTTTTCTCAGAAAGGAAAAATGATGAAGTTCAAGGAAGAAACTCAATCGAGTACACATTTCACTTAAAAACTGATATTCAAGTGTAATAAAAACTTCGAGACTAACAAGAAGAATGAGAGGAAAGAGTACATAAATCATATGCTGGATTGATAATGGAAAAGCTAGAAATTACCTATCCGCTTATACCTAACACTGCAAAAACAAAGCACACATAATATGGTTTCCCAAAAAAAAAAAAAGAAGGAAGCACGCATAACATGTTTTTATAAAACTGAATAATTACGAAAGATTTCGGGGTAAGGGCACTACAAAATGCTCGGGCCAAGGAAGCATGAGAAGAATACACATAGCTAGTTTACTGGTGGCCTGAATATAAATAGCCGGAAAATTGATAAATGGCAAAAGACAAAGGAAAGGTTTCATATAAAAAAACATCCAGGAATTTAAAAGATTCTGATCATGTCAACATTTGTAGAGTGATTTTTTTAATATCATTACTTACAGAAAAATATTCCTCATTTCCATCCCAAACAATCATTGTTGGCAGTCTTGTCTTCTTATCAACGCCAAAAGTCTCAGCAAAATCCTTCCATTGTTTAACTCCAACATAACCAAATGCCAAGTCACGATTAGCAGATGCAGCTGCCTTCAATAACTTCATCAAATTTTGTGACTTCTCATCAGATTCATCCTCCATTATGGTCAGGACAATCTTCCTCTTGTCATCTTTTAATATGTTAAGAGTGTCATGGTTCATGGGCACAAGCAGGGGAAGAAAATTTTGCATTATATATTCGTCCAGGAAGTCCTCTGCATATTCAACAAGCAAAAATTACTAACATATGCACACATATGTCTGTTGTAGGCCTTTTCCCATAAGAGTGTCATGGTTCATGGCATCTACTCCTTTAGCACAGGTGTACTTCCTAGTAAACAACTCACCTATGCCTCATTTCATATGGGAAAACGCCTACAACAGAGATATACTTCATCTCCGTTTGCAGGTGATCTGATAATAACTGCAAATTTTTCAGTGGAAAACATAAATTAACTTAGTATCTGGATTATCAATAAGCTTTTCAAAAAGCTACCTTATCCCTGTTACAAAGCTAACCCTAGACCAACATCCATAGCTACTTGTATAGCTAGCATAATCAATTATCTGATTTTCAATGCTATTATGTTGTTGAGCGCAAAAATGTGGGAGCTGGTGATCAAGAAACCTCATCACAGATTAGCATTGTGAAAAGAAAGCAACTCTTTGATCAAGTCACTCTCAAAAGCTTAAACTAATAATTTGACCTTATTCAAGTTGCCTAAAATATGTCATCATTCCTTTGGAGTGAGAATTATGAGAAGAAATAAAATATGGAAAGTGGCATGGAACATGTCTTTAAAAGCATTTTGGTGGTCTTGGCATTGAGGATTTTACATGTTAAAGTACTGGTCTCCACAGCAAATGGTGGTGGCATTTTGGAAGAGAATAGAACTCCCTATGATAGAAATTACTTAATGCTAAATATGGGTGGAAACATAATATGTGGATTGGAATCTCTTTTAAAATGAGTGCTCTTCTAATTTCAAGGGTGTTTTGGAAAAAGATGAGCATGACAAAGCCAATTCCTAACTGAATCCTTAGCCTCTTACTTGAAGACAGAAATTTCTTTCCCACTAAAACAAAAGATGTATAAACAGTGTTCTTTGACAATTGAAGATGCTTATCACATCCTTCTTCGTTGTCAACGGACATTGTGCGTGCTTCCTTAACTGGTGGGATATATCAAGGTGTTTGCTTTAATATGTTCAAAACATCTGCAATCATTCTAAGGGTTTGGCCTTTGGTAAAGTACTCGGTAGAAAATGGAACGTCTGTATTCAAGCAGCATTTTGGGCCCATTGTTTGAACACGATAACGTAGTGTTCAGGGGAGGACCAGCTAATTGGAAAAGTTGAAACTGATAAAAGTCAGATCTCAAGCATGTATTCATTTTCCCAATAAGGATTTTCATGCATTTTTATCTTCTTCCATACATTTCCATGTTTTTCTTTTCCGTTAGCCATGGCTTCCCCAAGATTATAATAATATATTCAACTCTCGTTATATGTTATATTCTTTGTAAAATACTACCTTGTTTGTAGTTTTATTTTCGAATAATGAAATTTCATTTTGAAATTTCTATTGTTATCTGTCGTTTCCTAGCAGAAAAAGAACCTATTTCATCTCCAGCTTTATTATGTTAAAGGGCAGTTACTATTCCACAATCATTTTCCAGACTCGAGCACACCAATGATATGCAAACAAATGACACATTTATGTTTTATCCCTGCAAATCTGAAAACATTGATACCTACAGCATGGATGATTCATCGCAGAATCGTATATAAAATCAGCCATAATTTGTTAAAGACATCCATAACCTTCCATGTAGATGTTCAAAACCATGGATTGAGGTCCATTGCTTGCACCAAAGCTGAGGAAGTTTTTGTTCCTAATCATTAGATCCTATCAAGTATGTTTCTTAGAAGATACATTTATCAAGTTGAAAAAGACATGATAACAGAGAAAATGTTCATAACACAGACTTCAGGCATGGACTTTGGGTTTTTACATGAAAGGTTGTTATGCAATCACCGTACCACCATGACCAACAAAACATTACATTTCATTCCATGGTGATGATGCAATTAGTCTACGACACGAGCAGACTATTGCAAAATAAAAAGACTATGCAAGTATAATCTGTTAGCAGCCCTAAAGTCTACAACAGATTCACACATGGCAAATTTAGGACACATCAAGTTTTGGTCATACTTCCCACATGTTTCATAGGTTGTTAGGAGGTCAGCCACCACTTTCCCATTTTCTTTTCCATGCTGTTAGGAGGTTAGCCTCCGCTTTCCCAATTTCCTCTAGGCAGTTAGTTTTTCTTTCTTGTATTTAAGAAGTACTCCTCTTGTTAGTTTTTCTTTCTTGTATTTAAGAAGTACTCCTCTTGAGTACTTCAAAATTTAAGAAAGTTCTCAGTTTCTTCAGCACTCAAACTATCACCATAGGGTGTTTTAAGAAACCATCACGTCATTCCCTAGAACTTGGTAATTCCTCTCCCTCTGGACACACTAACCGACCCATAACTCGTTCCATAACATGAGATGGTTTTATCTACTCTCCATAATCAAGGGCATGAATGTTACCAGAAGACTCTCTTCCACATTGCCAAGGACTTCCACTGGAAGGGTACGAAACAAGACATCCGCAACTTTGTTAAGTCTTGGGCAACTTGTCAAAGGCACAAGGTGGAGACATTAAAACTGGCCAGCCTACTTCAACCCTTACCTATTCCTCAACAGGTATGGGCTGATATATCCTTAGATTTTCCGAAAGGCTTACCCACTTAGCATGCGAAGAATGTTATCTTGGTGGTTTTTGATCATTTCTCCAAATATTGTCATCTGCTTCCACTCTCCATCCATATACCGCGGTAAGTATTGCTCACCTCTTCTTTGATGACATCTTCAAGCTGCATGGTTTACCAAAAACTGTAGTTCGTGACAGGGACGTCAGCTTCACTAGCCTTTCTTAGAAGGAACTTTCTCAGTGGCACTAAATTATGCTTTAATTCTGCTTACCATCCCTCATCAGATGGCCAAACCAAGGTAGTCAATCGAATTGTGGAGATGAATTTGCAATGCTTCACTAGTGACCACCCCGCCAAGTAAAAGGACTGGTTGGCTTGGGCTAAATACTCTTACAATACCAGTTTCCACTCTTCTTTGAGGGCTACACCTTTTGAAGTGGTATATGGGCGCCCATCGCCCAGGTTGCTCTTTTATTGTGCACGCATCTCCAAGATCAATGTTGTAGATCAAGCCTTGCAAGCTCGTGGTCAAATCCTTCAATCCTTAAGGCAGAACTTTTCCCATGCCCAGCAAAAGATGAAATCCACCTATGAGTCCAAGCACCACCAGGTGGAAAATGATGTGGGAGACAAGGTTATGCTTCGCCTCCAACAATACTGCCAACTCTCAATGGCTGCCCGTCGACATTCCAAATTGCTACCCAAGTTCTACAAGTCATTTCCAATTGTGCAACGGATAGGGTTCATGCCCTACTAATTGGTTCTTCCTCAACCAACTAGAATTCATCATGTATTTCATGTGTTGTCTCAAACCTTTCATTGAAGGAGAACAAGTAGAGGAAGCTGCATAATCCATTCATTTCCCAGAGCCTGACCCGCCTCAACCATTGGCAGTTCTTAATCGTTGTGTCAACCGAAACCGCCAGGAGGTTCTCATCCATTGTCATGGCACTTCTCCAGCCAATGCATCTTGTGAACTTGTTGATTCTATGCACCAACGATTCCCTTCCTTTACACTTGCGGACAAGTGAATTTTGGAGGGCGGGAGAAATTTTAGCAATCCTAAAGTCCACAACATATTCACACATGACATATTTAGGACACGTCATCAAGCAAAAATAAGTTTAGTCATATTTCCCCCATGTTTCATAAGTTGTTGGGAGGTTAGCATCCACTGTCCCATTTTCTTTTCCATGTTCTTAGGAAGTTAGCCTCCGCTTTCCCAATTTCCTCTAGGGAGTTAGTTTTCCTTTCTTGTATTTAAAAAGTTGCAGTTAATAAAGAAGTAGCAAAGAATTCATAGCAATTCCTCTAGAGTACTTCAAAACTCAAGAAAGTTCTCAATTTCTTCAGCACTCAAACTATCACCATAGGGCGTTTTAAGAAACCACCATGTCATTCCCTAGAAGCTGTAATTCCTCTCCCTCTAGACACACTAACTGACCCATAACTCGTTTCGTAACACAAGACAGTATCATAATCACAACCAAAGAACACAGTCAGATCTCTTCTTCTTTGTGTTCTTCTTTTTTCTAAAATTTGATATCATTTTCCTAGATAGACAAGCAGAAATACAGAAGCAAGAACCTATAAGATAACTAATAGGACAACAGAGAAACCAAAGCATATATTCAAGTCTCAAAGAAACAACTCATAGATGATCCAGTAGCATGTAATTTAGTGAAACTAACCTTCAAAGGGACCATAAAAGGTGTGCTGCTCATTATAACTTGGGTGAAGGGATATCAAAGCAGGAACCTTGTCAAAATCATAATGTACCATAATATCCTCTGAGAAATCAACCGCCACTGAAAACCAGGCCTTCCTTTTATACTTAATGGCTATATTTGCTATTTTAGTCTCATTTAAGCCAAATCCAATAAATATTGGAAAGTAAGTTCCAGCTGCTTCAATGAAGTCTCTTATAGCAATATCTGATTGTAGGACTGCAACATCAGGTGCAACAAATTTCTTTAGATAACGAACAAGTAAATCTGACTTTCTTGGTCCATGATAATCTACCGGAACACCATGCATAAAGATCTTAAGTGTAGGATATCCGCTGTGTTAAAGCAAAAACATTAATTGTCGTTAATCCATTTCAAAAGAGAGAAAATAAATACATTAATAACTAGAAGAACTAGTCAAACGAAGGCCATCAATATGTTTTCCAGATCCAGCAAAACAAGCAAAGTGCACCACATCATAAACTAGTGATAGGAAAACTAAATTTGCAGTTGAAAAATCTGACACATACTCAACATCATATTTGCTAGCAAGACGGGTATACTTGTCAGCATTCACTTTCGCTATGACTACGGGGTCCTTCAATTTTGCAAGAGTAAGCGCAGCAGCATCTAACTGCAAACAAACATCAAAACAAACGGTTTCAAAAGGAGAACATAGAGTGCCACAAATAAGAACCGCCAGAAAATAAAGGTAGCTATAAGTTAACTGTACAAGAATAACAACTCCCAATGGCAAACTGAGATTGTTATGACAAAGAATGTGGAGAAAGGACTCATGAGAGGAACACATTAGCATTAGAGAAACGCAACAAAGGATAAGAAATGGAGTCGTTTGGAAGGAAGGAATAGCGAGTGTAATGGAGTAAGGCGAGTAGCATAGAATAAGGCAAGTAGCGTAGGGAACATGGTATTCTAATACTGAGATACGTGTCCTTTAGGAACTACGCCTCATGTTTATATATCTGTATAACAAATCGTAACAAATTCAACAATGAAAATGATTTGTTGATTCTCTCTTTTCTCTCTCGTCCTTTTTTTTTAATCTCTTAGGTACATAACAGTGGTATCAGACTAGACGATCCTCGGAATCATCATCGCGGAAGGCACTAGAGCGGCAGAAATCAGTAGGATCGAGGATAACTTTCTAGGAAAATTAGGTGAGAAATAAAAAAGCTGATTTTGGGGAATCAAAGTCGTGCGAAACGTCAAGAAAAAAGAACTAGGGGAGCTGAAGACCATGTTTCACCAGTTCATGCGAACCATGGGAAAGGATACAAATTCGAATGCATTATAGAAGTGTCATCTCCAACATCCAGAGTAGTGGGAACTTCAATTGGAGGGTTCGAGTATGTTGCTCCTATGAGGTTTAGCAAAATCAACATGCCTTTTTTAATGGAAATGTGGTTAAAGGGTGGGCATACAACTATTGAGCAATTTTTGTATTAGACAATACGTCGAGGAGCAAGAAAGTGGCCATTGCAGCAATACATTAGGAAGGGGAAGCCCAAGAGTGGTATTAGCTCACCGTGAGGAGTCACGCAAGTAAGGAACTGATAGAGTGGACAGAATTTATGACCCTAATCCGACAAAGGTTTAATGAGGAAATATTCGAGGATCCGATGGCGGACCTGAAGGAGTTGAGGTAGGAAGGGTCAACTTAAGAATACTGAGCCAAGTTCAACAACAGTTCGAACAAATTATCACTGACAGAGGAGTACTTAGTTGGATTCTGAAAGGTTTGAAACTAGAACTGAAAGTTATAGTGAAGTTGGAACCACGAAACCTAAAATGAGCCTACTCCCTCGCAAGGAAACAAGAAGCAATATTGGCAATTCACATGGCGGCCTTACCCTTACGCAGGAAAGTGAGAACTAGCCCATAGCGATGGGGAGGACAAATGGGTACAAAATATCAATCAACAATCAAAGCTAGAATTAGGAACGACAAGGGAATATTACCCACTTCTGTAGCTTAAGGGCATCATGGCCGTAACAACCTAACTTGAACCCATAATAAAAATCGCACTGCAAGTAGTAAGGAATTTGATGATAGACCTCCAAAGGACTGGGTTTTTGGTGTGACGTACACTACGCTTTGGGGCACAAATGTTGGAAGAAACAATTACAACTAGTTATGGTGGAGGACAAAGAGGAGGTGTTTGAAGGGATAACAAATGTGGATTAAGAAATCACAGATGATTCAACATTTCCAAACATTTCGTACCAAGTGATGATAGGGGCCGAATTAACGAGTGAATATAAACAAATGAGTATCGTTGGACTTTACCTAAGGAGACCTATATAGATATGAATTGACTTGGAGAGCACCCGTAGCTTTGTGGACAAGTCAGTGGCATAAAGAAACCTCGCACAATTGAGGGAAATACTGAGAGTCCAGATAACTGTAGGCAAAGGGTTGGAGTTGATCTATCACCAAGAATACTTGGATTTTGCATGGGACATGCAATGTGCTACATTTACGACAAATTTGTTGGTAATTTCATTAGGAAGTTGTAAAGTGGTGTTGGGCGTTCATTGGTTGATCACCTTAGACGACATCTTATGCAACTTCAAGGAACGAACCATAAAATTTCCATGGTAGGGGCAATGGGTGACTTTAATAGGGAACGTGCAACCTAAAACACTGTTGGTATTGGGAAAGGGCCTGGTAAAAATGTTGAAAGGATCTAAAGTAGGTGGAATGTACATGATACAACTCATACACACAGTGGAAAAGGAACTTAGAAGGGCGAATCCCTGCAGAACAGGAATTACAAGGCTTGATCACTAAGTTTGGAATGAAATTCCAAGAGCTACAGTGTTTAGCTCCCCGAGAGACACAACTGAGGAACCCAATTAAGGAAAGGCATGGACACCACTAATATCCAACCTTATCAATACTCAGGCAAACTAAAGGATGCCATTGAAAAGGCAATAAGGGAGCTAATGCAACAAGGTTTCACTAGACATAGTCTCAACCGTTGTGCTTCACTGATAGTTCTCATGAGAAAAAGGATAATTCATGGCGTATATATGTAGAAAAAGGATAATTCATGGCGTATATGTGTAGATTATTGGAGCTAGATAAAAATACAATGAAGGCCAAGTTCCCTATTCCATTAATCAAAGAGTTGCTCGACGAGCTACATGGCTCCAACTAATTTTCTAAATTGGATTTGAAGGTTGGTTACCACCAAATTTGGATGAAGGAGGAGGATGCATCGAAAATAGTGTTCGTATGAGGGACAGTATGAGTTCCTTGTGGTGCCATTCGGCTTGACGAATGTCGTATCATTCATTTCTCAAAAAGTTCGTCCTAGTATTCTTTAACAACATTCTTATATACAACCCAAATTTGTTTGCAACATTTACAGCACGTGCAGGAGACTCTAACCATGTTGCAAGCGTATCAGTTCGTCTTCAATGGGAACAAATGCGACTTCAGAACACGACAACTATCATATTTGGGGCATTCTATATCAAAAAAAGGGTCGCTATAGATGAGAAAAAGGTGATGGCAGTGAGGAATTGGCCAACCCCTTACTCTTTGAAGGAACTTCGAGGGTTCCCCGAGCCCATTGGATACTACCACAAATTTGTGCAAAATTATGCCCAATTAGACCCCCCCTGGAATGTCCACCTGAAGGCCTAACCAAATCATGAATGGACATTGGGTCCCTCCAAACAACGTGCATTTGAAGAACTTAAGGAAGTATTAACTTCCGCCCCTATTCTAGCAATGACCAATTTCACTCAACCTTGGTGATTGAGGTGGAAGCAAAGCGATGCTTTAACAGGATAACCATCTGATAGCCTACTTTAGCAAAACCCTGACAACCAAACACTTGAAGCTATTGACGTACGAGAAGATCTTTTTTTGCCATAATTAAAGCAATGAAACAGTGGCACCATTACTTGAGTGGTTGAAGGTTCAAGGTACAAACAAACCACCAAAGTTTGAAATAACGACTAGAACAATTCATCTCCACCACATTCCAATAAAATTGGTAGCCCAAACTGTTTAGATATGACTTCAAGGTGGTTTACAGAAGTCAGAAAGAAAACAAAGCAGCTAACGCACTGTTCCAGATTATAAGTGTCGAACTATTTCACGTTAGTAGTTTCACAGGTTTAGACAGGATTATTAGAGGACATTAGGAGCAGTTGGGAAAGAGACCCAACCACTCAGGATCTCATTCAACAACTTAGTTCATATCCTAATAAATCAAACAATTGCGAACAGAAGGACGACCTACTAAGTAGGACGGGTTAGATGGTAATAAGGAACAATAAAGAGCTACGATGGAAGTTGGTCTCAACGAGTCATGGTAGTACGAATGGTGGCCATTTTGGGTAACTGCGACAATGAATTAAAAGCATGTTCTTCTCGAAGGAGTTAAGTAGAGACGTAAGGAACTTTATTAAAAGTTGCATTGTGTGTCAAAGAAATAAATATGAGCGCAATCCATATATGAAGAAACTTCAACCGTTACTCGTACCTGATGGGTGTTGGGAGGACATCAGTACGAATTTTATATAAGGGTAGGACCAGTATAATAGTGGAGGTGGATAGCTTTAGCAAATATGGGCATCTCATCGGCCTGAAGCATCCCCTCCAAGCTCAGGATATCTCTCAACAGTTTTTGGACCAATTATCCAAGTTGTATGGCATGCCTGAAAGCGGTACCAGTGACCGTGACCCAATGTTTCTCAGCAAATTTTGGAGAGAATTCTTCGAGCTACAAGTGTTTAGCCTAAACTTTTCCACCGCCTACCACCCACAGATTGATGGTTAAATAGAAGCGGTGAATAAAACACTGAAAACCTACCTTCGTGGTTTCTGTAGTGGCACTCCAAACTAGTGGATGGAGTAGCTCTCACTGGAAAAGTGGTGGTACAACACCACGTATCATACTACCATCAATACCACACCCTTTGAATTGTTGTATGGTCACCCTCCACTAGTTTATGTGCCACAATTGGTGGGTGATTCTAAGGACATTGTTGTAGCACAAATGACGAAGGATTGGAAAACAGCCATGGCAACAGCCAAATTTCACCTCCACAGAGCCCAAAATAGCATAAAGCAATAGGTCGATCACAAGAGGGCTGACAGAACTTTTGCAGTTGGGGATTCAGTATTTTTGAAACTCCAACCTTAGTGTCAGTCTTCCCTTCAAAGGAGACCCCATCAAAAGTTATCATCTCTTTATTATGGTCCATATAAGATAATCGAAAGAGTTGGGCAAGGGGCCTACAAACTTCAGTTACCAGAGAGAACTACTATTTCACCCCCCATTTTATGTATCCCAACAAAACCGTTGCATTAACAGCGATACTGTCGTCTCCTCCAAGCTGCCTGTCAGTTTAACCCGCATAGATAAGTTACCAGAGGCCATTCTAGATGGGTGCATGGTCAGGTATCACAAAAAACCTGTAGCTCAGGTATTAGTCCAATAGGCTGGACAGTTGCCCGAAGAAGGGAACAATTATTTCAATTGCAACAGCATTTTGTGGACAAGGTTCCTAAAGGGGAGGAAATTGTTAAGATGAAGGACGCGAAGAATGAGCATTAGAGAAATACAATAGAGGATTAGAAACAGAGTCGTTTGGAGGGAAGGAACAGCAAGTGCAACGGAGTAAGGCGTGTAGTCTAGAATAAGGCAAGTAACGTAGGGAATGTTGCGTTCTGATAGTGAGAGATACGTGTCCTTTAGGAATTGCGCCTCATTTGATAGCCGAATCGTAACAGAGATCAAAATTGGAAATTTATTAAATTCTGTCCCATTTCGATTCTGAACAGAATGACCCATCAATTGCAAGAAAACAAGAATCAAATCAATCATATGATAAAAGTTTAAATTTTTAAGCAAACTCTCAGATGCAGAGATAGAAAAGATGACCTCAGGAGAAAGATGCTTGCAGTGGCCACACCAAGGGGCGTAGAAGTCGACGAAGATGTAATCAAACGATGAAATAGCAGAATCGAAGTTGGATTCGTCCAGCTCCAACACCTTCCCATCAATCTTGAACTTGGGTTCCACATCGTTTGAAGAATACACTGTTTGTGAGGTCGACAATAGCACAAACAGTGAGATCAAGACGGCTTTGACCAATGGCACACGCATCTCATATGCTACGTTCGGTGAAGTACGATGATAATCTCAAATAGTCGATCCAGGTACTGTCTGCGTTCTTGTAAAACCCAACTGCTTAAATCGCAAAAAAATCTTTCGCTTCGCTCGTCGAACGTCCGTCAGAGTTTTATGGTCAATCTACGTACCAGTGTTTCTTTCTGTTTTTTCGTTTCTCTTATCTTAAACTTTGACATTTGCGTTTTATCATTATGCGCACCTATCTATTCAAAATCGATTAAGAGAAGCGAATTTAAAAATTTTAATCATTATTATATTATATACTCCCTCTCATTTATAATAAGTGTCATTTTAGATACATTTTAATTATTCAAAATAAGTGTCATTCTTGACTTTGTATGCATGTTTATAAT
>JANKOD010000003.1:16603343-16633655 GCA_026284645.1 Erythroxylum acuminatum | reverse complement strand
ACAACTAACTCACCCTCATATTGGGTGCAATAAAGGCCCTACTATTTTCCACTACAAAATTATGGTCAATAGGTAACCAAGGATGTTTTGTAACCACTATACTCTCCCCATTCCCAACCCTCCAACGCACTCCCTGTTTCAAAACCCCAATTGAAGCATGAATACTCCTCCAAATGTAACTAGGAGACCGCCCTAGAGATGCCTCCAAAAAATCCCTATTACGGAAATATTTTGCTTTGAAGATCTTAGCAAAAAGAGTATTAGGTTCCGTCATAAGACGCCACCCTTGTTTCGCTAGCATGGCCAAATTGAAACAATGAAGATCACGAAAGCCCATACCACCCGATTTCTTCCCACCACACATCCTATCCCAAGCTAACCAATGGACACTTCTCCTCCCACCCTGATCTATGTTTTTTAACTAGCTGAATAATGAATGGTATAACTAAAAAGAAGGCGTTCATGTACGCCCTCCAAGTTGATGAAGGAAAGGAACATAAATGTCCGAGGGCCCAGTCTATCATTTACAATAAGTTAAAATAAAACATTACTCTTTTTGAACTTTTTAAAAATCAGCCGATTGGATTCAGTCAGTTAACCTAATCAGTTGATTATCAAACACAGAAAACAGTTGGTTAACAAAGTTAATCATTTTAACTTATTCAACCAATTATTTTTTAGCTGATCAACCAATAATAAAAACAGCCTTTGAGGAGGATAAATATTTAATTTTAATTAATAATTTAAAATAATTATTAGTTTGAAGTAGTACAATTTGAGTTTAAGAATTGAGTTAAATTATTATATAAATAATATTTTATTTTTTTTAGAGAATTTTTTTTAAGAATTTTAAAAATTATAAATTTTTTATAAAAAATTTAAACTGTGAGGTAATTTATAGTTTAGATTACGATAAGGTATGTTCTTCAGAGAAGATATAACAGGGCGCTGAACCAGTGGTACGAAAACTAGTGGCAGACAGCTCTTTTGAGGCCTAGACCGGATGTGATTACGTGGAAAGACTTTCACTTCTGTTGTTAATATGTGATTACGTGGAAAGACTGTCACTTTTGTTGTTATTATTATATTTAATATTAAAACGGTACTAAGACATCTAATAAAATCCAACTTTTTAAGACTCCACTTTTTTTTGATTTTTTGAAACGATAAGACTCCGCTTTATTACAGAACTTTAAGCTGAATATGCTAATGATGATGAAGACGTCAAATACAGTTGTTTTCATTACAACCGATGATTAATATTTTCAAAATTAAACTAAAAGTTAAACTAGTAAAACAAAAAATTTAAGATTTAAGAAGTTCAACTGATATTAAATCGTCGTACAAACTGGTTAAAGATTTATTATAATTAAATAATTTACAATATAATTAAAAGATATTGTCCTTATTTATCGAAAATTTTGAAATTTAATTAAAAATAATATTAAATGAAAATTTTTTATTTATTTTGGTTTGTTAAAACTTATTGATTAACGAAAATTGATCGATTAATTAATAAATTGATTATTTTTTAACAACAAGAGTTATTGAAGTAAATGGAACAAAAAAAAGTTGAAATATTCAAAAATTTTCCAATTAAACTAACCGAATTAGTTGAGTTTTTAATAATTACTTTTGGTTATATTTAGTTGGATGTAAGATTTTTAATGAAATTGAATGAAGTAGAATATAATGGAATTAAATGTAAATAGATTTAATATTAGCAAATTGTTGTTTGAGAGGGATAGAAGAGTTTATAATATAATATAGTGAAATGTTAGTTGAATAAATGGTTTATAATATAATGTAATGTAAAGTTATTTATCATTTTACTTTCTATCATAAACCTTCCAAATCAAAGGTATCTTTTTATTTTTACTGTTTAAGACGGAATATGATGTGATATGAAATTCTACTCTTCTATCTCATTTTATTATATTCCATTATAAACCCTTCTACCAAACGATGAAATAATATTATATTTCATTCTATTCCATTAATAAACCCCAAACCAAACATAACCTTAGGTGCCGTTTGGTTTTACTTTTGTTTTTCTGTTGTTCAACTTTTTGTTTAAGTTTTTCTTTCAAATAAAAATAAAAACATATTTAGTTGTTAATGTTAATGTAGTTATATTTTTGTCACTGATAATAATTACATATTTGATAAAATTAAAGATAAATTATTTTTAATTAAATAAATTTATTTAATCTCTAATATAATATTTATTAACAAATTATTAATAAAAATATGTTATTTTAATATATTAAATAATTTAAAAATCAAAATTTATTTAAAAATTAATATTTATTTGAAATATATTTTGATTATTAAATCAAAATTTATTTGAATATTTATATATTTTAAATCTAATTATATTTATTAATAATTATTAAAATTTAATTACATATAATTTAATTATTAAAACTTAATTATTAATAATTTTATTGATAATTAATTTTAATTTATTAATTATATAATGTTGAATTAAATTATTCAAAAAATTTATTAAAATAAAAATAAAAATATATATATTTAAATAATAGTAAATCATATTATAAAAAACGAAAACGAAAACAAAAAACAAAAAATTAAAACATATATGTTTTTTTACTAAATTTGAAACAAAAACAAAAACGAAAAATAAAAATAAAAATAGAAACAAACATCCTAGTTTCACCTTTTTTACCTTGACTCAAATTTATAATTTGTAATTAAAATTTTCTTTAAAAAATTCCGTTAGACTGTTTCAAAATTTTGGATACATAAAAAACAAATTTCAATCATCATTTTTTTTTCTAATTTTAGCATCCCTTTTTTTCTAATTGTTTTAAAAAATATTCCTTGATACCTATTAAAATATTTGAAGTGGAAATCTGGTCTTAGGATGGAAGTTCAGTGACTTAATTTTTCAAAATATATCGTTGATAATAAAGATGGTAACATATTTTAGTAAAATTTATTTAGTTAGCGGACATTAACTAAATAAATTTGACTAAAATAGCAACTTATTAAAATTGACTAATTTAATGTTATTTAATAATTTTAAATAATTATTAGTTTTATTCGAATTTAAAAATTGAGTTAAAATATTATATAAATAATAATTTATTATTTTAGATAATTTTGTAAGAATTTTTTAAATAAAAAATTTAAACTGCGAGGCAATTTATAGTTTAGATTACGATAAGATATGTTCTTCAGAGAATAGACAACAGGGTACTGGACCAGTGGTACTAGTGGCAGGCAGCTTTTGTGAGACCTAGACTGGATGTGATTACGTGGAAAGACTTTCACTTATGATGTTATTATTATTTTTAATATTAGAACAGTATTAAGACATCCTCGGCTAGCCGATTCTTGATCCATAATTTCATTGTTTAAGAGATTAATAAACTGTTTACGCGAACTTGGACGGGGTTCATCGTCATACCTACTGTGAGAGGAACCTCTGTACTGTATGGACTGGCTAGTGAGCTATGCTAAGCATTTTGCACTCGGCACTACTTATTTTGATCTTCCATCCATTGAATGTCATGTACTCCTCTTAGAGGATATGTCGGAAATCTGTTTTCTGAAACTCATTGTATAATCGGTTTCCTTTTCCCTCTTATAAAAAAAAACTGTATTAAGACATCTTATAGAATTGTTTCCTAACTAGAAATGTTAATGACTAATGTTTAATTATTTTCTCTTAAATGAAGTTATATTGCATTATGATTAATTGAGGTATTGAAAACATAACTATAATTCAAATTCAGACCGAAAGTTAAACTAGTAAGACAAGAAATTTAAGGTTTAAAAAGTTCCACTGACATTAGATCATTATAAAAACTGGTCAAAGATTAAATATAATTAAATAATTTACAATATAATTAAAATATATTGTCCTTTTTTATTGAAAATTTTGAAGTTTGATTTAAAAATATTTAATGAAAATTAGTTAATTTATTTTGGTTTGTAAAAACTTATTAATTCACGAAAATTGAGCGATTAATTAATAAATTAATTATTTTTTAATAACAAAAGTTATTAAAGTAAATGATACAAAAAAAGTTGAAAGATTCAAAATTTTTACAATTAAACTGACCCAATTAGTTGAGTTGTTGTTCATTACTTTAGGTTATGTTTGGTTGGACGTAAGATTTTCAATATAATTGAATGAAATAATTTACAATGGAATAAAATGTAAATAGATGCAATATTAGCAAGTTGTTATTTAGAGAGATGGAAATGTTCATAATGTAATATGGTGAAATGTTATTTGGATAAAGGGTTTATAATATAATGTATTGTGAAGTTTTTTATCATTTTACATTATATCCTAAAACTCTTAAATCGAAGGTTTTTTATTTTTACCGTTTAAGATGAAATATGATGTAATATGAAACTTTCTTCTTCTATCTCATTCCATTATAAACCCTTATCCCAAACAATGAAATAATATTAAGTTACATTCCATTCTATTAACCTTTTTTTACCATGAATCAAATTTATAATTTTTAATAAAAAAATTCTTGAAATATTCCGTTAGAATGTGTCAAAATTTTGGATACAAAAAATAAATTTTTTTAAGCATCAGTACTTTTTTAAAAATTCTTTCCTTGATACCTACTAAAATATTTCAAGTGGTAATCTGGTCTTAGGAAGGAAGTTTATTGACTTAATTTTTCAAATGATTAATAATCTTTTTCAACTTGACACTGTCAAATGATGAGGTAATTAATTCTTTATCATCATTTGTTACATATATCTAGTCAAAAAGATTGAATTAACCCATTGACAAAGTCATCCTGTTTTAAAAATTAAATCGGTTCGACGGATTTTACAATAAATATTTTGATTTAACTAACTTTTTAGGTCGATCTTTAACTATTTGATTTAATTTATTTTTATAATTTTTGTTATTAAAAACTAATTAATTTATCAAATTAATCGGCAATTTTTAAAATTAATTAGTTTGCATAAACCAATTAATTAAAATTTAATAGTCTCCTTAAATTTTATTTTTTACGGATAAGATTAGTTTTTTTTAATTATTTTTCAAAACTTCTTTATTTTATTCAATCTTTAACTTGTTTTATGACGGTTTAATACCGGTTGATCCTTTTAAATCTTAAACCTCTTATTTTATCGATTTAACTTTTGATTAGTCATCACTTTTATTTTTTTTTTTCCAACTACACCTACATAATTTTTTCAACTCTTTGATTGCAATTACATGACTGACCTCTTTTCAATCAAATATTCATTCATTCGTATTCAATACCATCATTATGGTCAAAAGAGAAAAGGTTAACTTAAGTTGAGGTAGTTGGGTTGTTATGCAGACAAAACTTTGATTGCAATAGTCTTCAAAAACCACAATAAAAATAAATAATACAGCAACAATTTATATGTCAACTTATAGGAAAATAATTTTCCATTAAAAAACTTAAAAGTCAAACCCACAACCAATAGGAATTCTTAAAAACAAAGGATTTCAAAGTCAAGTCATAAGAACATGCACATATAATGAGAAATAGACTCCTTGTGGAATTCATGCTTTTATATATACTCTAGTTGTAATAGTCAAGTCAAACAACAGAATTTAAAATAATACCAAATACCAAATCTTTTATAAAGTTTGGAATTTTCAAATAAATGAATAGAGCAATACTAAATCAAGGCAAATAAAATTAATATTTTTTTAGTATACGAATTATTTCTTAAAAATGGAAAATTAATTTATTATGTAATTGTTATAAATTCTAAATTCGGGTCAAGTTTTAAGAAAACTATAAAACCTTTTAGTCATTTGTACGAAGAGTAAAAGACGTAAATCTTAAATAATTTTTTCAATATTAATTAGTAAACATGTTTTCGACAATTTTCCACTGAAAATGAAAATTGAAAATATTATTATAAATTCTTGAATAATAGTTGTTCGATGTGAGATTCCTGACATAATCGAAGGAGCATCGACTCATCCACCAAATTTCAAGTTTTAATGAGTACAAAAGGAAAAGAATTTGTTTGGGAATGGGGCTTAATTTCAAAGAATAAAAGGTAATATATTATCTATGTATTATAACATGAAAAGCATTTGTTTCCATCCCTTTTCATCGCATGCTTGAAATGCAATATGTATATAGGTAACGTAATATTCTTTCAGTTACACTAATATCACATATATATGTGGCAGAGAAAATTTCAGAGAAGAAAAGGAAAGAATCAAGACATAAATGGAGTCTAAGAAGGCTTGTTTTTGGAAAGAGAAAAAAGACAGAGCAGATAAAGAGCACAAGAACTTGGCAAAAGAAATCGAAGATCTTAACACATGGGTACGCCTTAATCCTATTGTAAATTACTCTACTGTATCTTATTCATGAGCTTTCTAATTCAAGATAATTGCTTCTTCAAAACCAGCAATCTGCTCATGAGATGTATGTTCAATATGGTCATGTAGAAACTATATATCAAAATAAAGAGTTTCTCGTGAAGCTAAAAGAAGCCTGCTTGTCTGATTGAATTTGTTAGATGATGATTTATATCTTTCATCTTTGGGATTTTAACATCTTTTTCCGTAAGAAGTTCAGTGATAAGCTCAGGAATAATAAGATAAAGAGCAAAAGAACTCAACTATTTTTTTTTTATTGATTTCTAATGGTCATCGATCGCTATTTGGGGTTTTAAGAATTCTTCTTGTATAAGAACATGCATCTCTTCTTTCTAGCTGTTATAGTCATCATAAATTTATTCCAACTCTCTTTAATTTAAATATAATATATATATATATAAAGAGAGAGAGTGAGAAAGCATCCTTCTACATGCAAGTTTTCACAAGGATAACCAAATTTAACCATAATCCATCTACTATTCAAGTCAAATTTGTGAAGTAATTACTCTTTCCATTAAGTCCTTGACCACTCTAAGTGGAATCCATAATTATGCTTCAAATTTTGCCAACTCTATTTGTAAGAACTAATTGTCTGTATTGCCTTGTTTATCATGAATTCTACAAAACCTACAAGCCCTATCTTGTCCCAATAAGCATTTGGCTACGATTTTCTGCCTTTACCTCCTAATCAACCTCTTTGCTCTCCTTCGCCATCTCCAACCTATCCTTCTTCAAGTTAGCATATTCAGCAGCCTCTAGGTAGTTCCCAACCAGCCCCTAAAGAAGATGTTAATAGTCAGGTAATTGTGGCTCTAGAGATAGAAGTTTTGTAAATGGGTGCAACTAACTAGGAAGCAATTTTGGTGGGGTGGGGTTCTCTTTAGAAAAACATCCCCCATGCTCAATCATTTATAAATGGGCTTATAACCACCGGAACGTAAGGGTTTTTTTAAAGTGTTATTGTCTGAGTATGACATAATTGGGATTAATGTGATTTAAATAAATTGAAAGGAACTACAATATAAGAAATCTTCTTAGGTTAATATTACTATGATCATTCTTCATTAATAACATTTCTATGTAAATTCCAATTAATACTTAAGAAAAAGAAAGCAATTATGAAAAATACTCTAAGTAATAAGAAAATCAAATAGAAAATATGATAAAGCTTGCACTAAATGAGAAATATATTAATTATTAAAGATAAAAATTAAAAATAATGAAATCTTAGCTTGAGACTTCTTCATCATATTCATATAGATATATGAACTTTTATATCATCTTTGAACATATCTAATATAGATGTCCTAATTCTTACTTAACATTTAAGATCCAAACAATTATATTGATTCACTTTTTTGAATTTAGTTTGTTATTCTCCACTAATAAGTCGTGAACATGATTTTTAAGAGTCAATCAACTTGTAGCTTCAATGGTTGACCTTAGATCTTCAAATTGAAAATAATATGTAGATAAATAGATATAATTAATAGGGAATTTAGTCATTATTTTATAAATGATAATACTAGACTCATACAGGTCCATACTTGCACTAACACAACTGAAGTTTAGGGACTTGTCCTTAGAGAAAATCTTAGTGAATATTAGAAATAGAATTCAAAAATAGATAAAATCTTAATGAATATTAGAAATAGAATTCAAACCCGTTGGGGATTGGAGACTTTCTAAGAAGCCCTCATCTCCTATTTAGACCACATTTATATGATTAATAAGTAAAAATTTAACACCTTATTTTGGGATTATAATCAAAGGGACAATTGAGGTATTTTAAGAAGGTCATAGTTTCAATATTATATTTTGAATAAAAGGTAATTCATTTAAATAATTGATAGTGTACGAAAGATTCTTCAACTAGAAAACTATCCTTAGGAGGCTAGCTCCATAAAGGATACAAAAGCTAAACAAGAGTTTACATCAAATTGGAATTAGAGCAATACCAATTGTATAATAAAATTGCTTCAGAAGTAGAAGGCCTTCAATATTATTCTAAACAATTCATAAGAACCTTTTCCAAAATTAACATCATAACCTTTAAAGTAAATTCATATAAAAAAACTAAAAAAAAGTAATTATCTTCAAGAGATAAAGGAAGAATTATTTTCCTAAAAATAGGAGTTACAATTTCATCTTTCATAGATATCTCAATTAAAGACTATAATTAAAATCATGTACCGTTTAAATATAAAATAAAGAAAACTTGTTTATTAACTATTAGCTATATATTTTGTAATCACTAAATTGGTTATAATGTGATATTTGTTCTAAAACAATTATTTTGGTATATACCACTAATATTTTAAAGCAAGTAATTTAGCTAATAGTTAAAAAAACTTGATAAATTATTTAATCATTTTTCATAAAAGTAGTATTTACTTTTGCATATTTTATCAATTTATTTAACCATCAAAATGAAAGATAATTTTTTTTGAAAACATATGCTTTATAACTAAAAAATATGTGATTGTAATTAGGATTTTTACATTCTATCAAAGCATTGTTCATAAAATATCTTAATTGTAGCTTCACTATATTAAAGATACATAGATGAATAGAGTAATTTTGAAGTGATTTACCTTTTTGAAAATTTGTTGAATACTTAATATAGATGATTATACTTCACTTCTAAGTTTGTGCAAAAATCAATATTATGAATAAGTTAAAAAAATGAATATATGCAATAACACGTAAACATATATAACTAAACAGAAATTACCTCACAGTAATTATTCTCGGGTGAAGAGTAAGTTAAAAAATCATCTTTCTCTTTGTTTTACGTGAAGAACAACTCTTTCAATTACTTTCTATATTACAATTGGGCAATACCCTAAATGAAAGACTTAGTCTCTAATACTCCCGATTCATATCAAGTTTATAATTTAACTTAATTATTCACTAATATTTCTCAATATTGTTTTGATTTATTATCTAATGCATTATTCCTCTTCATTGTTCTTAAATTACTTTCCATATATTCTTATTTATATTTCAAATCACCAAAATAGTTATTGACTTGTCAAAGAAGGAATTTATCATTGTGTTTCATTTATCAATGTGTTGTTAACTACATATCATGTAGTTAGCCACCTAAATCTACCCAGATAGCAATTTTTTATGATCTTCTAGTCATCTACTAAGTAGTTCAATGTTTTAGTGCTCTACTAAGAATACCAATCTTCTAGCACTCTATTATGTAAGGAATTTTTTATAGTTCTAGCTCAAATCCACTTAACTCGCTATTTGATCCAACACTCACCTGTATATTGCATGTTTTGATTATGATCATAGTTGCTTCTCAGCCTCCTATCCTTTTATGCACTCATCCACATTCTACATGTCATATTGTTTATAACCTCTCTGTTGCCAATTTGCTTAAGTGTTCATTATCCTTTCTATTCACATAAGTTCTTACTCAATTTCTATATTATTCTTATGTTCATAGCCACTTTATATGTCTACTGCTTTGTAATGAATTAAAAAAATCTATTTTTATTCAACCCCTACCACCTAGGAAAGAAGTTTGTAACCTCCAATTGTTTGTGGATCAATGCCAACTCCTTATAATATAACAACATGATTCTTTGCCTTCTCTCTTAACTTCTAAACTTAACATACTCTATGGCTACCTATAACCCTATCAATACTACCTGTCTACCTCTCAACCTTCAATATCTTCTTTGTTATTATGCACTCCTCTTCATTGTGCGCTTCTATCCTAGTTCTTTACTAATCTATCTTCACTTCTCACTGGCATGTTTTGAATACTCTGAAATCTTTATCTTGGAAGTCTCTAGTCCTTCAGATCCTCCTTCATTCCCTTTTTAGCTCATTTAGATTTTCTACTCTCCTTCTTATTTAGTAGGGTGGCAAGGATCATACTATTTCATCTCCATTATGCCTTTACTAGATAGAAAAGTTTGTTCAATCTTTTTTTGTTTCTTTACTTCCTACCTAGTTCTTTTGTCTGTTTTAGTTAACTACTTTTTTTATCATTTCCCCATTGAAAAGTTATCTTATACTTTCTTAACTATGGTGTTTTGTAGTCATACATGTTATGTAGCCTTTTAAACCATTGACTTTCCTCCTCTAACCTCACGTATTCCTGTTCTCCTTACTCCCCTTAAGAACTCCACTAGAAATGCTTCTTCCTAATCAAATCTAACCACAGGAGCGGGAAGAAGATTTTGGATGATCTAGGTGAACTCTCACTACATTATTGCTTGCCTAAGGTTAAAGAGGGGCAGACAATATTTGCCTAGAGATTAAGGTCTTGAGAGTATGAGCAAACACATGCGAATATTCCTTGGTAGGGTTTTTCCTAAGAACCCCTATTCCTAACTATTTCCAAGTGGGCACAAAAAGTATGAAGAAACAAATGGTTGGTGGAACTTCTGCTTTCTGAAGAAAATTTGGTGGTTTTTTACTTTTCCTCGAAATTTGAAGTTGAGAAGATAATTATAGAAGACCCTTAGCACCTTGAATAGCTCCCAATATTCCTACAACTATGGTAACCAAGGATTAATATGGAAAAGATTAAGCAAGAAAGTATTCCATTATATATCAACTATAGGTTAACATTCAAATTGTTCCATCAGAGTATTAGAAAACAAAACCATTGAGTTTACTCTCTAACAAAATAGGGCAGTCTTTTTGTATGGATAAAAATATAGCAATAAGATGAAGAATTGGATTTGCAAGATTATATATAAGTGATTACTTAGCTAAGGAGTTACCATACTTTATCCCTATAATGACAGTTGGTGAGAAGAATACAATGCTTGAAGAATTATTTATGGTTACATATAATTGTAAGGCGTCCATAAAAACTCAAGGAAAGCATTGAAGGACTATAGGGAAGATGTTTAAAAGGGAAGACAATAATAAATTGATGGGGATTAAGGAATCTCAAGTTAATTTGAAGCCATAAGGAATGTTCATGGTCTAAATTACCCTAGGAAGCTACAAGCTCTAATGGATTTTGCCAATAGGGAAAAACCTATTTTCTTGGGTCTTTCATAAACCAAGATTAGATATGAAAAATTAAATAAGCTAAAAGGTTCGGGTTCAAATTTGAAATTTATCGCTAGTCACCTAATCATTACCTTAGAAGAATTATTTTAGCTTACAGTAGAAACCTTGTCAAGGTGGAACAATTCGATACTTGTGAACAAGCAATTTATATGACATGGTTCCTATCTCAACTTTAAAAGGAAGCTGCCTAAGGATAGATTGAGGAGTATTCAGACAAACTGTGATGATCCTTGGCTAGTTTGTTACAATATTATATAGGTCTAAAATTGAGGGGCTTACTAGTTTAAGGAATTTCACTAAGGATTTCAAAGAATGTATGGAGTCATTGGAATTAGTGGATTTAAGCTATGAAGGTTACAAATTAACATAGATCAATAAACAAACCTCTATTTACTTCCTTAGGAAAAAGGAGGATAAAGCTACGGTTAATTTTTCTTAGCTTATCAACTTCCTTGAAAGCAAAGCTATGTTTATAGAGCCTCTCTGCTTGAATCACACTCCTATCTAATTTGGAACTTATTCCAAAAGGTATACAGAAGATTCCCCTTTAAATTTAACAATTTACTCACTTTTGATGAGGCATTTTAAGATACAATCTTGAGGGGGAGGTATATCAATACTCATAGTTCCAAACAGTTCATATGCATGCAACAATTGAAGGGGCCAAGTTGGAATTAAAGAAGTTAAATGCTAGGAAAGAGCTCAACTTAAACAAGCATTTGTGGAAGCAAAGGAAAAGCTTATAGAGATTCAATAAAGGCTTTCAACCAATATAAACTATAGTAGTCTCCTGTTAGATGAGAAGGTAGTCTTAGGAGAATATTTGAGAAAAGTGAAAAACATTGACTCTTTACTGAAGCAAAGGTCTAGAGTTAGTTAGCTAAAGAAGGGGGATAGATGTACCAAATTCTTCTTCAACTGAATATTGACAAGGAAAAATTCTAACAATATTTGTTCCGTGGTCTTTTAAGATGGCTCTTTAACCACAAACTAAGAAGAATTGCTAGATGAGGTTGTGGCTTTCTTTAAGAGCTCCATTACTGCTAGGTCCTCTAGTACCTCCTCTTTTGAGAATCTTATATCTTTCACTAGTACTCAGATTGGTTAAAATGAATCTCATATTCTTACTAAGCAAGTGGATGATCATGAAATTGTGACAATAGTTTTTAGTATAAGTGGTCAAAAATCCCTCAGTCTAAATGGGTTGAATTCTTTTTCTTTAAAAATTATTGGCCTTAAAGTAATATTATAGTGATATCATCAGTTAAATAATTCTTTTCTAGTGATATGCTTCTCGAAGAGATAAACAGGACATTTATATTGCTAGCTCCCAAGATCCCTAATCCATCATCTTTTGGAGACTTTAAGCCAATCATTTATATCAACTTCTTTATAAAATCATTACCAAAATACTGGCTAATAGGATGAAAAAGGCTCTTTAATATATTATTAGTGATACCTAAGGAGCTTTCCTAAAGGGAAGGCAAATTGGTTACAAAATCCTAATTGCATAAGCAATCTTAAAAGGGTACTCTAAAAAGAATTCTCTAAAAAAATTCAATCAAGGTAGATTTTAATAAATCTTTTGATTGCGTAAGTTAGGAGTTCATCTCTAAGCTGCTTGAGGTCTTTAGCTTTCTTAGTACCTTCAAAAAGTGGATATAGGCTTGCATTACCTCCACCTCCTTTAGTGTATTGATAAATAAAGTTCCCTCTAAGTTGTTTAGAGGGGATAGGTCATTAGGCAGGGATATCGACTTTCTCTTTACCTTTTTTATTATGTGTATGGAGGCCTCAACTCTTTTCTTAAGGCACAAGACCATAAGGAGTGTTAATTATAAATATAATAGCAAATGTAATAATATTAAACTAATATGTTTACTTTTTTAGATGAACTTCTCCTCTTTTCTAAGGTTGATCCAAAATCTATTCAAGTTTCAATGGAATCCTTGAACCATTTTAGAGACTTTTAGGGATAAGCATAAACTGCCAAAAGAGCCATATTGTGCTTGCCTCAAATGTATTACATATTACAGATAAACTTAGCTCTATCATAAGGATGCCTACTAGGTCCCTCCCTTGATGTTTTTAGGACTTCAATTGGTTACAAGAATATTTCAATACAATGAATGCTTGCTATTAATTAAGAAGATTCAAAAGAGATTCTCCTTTGGAGGTAAGCTCCAAATCTTAAAATTTGGGGTCAATTCCATGTATATCTATTAAAGTTCACACATGTTCTTATCCAATGGTCTTATCAAGAAAATTAAAAAGCTAATGAGGAAGTTCTTGTGGGGGAATGAATGATAGTGATTTCAAAGCTAAGGTTAAATAGAAGGAATTTTGTAAACCTTTTAATGAAGGAGGCTTAGGGATAACTCCAATAGGCTAACCAACAAAGTTTAAAAGAGTATTAGTATACAAGGAATCCATATGGATGAGGTAGATGCATAGTTACATCTTAAAAGGGACTTATATTTAAGGACTCTCACATAAAATTTCACATTTATAGTTTACCAACTATTACTAAAGATGAGAAGATCAATTGAGATGAATGTAAGTTGCAAAGTGGGGGATGGCACCATGCTATCCTTATGGTATGATAATTGGATAGGTTATGGTGCTCTAATTAGAAACAAACAAGTTGCATAAGCAATGGTGGGAATCCCAAAATAAGTCAAGGTGTATTTATGTGTAAAAAAAGGTAATTAGTACAATTATAAAGGAAACAAGTTTAATTTTATTTTCCTCCCTAATATACAAGATAGGGACTATTATGTTTTGCAATAATCAATCGAAGATTAACTTCACAAACAAGGAGGGTAGAGACTGGTTAAGGCTAGGGGGACAGCAGGTAGCTTGGCACAAGCTAATTAGGAACAAGAATAGGTTGCCAAGGATATCTTGTCTAATGTGGCTGGCCATTAGGGATAAGAATAATACAATAGATTATCTTTAATTCATAAATATACAAGATAGTTGTGTCTTATGAAAAAAATTAGTTAAGAATATGCCTCATCTATTCTTTGAATGTTGTTTCTCTAAGGTTATGTGAATAAGCTGAAAGACATAATGAATTGGAGTATACACTCCAACACTTTCTTCGATATATTGCTATGGCTATAAAGCATAAAGGGGGTAACTAAAAGAACCCTTGTGGCCTATCTAATATCTCTTGGAACCTGCGTATATAAGATCTAGAGGGAGAGGAAAGCAAGAAGATTTAGGCTAAAAGCAAGAATCAGGAAGCTATTGATGGTTTGTAAAGATGGAAAGTATCTAAGTGTGGAAATGCTAACAGCATAAAGAATAAACTAAAAGATTCAGAATTCACATAGATCGCTAGTTTGGACACAAGATAATCAAGTAACCCACATGATAAAATTGGAAAGTAAGGGAAATGGAACTTACCAGCTTGTTCTTATATCTGCATGGATAGATCCAATCAAAGCTTAGCTTGGAGTGAGCGATCACATATAACCACCATAATCTGTAGGCAACAAAGCATATAGGTGAGTGAACATGAAAAAGGAAAGTAAATTGATATGAACAGTATAGTATGAAGATAGGACATATAGATTATGTACTCCATATGCTCTTAACTTGCATGAGGAACAAGTGGAGCTTTATAAACTTAACATTTGTGTTATTTAATCTTATAATTATATGATCTGTATGATGGTGCCTTGTTATTCTAACTAGGGACATTTTGACTAACTAAAAAGGAATGGTTAATTTGTACAATTTTCCTAATCCTTAGCAAAGAAATTATTTAATTTAAAGAAATTCCAACAGTCAACCCCTATCCACTTGAACGCTCTTAAATTTTTAGTTTAGACACTTTTACTACAAATAGCTCCTTTAAGTTTCCTTCAACTCTAAATTTCTTTCAAGCTTAACTCCCATTAAATCTAAAGATGATAACCTTTCTTAGTTCAACAAACTCATTTTCTTTTAAGATTGTATATCATTCGTCATATTTCTAGAAAAATAATCAGAACTCCCTTAATATATATATATATACTACTTATGAAATTGTCCCTCTTAGTATATGCATTAAAATAATGACTAACATTAAGTCAATATTATATTCTTGCCCTCTATTTTGTTGACATTAAAAAGTGAAAAATAATAAATTATATTTAACATTAGTTTCTCTCTTCTCTATTTTGTAAGCGTTATAGTTCATAAGATATGTAGTTTTGTGGGCATTTAGGTCTATAATTAAGATCAAGAATTTGTAAAATGGTATGTAGCTAAAGTATTGTTTCATATAAGGAATTATATGTCTAATATGCCTAACTCTCTCCTAAAGAGACAAAGTCTCTCTTCACTTAATGGTTTAGTGAAAATGTTGGATATTTTATTTGAAGTGTAAAAAAACTCAAGTTTAATTTCTTTATTATTTTCTTATATTTCATCCTAGATTGTTGGAAGAGGTTCTTTATGTGACAAATTGCATTGATGTTATAATATCTAATAGTGAAGTTATTTAAGTGAAAACCTAATTATTTAAATTATTTTACAATTGAATGAATATTACTAAATCAAACTAAAAGCCTATACATCACTTTATAATTCAATAAAACAAAGGAAAACCCCTTTAGGGTCCAGGCCAAAGAGTGGTAATAAAAAGCCTAACAACTAGTAACAAGTTTACATTCAAAGTTAGCTACTTTGTGTTACATCTGAGCCTTTCATGTTCCAATTGATCTTCTTAAAGCCTTGTTAACATGCTTGTCCATACTAATACCCATGTGCAACATATTGTTCCTTTTATGCCAAAGTGCATAGATACTACAAAAGAAGGCTTCTCTAGAAAAGTAAGTATTATTCTTCATTCCCTTAAATTTTTCAGTAACCCTTTTAACAATATCATCCAATACCACTCCCAAAAGTAAAGTTGTAGTCGTTGTTGAATTTTGGACCACAAAACTTATGAATAAATAAAATTGAAGAAGAGGTGACCATTAGTTTCAGGAACTTGATAGAAAATAAAACACAGGTGGTCTGGAATACCAAAATGTTGATCCTTTATTCTAAATATCTACCTAATAACAAACCAACTAGTGGATAAATGACTTAGCTTATATTAGATCATACCAGTAAACCTTATGAGACTAAGGACTTAATACATCAACACATGATTTGTTAGAGAATTTGTTAGTTATATCCCTTAATCAAACGACTTAATCGTCCTCAAGAGGATTAGGTTGATAAACAGGCAAGTTATCTACAATGTAAGTTGAGCGTTTGAAGTTATAATTCTAACTCCCTTCATAAAGAATATCTTTGATCTTTACATTAAAAGGAATTCTTATTTTGAGAGTAGTCAACTCATCCTTAAGGTGTAAAGGACTTAGATTACACCAATTATCAAACCAAAACCAAGTTTGATCACATTTCCTATTAAAATTTTGAATGAAGAGATCAATTGATCCTTTATTCTTAGAATTAAGATTAAGCTCCGATAATGCTCTCTACTAATTTTCAGTTGTCAGAAACTGATCGTGGATACGTGGTACACATGAATCCATTTAGACCAAATGCCTTCCATATCATTGAACAATATCCTAATCCTTTTATCAAATAGAATTGTGTTCAAGACTTTGACTAAAACAATCCCTAAACCTCACACCTACCTAGGTAAACATTAAATTATCAATAGTCCCTAATGATAAATAGTTTTTGATTATCTTTTCAACTTCTTTTATCAACCTTCTTAGAAGAAGTAGGAAAGAGCTCTAATGAATGTGAATGTTCCTTAGTACTAAAGTAATTAGCTTCAATCTACCTACATTTAAGAGAAAACTATTATGGCATGAAATAATTCTACTTCTAACTTATTCCAACAACGGAATATAGTCAATAAAACTTGGTTTTCTTAGTAGATGTAGGAACTCATAAATATTTAAATAGACCATAATAAATTTGTAAACTAGAGATGGAGTTAAGAGTCCTTGCCTTAGAGACATTTATTGATGTGTATAACTTTCTTTTGCCTAAAATTACTATTAGTCCAGACAGAACTGAGAAACGATTTAGGGAGCTCACAAATAATTAGAGGGAGCTGGTGTCTACACCAAGAAAATAAGCATAATATAATTTATGAATTCTAAATTACATATTTTTTACTTCCGTGCATTTATGATGATATAAAAAGAATCAGCTGGTTTCTATGTTGGAGTGGATTAACCTTGTAAGGATCTTAATAACTAGGGTGACTAGATATAGGGACAAGGGATCCCCTTAACTTTACCTTTAGTTTCTTTAAAAATCATAGAAGGAGTTTCATTTTCTAGAACACTAAAGGATGCAGAGGATAAAAAGCCTAAATATAATTCACAAATAGCTCTAGGAACTCAAATACCAATAGATTATTGATGATGAAACTCCATTCTAATGCGCCAAAGGCTTTATATAAGTCTATTTTCATTTAGCAACTCATGATGGAAGCTTTGATATTATAGTCCTTGAGCAGCTCATAGACCAACATAATGTTGTCATCTATCATTCTTTCATTGATGAATACCCCATAGTAAGGGTTAATTAATGCCTTCAAAGCCTCTTTTAGTCTAGTGGCCAAATTTCAAATATCACCTTATAAACAATTTTACATTAGGATATTAGACAAAATTATTACATGTAATTAGGATTCTGTTTCTTAAGAACTAGACAAATATGAATCTTATTGACCTCTAGCATACTCTTGTTACTGAAAATCTACCGGATTGTTTCCATCACTAGTTCACTAGTTAGGTTCTAAATATTCTAAAACAATAGAGCATTATAACATTCTAGCCTTAGTGATTTGTTTAGATTCAAGTTAAAAAGAACCTCTTTAATTCCCTAAGAGTTAAATGGACTTTTGAAAAGCATTATATCTTATCTTATGTTGTTCCTTGTATAGATGTCCCTTATTCATCAGGGAGTATATTTTATTTATATTCCTTTGATTTATTATAAATTTATGGAAGAATTTGGTATTATTATCCTCATTTATAAGCCAATTCACCTTTTCTTTCACCATAAGAAGAGAAATATGGAAGTGCAGTGCTTGATTATGGACATTGAGTGCTTTAGTTTCTAAAGCCCTCGAGTTCTAATTGGAGGGATCTCTATAGCAATCATCCTAGGCTTTTTTTAAGAGTTTCCTTAGCTACCTTAAAATTAGTATTAGTTTTTAAGCAAACTCTTCTTTGAAGGGTTTTAATTCCTTCTTTGATTGTTTTAAGCTTCCTCATTAACTGATGTGCTTTGCATCTAGACACTACCTACCTTATAATTACCCTTACCACTTCTTTAAATCCTTAAACCTGAGATAAGAAGTTGTGGAATTTGAAGGGTGCCTTGTGATAGAAAAGGAATTAAGGTTTAGTATCTTAATCATAAAATGGTCAAAACTAAACGAAGGAACAAAGTTAGCAAAACAACCAAGGAATTGTTTCAACTATCCATTGTTAGCTATGGTTCAATTAAGCTTTTTCCTAATAAACTACTCTCTTTGGTGTCTATTGCTCTAAATAAAGAATTTCCCTGTTGTTTAGATCTACTACACCAATCTAGCATACCACCTTACTCAATCCCTTTGTTATATTTTTATAATTGATTTTTACACCATTGATTTTATTCATGTATAACTTACAGTTCATCTCTCCTAGAATTAGCCATGAACTCTAAATATTGTTGTAAATTTTCCTGAGCTGATCTTATAATTTTAACCCCTAAAAGGATATGTTAACAAAATAAATAATAGAAGGTTTCTAGGTGGAGGTCAAGAGAAGTTTAGATTTGGTTAATTCACCTACTCCATCCAACATCATAATTAATAAAGCTTTTGGCAATTCATCACTTTTTTTTTTCATTTTACTACAAATCCTAACATAGTTTATTATTTCCAATTTAGTTATTTGGGAATCCAGGAATAGAGGCCTTCCCAGAGAACTGACAAGGTAATTGTTGAGCAAGTTTTACAATTTATAAAACCCTCAATGCTTCGCAAGTACATGGTTCATAAGCAATAATAGTTGAGGTATTTATCCCATGAGGAATTAGTAAACTAATTGAACCCTAACTTTGTATAAGGTTGTAAAAAAGTGATTTAAATGAAAATAAAGATAAGCAGAAAATTAAATAATCAAGTCGAGTTGAATGAAAATAAAATTCCAAAATTAACAAAAGTAAATCAAAATGGAGCACAATTACTTAACAATTGAGATATCACATGAAGACAAGATCAAAGAATTATGAGAAGGGGGATTTATCCTATCATTAAATGCTAACATGATTACTTTTGAGTTAATTCGGTATCGATCCTAGACTTTCGAAGGGTGGATTACTCTCCTTTAAGTTATAATCAATAAAACCTAATAGAATTATGGAATTTTCAATCTCTCAATTAAAAAAAAATCTTACATATCCAGTTAGATCTTAAACCCTCTAATAGACTATCAGGTCCTCACACGAGATCTCTCTTCGTATAAATTACCGATTGGATTATTTGCATGTTCTATTAGATTGTTTAACTCTCATTACCCAATCTAATTATTTTTCTATCGGTTCACTCTCTCAATTTGTTACCAAGCATGCAAATACGACAAATAATCACAATACCCAATGTTTTAACATCAAAAGAAATCACATTAACATTGATTCAAGAACAAATCCCTAAAGGAGTTTAGAACATCATTAACAACATGTTCAACATTCTCAAACTCAAGCCATACATCAAGATGAAGTAAATAAACAAGAGAAAGTAGGAAAAAACTTGAAATGACTAGGTTGGAGTGGCTGGATGGTAGTTGCAGATGGTCCTCTCCCCTTCTCTCCTTATTTTCTCTTCCTTGTGTTCTCTCTCAAAGTGGCAAATGGAGGCTCACTAAAAATTAGGGTTCTTCCCTCTTCTCTATAGTCTTTTCTATTTAAGGTAAAAACTAGGTTTTACCTAGGCCCAGAAAGTTTGAAATAACCCCACAAAGTTGAGTTTAGAAGTCGTTCCGTGTCTGCTGTCGCGATGGCCACGATCGTGGCACTTAGGATTTGCTTTTACCACTATCATGGCCTTTCCATTTTGCTTTTGTCACACTTGGTTCTTCCGCCTGTTTCATCCAAATCTTCTATGTTCTTTGATATATGATCTCAAACACTAACAAATACATCAAGACACCTTAAATACACAAAATTAAAGCTCAATAGCATACGGTAACCCATATAACACTCAAAACGCACATATTTAACAAATACTATCAGTAACTCGACCGTTCCACAATATAATATTCTAGTGGGACTTTATGAAAATTAACCCATAAAGGAATCACTTCATCCTTTCTTCTATCCAATTCCATTCGAAGGTGTCATTTCTATAGGAATAAATGTTGACCCCTAATGTTCCATGGTTCTTACTCCGTTATCTTCGCCAAGTAAACATCTTTAGATAATTTAAAAATGAAGGAATCATCTTTAATGATTAGGGTCTTCTCAGTAGAAACAATATTGTACTTAGGAAAAGGAGGGCCTTTTCCCCAAAAAATACCCTTCCAAAGAAGAGGACCAAGAGTTACACCTACTTGTAGAATTTACATAGGTGTTATGGTTTTCAATCATTGTTGAGTTCCTAAAGTAATAGAGGTTGTCTTTAGATGCATTTGTTTCCACCAATTTACTCTTTTTTTTTTTTTGTAATGGGAGGGTTTTTCTAAGCTACTTACCTCAGGGTTAGGATATCCTCCTTATAAGAGTTGATCTCTACATTAGTTAGAGAAAAGGGTCTTTTTATAGCTAAATTAGTAAGGGTAAGGAACTCTTCCTTATTTATTCTTGAATAGCTTGATGGGGCCATACGTGAGCTTTTTGATACAGAAGCAAGAGCTCTTATTGAGGACTATTGAGGGATAGAAACTTTCCTCATAAGGTAAAGCCTCTAAGGTTAAAAAAGTGGGAGAATAGCTTAATATAGAATCTTACTAGAAGGTAAAATTTTAAAAAAGGGAATCAAAGAACTCCGGTAAATTACTTAAAGAGAAGTTAGAGCACTTCTCTCTAACTTCATAAAAAGAAAATTTCCTCTAAGATAAAAAGTTTCGGGTGCAACAACTTCACATAGCTACCTTCTTGGCCTTATATGTTGATAAAGCTAAAAATTTATTTCTTAATAAACCTTAAAATCAATAAATTACCAAAAAATTGGCAAGTGTAGTATAGTACTTTTCCTATCCAACAATCTACTAGTAAAGTCCACATTAAGCTATACTCAAAGCTCAAAAATTTCTATCTTAAGTTACCATAGTCCTAAAAGATAGGCAGTTCAAATAATGTAATATCCTTTTAGCAACAAAGAAATGTGATTCCCTAAGTGAAACTTGAAAATGATTTCATAAGAATACAATAATTTAAATGTACAGATGGCTATTAGAAAGATGGAGTAGGCTCACAATTATGCCTTAAAAAATTTTCTTATTAACCTTCCTATCTACTTCGTCATTGTGTTTCTTGATGGTGAAGCTCATGGGACTTCCAATTTCATTTACTTCATTCATAAGAAATCTTTACTTGGTTTATAACTATTTTATATCTATTTTGTGCAATTTGGAGTCTAAAAAGAAAATTCAATTTCTAATCATACTCATCTAGATCTCCTTACTTATAATGTTAGCGAATTACTCTTTTTCATATTTTCCTATTTTCTTTTATGTTTTCCATTTTCTCCAAAACTAACTAAAAATTTAAAAATAATTAATAAAATATTAATACATATTAATATAGAAATAAATAATTATTATTAAATTAATCAATCTCATCTAGAAATAAGAATCTCTAATTATAACTAACTAAAATAAAATTATAAAATAAATAAATATAATTAATCCTAACATGAAGAAATTTAGATTTAAAATTTAGGAAAAGGTGAGTGTTTACAGCATCCCTTTTAACTTCTAACTTCTATATTGTTTGGCTATATAATCTATAGTTGAGATCTTTGTTGAGATGATGGGTCTCTTCTCAATAATAAACATTTCCATTGAGAGGCTACATAAGTAATGTTTTGTCTCTTTATATACAATATGGCTCTTCCTCTTATATTATCTGATACCTAGGTTGCCTAAATGAGAGGCCATATGCTAATAACAATTATTTTCCTAAAAGGCACATGATATGGAGTCAATTAGGTTACTATTAACTGATTCACCTTGTTCATAATTTATCAAACACCTATTGTATATAATCATACTTAACTTTTTGAATTTACATATATTGACAAACAAGACTCAAGAAAGAGATGAATTAGATTACTGTAACTTAATTTTCATGATTTATATTAAAACTTTATGTTTATAAAAAAAACAACCTATAAAATTAATGAAAATCACTTAAATTAACAAGCAAGTTATAGGGATTATGATGTTCAGAAAAAGTTATAATGATAATGGAAGTACACCATATAATCATAATCAAACAAGAAGAAGTAAATAAGTATATGGAGTAAGGTTAAGAAAAAATCATACAAATTCATAATAGTTTGACCATTCTTACCATATGCTAATTTTTAAATCTTCTTTGAAGAATTCAAATCCATTAGCCCTCTTCTCTAATAGGTTTAAGAAATTACTAAAAAAGTTTTTCTTTAGTGGTCAAGAGGAATTATAAAGTAAGTTGAGAGTGTTTATCTCTTTATAGACCTTTAATTTCCTATAATAGTTCTCACAACTATTCAAGAGTCTATATCATAGCTCAAAGAAGAAATATCACTAAAGACAATCAAAAACTCAATAAACTTGTAGCGCATGTTCTTGCTCACACTTGAAATCCCTTATTCACTAAAGACAATCAAAAACTCAATAAACTTGTAGCGCATGTTCTTGCTCACACTTGAAATCCCTTATTCTTGCTCATTCTTTCTGTTCATTTTAATCTCTTTAATTTATTATGTATTATACCCTCGAAAGTCCTTTTCATAATTTTTTTCAACCAACTAGCTATTGATAATATCATTCCCTTCCTTTTGTAGCAAAACATAATTGGTTATATGTCATTTATGTGAACTCTGATTGACCACTTTATTTGGTTGATCAAATAAGTCAAGGAGTCACAAGATAAAATTAACTATTCAATAGACTATATTCAATTGATGACACAGCAATTAGCCCCGTTCGGGCTTCATTTGGTCCAACAATAGTCCTTTTTTATGTCATACCACCTTCCTGACTTATTCAAAAACATTTAAGCAACACTTGAAAAAACTTAAAGAAACATATTTTAATCTTGAATAACCACTTTGTTATCATTAAACGTAAGTTATTATGTCTTAATTAATCATCTCTAAGTATTATTTATTCATCCTAGGCATCAATTAACAAATCTAAGGCCTAAATTATTAACTTTAATGCTTTATCAAGTCTCTTCTTACAACATTAATCTCTTATATCACCTATCAATATTTAATAAAATTTATTAGTAGTCTAATACTTTATTGTCATTAAAATTATAGGTATCATTCCAATTAGTGTAACAGTCTCCCTCTTTTGATAATGGCAAATATTATGAAAAGAATCATACAAATGACAGGTAAGATCTAAAAAATAACTTACCTTGATCCATCTACTGGTATGCATCTCCATGCAACTTCCCTCAGTACATAATCATAAACTTGCAATAAACTCAAATATGTCAAAGGTTATAAAATATACATCTTCATTTTAGGTGAAGAGCAACCTAAACTGTGGTATTTTTTTTCTCTTAGATGAAAAGAAATTATTTGTCAATTTTAAAAATACATTTAAGCAATATTCTTAATGAAGGCCTTAACTTCATAAATGTTTCCTAATTCAACTAAGTTCACTCACCAATATGTTACAATATTGTTTTTGTTCACTATCCAACACACAATCCCTCTTCTATTTTGATCTTCTACTAATAGATCCCTATATATACTTTAAATCACCAAACAATTCATTAAACCCTTCCATCAAAATTAAGTTCCCAAACAAGAAAGTTATATATATTTTTAATATAATTACAATGAATTATTCAAATATGATGTGGCTAATTGCTAATGCATATCTAATTGGAAAATTAAGAGAAGTCTTATGGTGAGCTCTTAAGTAATCTATTCTTTGGATACAATGCTAAAAGTATCAATCTATTAGCAGTATGGTAGGCATTAACAATCTACTCCTTTATGTTGGCTTCAACATATTCTTTTTTTAAGCTTATCTCTGAGTTCGAACTTCCATGTAAACATACAAATCAAAGGACTTATTAGAACCATTGTATTTTGTCTTAAAAAAACCAAGAACACATTAAGATGACATATTGATTAAATGATAAAAATTTTACACATTATATTTCTTTCTCATGAAAGAACTAATTACTCTTATAAACTAATTTAAGGAGTTAAATAAATTAATAAGTTCTTATTAGAGAGTATGTAAATTGATAGAGATAATTAAGATTTAAAAGATTATTTGCAAATATTAACCATAAATTAATTACTAATTAGCAAGATCAAACTTGATTATGTTTCATGCATTCTTATAAATAGATAGCCCCTATTTCTCCTCATTTTCACATTTACCCAAGAATTTAGACTTACTTTAATATCACTATTTACTCTTTCCTCTCTTTTTCCCTTACTCTTTAAAATTCTATGCTATCTGTGATTATATACTAAATGTATAATCAGTAATTTCATTCATATTTAAAATTTCATTTTTTATTAGTATTTATATTTTTTAATTTCAATTCCTTCATATTACTAGTTAGCAATTGCGGAATGTTTTGACATTTCAACCTTTCATTTTACGTTCTTAGGTGTTCTTATCAAAAAATGGTATCATTTCCCCAAGTATTTCAAGTTGCAGTATTTTAAGAATGTCACTTTGGACAACTTGCTACACTAATATTCGATGAAGATATAGTTCTTTTCTCACAAATAAACTACTCTTCTTCTAAACTCTAGTCCTTTAATAAAGGTATATGATAAATTAACAATAGTTTTTATAAAGAATTAATAGGTGATATATATATATCTTTAAAATCCAAATTTGAGTTTTTTTTGGCATACGTCAAAAAGAAGAGTCATTATCAAAAAATATTTAAAATTTAAAATTTAAAATATTTCTTTGTCTACATCCTCTAGTTTCTGAGCATTATTTTCCTCCAATTGCTAGTCAGCCTTCTAATCTCTCTGAAGTTGCCTCTCTTGCACCACAGACAAAACATCAAAGTCTTCCCTTATGACGATACGAAGACTTTTTGAAGAACCTCATACGTCTATACTTGGCCCGAACAACAGGCCATTACACTTGTAATATTTAACTATAAAAGTCATTTTCCATCTTTCTTCACATCCAAGACATGTGTCCTACCATCCTGCCATTCATAAGAGATCCTTGCATGCATTCCAGGAGATAATCTTATATAATGCGAATCTTGCAGGCGTAACATGGATGGGAAAAACATAAAATTATAAAATCTTCATGAATGTTATCTATATTCTAGAATATAATTCAAATGTAACTAAATTTGCAACAAACTAAAATTACAAAATAATGCCTTTTGCTCTTTTCAAATTCTTTTTAAATATTATACGTGAAAACAATATTTATTTTCATTTTTAAGTACATTAACTATTATATTAATTTATTTATTTTTAATATTGACAGATCAATATCGTAGATAAGATGAATGATGAACAATTAAAGGATTATTTAATAAATAGGCCTCAAGAGTTGAAGACCTTGAAGATTCAAAAGAACAAGAGTAAGGAAAATGTAAGTCATGTTTGCTTTTATTATTGGATTACCTATAATTATCCTCTCGTTGGATGAATGTGTTTCATGTTTAAATTGTCAAAGGCTTATATTTTTTGCTAACAATAATTAATGTAGGTACAAGTTAGGAAATCTAATTCCAGCTTCAAGTGGAATAATGGCTTCCATATGGAAATTCCACAAAGAAGATGGTGAAGAGTGTTTGAAGAAATTTAATATTTGAAATACAAAAAATAGTTCATCTAGATATTATTATATTATTGATGCTTTTTTTCAAACCTATGACTTGTTATAGTTTATTTTATAAGATAACAAATGGTTGCCTAACTTGTAAAACTATAAAATCATTTTATATTATCCTTTTTCTTTTCTCTTCAACACTATTTTCCATAATTGAAAAGTTTATGGTTGTTAATAAAGTGATGATTAATTATTGAAAACGATAGTTTAGTAATATTATCTATTTTGTTAAGATGACGGTGGTAAACTTTTAGAAGATTAAACAAAGGAGTTGTTGAACTAAGGATATATTTTTATGATAATAACTAGTGTTTTATTTTTGGAAATTCAAAAGATAGCAATGCGACACATGTTCATCAAGAATTTATTCATGGCATCAATTTAGGCAATGGAGCATTTCCGTAAAGCTATTCATCAAGTGAAGCATTAAGTAGTCTTTGAAGACAAACAAATGGTGAAGCCACAAGTACAAAAGCATCAAATAATGGATCCAATTTGGTTCCCATTCTAAGTTACAATCTTAGAAGTACAACTGAATCTTAAGCATTATGATAGCCAATTTGGATAACTAACATCATGATAACTAGAAATAAGGCTATAATTTGCTAATATCAAGAACAAATCTTTAAGCTATAAAGATTCCATCTACTAATAATACATAGAGAATAACTGAGGCCTTCACCTCTGATCGTTGTCATTTCCCTAGCCTAACTAAATTCTTTTGAATAGCAATTTGTAAAGCTTGTTGTTGATTTTTGAAGATCCTTATATTCGTTTCTCACTACATTGAATGGAAGTACAAACAAAAGTAATCTTGAAGACATAGTAGCTTTCCTGCTAAGCTAATAAGGAACTAAAGCCCACTAAATAATTACTTCCCACTCAGTTTTACAAAGGAAATGATTACAATATTATTATATACTCTATAAGAAAGCATTGGCATAGGAGTAATAAAAGGATAGATGTTTCATAGTTTTTGAGTCTGCAAGCAAACCTTGTAGAAAGGGTTAGAACAAAAGAATCCTTTATCCTGTCCAAAGTGCTTAAACTATTTTTTGTTGCTAGCCAATGGATAAAAAAGACCTTAGAGAAAATATATTTAAAATAAAAAATCTAAACTAGTTGCTTCCAAAAGAATCCTTCCATTCCCTTAATTCTAATAAGACTCCTGGTCCTGATGGCTTCAATGGGCACTTCTACAGAAAGGCCTGGCACATTATTGGGGCAGAAGTTATTGAAGCTATTCAAAGTTTTTTTGATCAGGGCAAACTCCTTAAAGAGTTAAATTCTACTTTCATTTCCCTTATTCCTAAAAATGGTTATCCTTCTACTATACAAGCCTTTAGGCTTATTTCCTTTTGTAATATGCTTTATAAGGTTATTGCTAAAATTTTGGCTAATAGGCTTAGTCCCATCCTTCCTCTTATTGTCAGTCCTAATCAGAGTGCTTTTATCAAGAATCGGCAAATAGGGGATAATATTCTTTTAGCACAATAAATCTTTACGAACTATCATCTTTCCAATTCTCACAAGCGTTGTGCTCTCAAAGTGGATCTTCAAAAGGCTTATGACTCTATTCATTGGGAGTTTCTGCTTATCACCCTAGAAGCAGTAGGTTTTCCGAGGAGGTTCATTGGTTGGGTTAGTGAATGTATCACTTCCCCCTCCTATTCCATTTTGGTTAATGGTTCTCCTACTCATTTCTTCAAAGGTCAATCTGGTTTACGTCAAGGTGATCCTATTTCGCCTTTCCTTTTTATTATCTGGATGGAAGTGTTCTCTAGGAATTTAAGAATGAATATAGACATCTCTCCTCAGTTCCAATATCATTGGCAGTGTCAAGGCCTTAAGCTCAACCATCTTCTATTTGCGGATGATCTTCTTATGTTCAGTCATGGGGATTTGATTTCAGCTCAACTTTTGCTTGATTCTTTGCACACCTTCTCTATGTATTCAGGCATGGAAATGAATACTTCCAAAAGTCAGTTTTACTTATCCCCAGATGATAGTCATTTGAGCCGTAGGATGCACCTAGTGTCGGGTCTTCAGCAAGGTTCTCTCCCATTTAGGTATCTTGGAGTTCCTCTCATTACAGGTCATCTTTCGAGGAGTGATTGTGCTTCTCTAATCACTAGAATAGAAAATAGGGTCAATTGTTGGACTCATAAGAGTCTTTCTTACGCTGGTAGACTTCAATTGGTTATCTCTGTTCTCTCTTCCTTCCATATCTACTGGTCCTCTCATCTTATTCTTCCCTCCTTTATTTTGAAGGACATTGAGGCTAAGCTTAGGAACTTTTTGTGGGCGGGTAAGGTAGATTCTCATTCTCAAGCTAGGGTAAAGTGGAATGACATCTGTCGTCCCAAAAAGGAAGGAGGCCTAGGTGTTAAACACTTGACCACTTGGTATCAAGTACTGCTAGGCAAACTGATTTGGAATTTGTTTACAAATAAGGAAGCTCTTTGGGTGAAGTGGGTTCAAACAATAGTTCTGGGTAGGCATAATTTTTGGAGTGCTAAGCCTTCCTATAATAGTTCTTAGAGTTGGAGAAAGATTTTATCAGTCCGGGACAAGTTGAGCTCTCAATTTAGATTTAGGATTGGAGATGGTATGTCTACCCCTTTCTGGCAGGATCCTTGTGACAGCGCGTGTCGAGTGCACTGTAAAATTTACTTGACTCTGCACACTAAAATTTGTAGTTGTGGTAAGTCGGGATTGAATCCACAGGGAATGTTCGGTTAATTTTCGGAATGAAATTAATTGATGCGAGTAAAATAAAGGGGTTTTTTTGTTTTAAAACAATTTAGAAAATCAAAGTAAAATTAAACTATTGAAAACAAATTAAAACAAATAATCGCAAGTGAGAGAAGTGTCGAGTATGAGTAAGGTCCGGTTCTAGGATCAATCTCGGCCTAAGCACAATTAAGCATATTTCTTCATTCTAAAGTCTTTACGATTCTTTTCGGACTAATGATTTGAGACTAATAGAACGCTCTACAAATCTCAGTTTTCCCTTAGGTTGTATTTAACCAAGATACGATCATTGATTAAATCTAAATACTGAATAACTTAGGATACGATCTCTAGATTTAATTTGACAATCGTATTATGAATTGGAAAACGTTCAATATAGGCAGTAACCTCACACGTTCGGGTTATCTAACCTAAGTTATGTTGTTCCTAACGATTAACGATAGTTAAATGCTACTCACAAATGTTAAAAGTAACGATTACGGATTACAATTAATATTTTAGCAATAGGTTCGAAATAAAACAGTTAAAATAATATATCAAGATCATTAATCTCAAAACCATTAACATCAATACCAACAACACAACAATCTGAAAATAAATCATAACTTTAAGATAACAAAAATAGCTTAACCGTGACTTGGCGTCGATATACCGTTGAACCGGTGTCGAAAAGTTAGCCCTTCATGTCTATTTTTATGCTCCAAGAATGGGTCAGGCTGCTGTCCACGGTCTCAAAAATGAAGTGGCTAACATTTTCTGCACAATCTCAATTCTCCAGCCACGTTATACTCCAGCGTCAACTGTAGCAGATGATGTGACGAATAAACGTTACTGCTGCTTTAAAATCTTCTTGCCTTCTGCGTTTTGTTTACACCTACTCTCATTCACTCTGCTTGTCCTGTTCATGAAAAGATAATTAAATTTGCCTCATTTAAAAGCCCTCTTCGTATGCTCTCTGCGTCTTGTGCGATCCTGTAGCAATAATCCAGCAGCTCCCCATGTTGCCTTTGTTCCACCGCCCTGTACCTATAGCAATTAAAAACACATCAGTCCTTGCGTAGATTCATTGACAAGACAATTATAAGACCACTCTCTTAAACATCCTTCTACGCCGAGACTGTG
>JANKOD010000003.1:16590996-16603243 GCA_026284645.1 Erythroxylum acuminatum | reverse complement strand
TTAGCCCCTTTTTCCTTCTCTTCTTTTTCTCCCACACGACACTCTCTCTCCCTCTTTCTCTCTAATTTCGTTTTTCTTATTTAAAATGAAAGACAACTTCTCTTCCCTTTTAAACCATTAGTGAAAGCACAAAGTCTATTTTTCCCTTACTTAAAAGCCTAGGTTCTTACATCCTTAAGTGACATGCCCAAAATGCCATTTATACTATACACTCCTAACATTTTAATTTAATTCACCTATGTCACATAATCTCATCAACATTAACATACTAATTACCTCCAACATACATTAATCTAGCAAGACCTCAAAAATTAATCTAATCATGCTTAATCAAATAAAAAAAATTCAGGGGCCAATAAGAAATGAAGATCCCTACTTTTTAGGAGAATTGATGAGCTGGTAGTACCTGATTGGTACATGTGGATGACACTTGGCTTGGTGTCTGGTCAGCATGTCACATCACCTGCCATGTCAGCATCTTGAGATACGTGGTGCCTACATGAAAGCACGTGTGGACTGCCACTTAAGCCCTAGGAAGCGTGTCCAACTTGGGGGGAAGCTTATAGAAGATCCTAGTTCTACAAGGAAAGAAAGATCGGCTTCTATTTGGAAAAGAAATCCTCTGCTACAAGAAAAGAAAGACCTACTTTTACTTGAAAAAGAAATCCTCTCTTATAAGGAAAGAAAGACCTACTTTCACTTGGAAAAGAAATCCTCTCCTACAAGGAAAGAAACACCTACTTTTACTTGAAAAAGAAATCCTCTCCTACAAGGATTTGATGACCAGACCTCTTCCAATATAAATAGGGACCTTTAGCATTAGTTTTGCGGGGTATTCACATTTTTTCTCTCTTCTTTCGATGTGAATCTCTCTTATGCTCTTTCTCTCTCCTATGTTCTCTCTTTTCTCTCTTGATAGAGCCCTAGTTTTATTTTCTTGTCTTCTTCTTCTTCATATACCCGAATCCTACACTATATTTTCTATAATGATTTTTTAACTTTGTTTTAATTAAAACCATATACTAAATTCTTTTTTCCAATTGTTGAGGCTATTAGCTAAATTCATGATTGTTTTTATGAGAAGCGTGCGCATATAATTGATGAATCTATGAATGGAAATTTATGCTCTTGATTTGGACTTGATTGCCAAATTATGCATGTGGATTTGAAGTCATGAATTTGAATTTTGCATGAAAAATTTGTATGCTATCTGATTATTTAATTGTTGGACAATAAATTGATTAGTTTCAGTAGCAATAACTAATTAAAATTGAACCTTGTATGTAGGTTTTAATTAGTTAGGTCAAGACATAAGTTAATTTTATACATGCTAGCTTTCTTGAAAATTAACTTAGGTTTGGAAGACTTGATTTTGATCTTAATGCTCTTGTTATTATATTGTTCATGCTAGTTTTGGATTAATGCATTAACAAGAAGTTGTTACATGTCATGCTTGTTTTGAATGAATTTATCTTTGCTTGATGAACCCTAATTTTCCAATCTAAGAAATAACTTGTTTTCAATGATTAAAAACAACTTAAGGATTTAATGAAAACCTTTGCAATTAGTCTTTAATTAATCTGAACTTTTTGCTCAAATTTTCCTAGCAATTTCTCTCTTGAAAACTTTCGACTTTATTTAAATTTTCTAAACTTAAATCACGAATTCTTCTTTCTTTTCTTGTATACTTTTAACGCAAGCAAACAAATCTCCCAATCTGGTCCTATTGTGTCACGTAATCTAACATTAGTTTATGCATAGCATTCACGTATGTCATATACTTAATCTGATTGCTTCACATAAGATTGCATTCATCCTTTCATGAAAATTCACGTAGTAATAATTCATGCATGAATAGTTAATTTCACGCATAGAATATAGAAAATTTAGCTACATTGAAATTCTGGGAATTAAGTCTCAGCATTCTATTCTTTCCCTTCTTTAATTCTACATGTAGCTTGCATTAAAACCATCAAAAACTTTTTGCTCTTCTTCTCATCTTCTTGCGGCACACACTTGCACTCACTAAGATAATTTAATTAACTTAACTTTGCTTAATTGCAACATGCATCTTAGCATTTTAGAAGTAGTATAACATGATCATTCACTTTAGTTTTTATCTTGCATTTAACTTCTATTTTTCCCTTGGCATTCACGCATACTTTGCTTGAAAGTTAAAAAAAAACCTTCCTTATATTTTGATCTCTATAGGACGATACCCTTACTTCACTATACTACAAATCAATTTAAGTAAGGGATTAAATTTGTAGGCTAACAGCAATCTATCATCAATTAAGTGCATATGCTATCTTTGTAATGTATACAAATATCAATTTGTGTATGAATGATATTGTTATGCATGTATATGCAACACTTAATCTAGGGTTAAACCTTAAACATATACCGAGAAATAAGATATCACATATAAGCCAAGATTATCTCAAATCTATTGTTGATTAGGCTAAAGAAGGCTATTAAACCCCTTATTAATGATTTATACGAAACCTATATTAAAGGAAGAGATATAGGCAATAATATTCTCTTAGTGTGATAATTTTTCAAAAATTTTAACAATAAGAAGTCCCTAAAGTCATGTGTAGTTAAGGTTGATTTGAAATAGGCTTTCGACACTCTTAACTGGTCCTTCATCATTCATATTTTTAAGCTTTTAGATTTCCAACCAAGTTTTTTGGGTTGATATGGAAATGTTTCATCACTCCCTCCTTCAACATCTTGGTGAATGGAACTCCTACTAAACTTATTAAAGGTGCTAGAGATCTCATTTCCCCTTATCTATTTGCTTTAACTATAGAGGTTTTATTAAGGCTAACTAAACATTGCAATAAGAAGGAAAAAGCATTCAAATTTCACATAGCCTAGCCTTTGAAAATGATTTGTTACTCTTTTTGGGTGCAGATGATCACTCTCTAAAGGCCCTAATCAATTCTATTGAAACATTCAAAATATCTCACGCTAAACGTGAAAAAATAAAAGAGTTACTTCTTCCTCTCTATATCTGCTATACATTTATTTACATGGTTTTCCTCCATATATGGATTGAAGGAAAAGCAATTACCTTTTACCTACTGAGGATTACAGTTTCCTATAAAAGGTCTACCTACTTGGAGTTCTTACCTTGGATCTCTAAAATTAATCAAAAGATAGACAACTGGTGCAATGGATCACTTTCTTATATAGGGAGGCTTTAGTTAATTAACTCAGTTTTGAATTCTCTTTATTTATAGTGGTTTGCTTATATAGCCTTGTCTCATCTCTAATAAAAACCATAGAGAAGAGTCTTAGAAGTGTCCCCTAGGCTGGTACCTTTAACTCCTTGTACAATTAAGGTTGCTTAGAAAGGGGTTTATCTACCTAAAAAAGGAGGTCTTGGAGTCACTTCTCTGAAACTAACTAATAAGAATTTGCTAGTCAAGAAGATATGGAGAATTCTTATAGATAAAGAATCACTTTGGGTGAAATGGATCTACTCCCACTACCTAAGAGATAGTTTCTCGTCTATGAAGCTTAACTCTAATATCTCATTAGCAAGGAAAAATCTCATGAACCTCAGGCAAGCTATGGCCATGGAAATACAGGATATTGTTAGGGTTAGTAAACAAACTAGTATATGGTTTGATAATTGGACAAACTTTGCCCTATATATCTCCACACTTCCTTCCCTGTAATTCAATATGACTTTGCACCAAATGCCAATGTTGAAGTGCTAATCCATCAAAATCAGTAGATCAAGCCCCTAGAAGATTACTTAAATTTTCTACCAATCCCAAGATATTCCCCTAATGGATCCAAAAAGAACAAATTCATCTAGCTCACAAGTCTGTCCAATACCTTAATAACTCTTCTTGCATGTCTCTACTCAGTCCACCTTCCCAGGAGGTTAGTTAGCACAAGATCATTTGGTTTAGGAGCAATGTTGCTAAGTTCTCTATTATCATTGGATGGCCATCAAGAACAGATTATCAACCATAGACAAAATTCCATAAAGTGGTTAATCAATCTGCACTTTATGCCAAACACATCCTAAGACTACTGTGGTTACCTCTTATTCTCTTCTCCTTACTCTAATATCTTTTGGAAGAAGCTACTTGAAAAGTGCAACCTCAAATACTAGCCTACTTTAATAAACAACACCATACTTTGAGCCCTAAAGGTAAGATTCATGAACACTGATGACTTAAGTTGTTTAAACTATACTTGAGCTATGGAATCTACTAGATATAGGCAGAAAGATCATAGAAGATTTCAAAAGTCAAAATTGGATTCTCATATACCCTACAGGCTTGTATATCACAAACTGAGAGAATAGATGATTATTAAGAACCTACATACCGCATATAGCTATGCCTATAAAGAAAGTTGGAACCTCCCATGATTATGTATATATGGAGGGGCTCAGAATTGAGAACACTTGAATCCCTGGGTCTATGATCTCTATCCCATATATGATTTTATTATTCTACAAGACCATGAATTCATGTATGAGAATCAAAGGTAAATTATATGGTAAAGAAGGACTATATACCTGACTCTGAAATATGTGGGCTACTCTCTCAAGCTAGAATAATCTAATCTAGCTCTTATGTTCAAAAAGAAGGGAAATTCACATCCATTCTATATGAATCAGAAGCATAATGAGAAATTCCTTCGAAAAGTCCCTCCTTAAACACTTGACACTCAAATCAAAATTTAACCATGATCCAGAGTTGGGATACTTATCTGATCCAGTGGAATTTAGATTCCTCCGCAAGCTTACACCGCTTTGAGCTTGCTCGCCTTCCATGTATGCTAACATAACCCCTACCGCCAGAACCTAGTGCATGCAGTGAGAGAAAATCTTCATAATGGAGACCTCCCATGCCTGAACTTGTTGGCTTTTACTGTAGGTACTATTTGAAATTACTGGAAGCCTTGTTAGGGATAGGTGTTAAGTTAGGCCATTACTTTTGAAAAAAATTTGTTAATAGCTAGAAGGCTGTACGACAAGTTAGTTAACATTTATAGGGCGTGGCCCAATATATTTATTATCCGCAACTTCTGGTCTTGGAATCAGTTCTTTTATCTCTCTAAATGGTACATCATAGCTGCTCTTTTATCTGCCGGCTAAAAGTTGTAAATATATCAATTATACACTTCAAATGCTTCAATTCTCTCTAAAACAAAGAGAAGATTTGACTCTCGTCTATTAACATTCTTGTTTAGTTAACTGTAAATTTGTATGGCAATATCATTTAAAAGCAGCAGCATACGAAGACTTCCTCAATTACTGTTAAAAGAAGATGCGAGAGGAGGAACAAACTGCTATAAGTTCATTAATCTGTTGAAGAACGACAAATATTTTTCCATTTCAGTTCATCCCAATGACCAGCACGTGCTCGCAATTGCCAAGCAACATTTCACTCGCAAATCATGGACTCTATAGAAGAGAGGCCAGAGATGCATAACATTAATTCACGGATGCCATCCTTTTCTTTTTTTTTTAACCCTTTACACTCTTTTTCTGTAACATAAACACAAATCATCCAATCAGCAAAATCTTGGATTCGCCATGATCACCAAGTCTTGATAGAAAAAAGAAACAAACAAACCTAACCCCCTGCATCTCTCCCTCCTCTTATACTTACAGCCTCGCATAATCGGCAGGGCAGTGTGTCAAGGCTTGTTGCACGAGTCTTTCCATAGTTACCCAAGACACCACATCTTCTCCATGCATGATATTCGGCATAAGCTACTGGATCATTAGCTAGGCTCTTCACATAGGAAGCCAATTCCTCCATGGACCCAAATTTCGTTCCATCTATTATGGAATGAGGAGGAATAAAATCCCACACATTTGGTGCACCAAAATAAATTGGTACTGCACCAGAGTCTAAAGCATAAAACAGCTTTTCAGTCACATAGCTCTCTGTCATGGTGTTTTCAATAGCAAGAACAAACTTGTAGTGAGACATGGCACAATGTAGATGATCCCACCACTTTGGCTTTACACTGGCATCATTCGCACACGCTGGATACAGGTAAAGGGCCATGTTTAGTCCACCAACATTGTTTAAGCATTTGCCAAATGAATGGTGAGGCAGCAAGCTCAGAAGACTCTTGGCAAGCTGGTTTCTTTGAGTAAGGCATCGTGAAGAGGACCAATAAACAAGAGTGTCCTTAGGATAAGGAAATAAAATTCACCATAAGTTCGACTTTCTGAACATGAAATTATTAATTAGAAAACAAAAGGAACCAATAGTGATGTAAAGAAAAAAATGAAATATCAGTTAACACTTACATTGTTCTTCCAAGGAGACACATAATAGTTTCGACCATTATGAAAAAGTGCACCAGCATAAGTTGACTGTACATCATCCTCAGCGTGATAGCTAATGAATATATCCTCAAAACCAGATCTTTTCCTATCAGCCTCAAGATCCATGTAGACACGAAGTGGATCTCCATTTCGCCTCTGAGAATCATAACAGCAGTATGGATGCACAAGTTGAGGTGACATAAGTTAGTGCATGGAAGTTAGAAAGTTGACACAGATAGAGAGGAAACTGATTTGTGAGAGAATATAGTTGTACTGCAACCAGAGTGATCGTGCACCTTTGATCGTAAAAACTGCTCCATACTCTAAACTCAGATATTTTACCAAATTTCAAATCACTGAAAGGGACAAACAGCTGTACCAAGCTCACATAATAAGCCTAACTATTCATTTGGGACAAACTCGTATAATGAAAATGATTCTGAAAAGTAGAAGGATTCATAATAATAATAATAATGGAATGAGAAGAAAATCAACAGATTTAGCATCTTTTCTATGGCACCATAGATACATTAGCCATGCCTTCCAATTGAAAACAACACTATGCTAGGAGTACTCTTAAAATCTCAAGGCTTAACAGCAATATTTCGTTATTGAAAGCAATGTTATCAAAAATTGCGAGATGGAATGTTCTGGATGTAGACAAGCAATTCAATTAAGTCATAAATACACATAAACGAAGTAGAATACTATCAAATATTTACACCAATTCACATGCTTGCTCAAGCACCTGCTTCCACACACTAAACTATACAGCAGTCTTTATCAAAAAAAATCCTAAGCATGGTAGAGAGCAACTCCCTTTGGTATTTTATGTGCCTCAAACTGAGGTAAGATCATGAGTAGGGTAAACAAACAAATAAAATCAATTCTCATATGGCTCCAACCGTCAGCCGCTGGCTATCTCTGTATTTCCTCTTTCACTCGCTTGCACATTAAGGTCGATAAAAAGTTACTTGTCAATCAACATATTCCAGATCATAACAGGAAGCATAAAAATCACCAATAACACAACTCATTATTTTTATTTCCAGGATCTCAACAAGCTTTTCCTGCTTTTTCAACACTAAACGTGACAAATTTCCTTTCTTGTCACTAAGACCTTTTTGACGCTGCAACAGAAGAGATGACTTTCGATCCTTAACATTTTATTTTGATCAGTTCTGAATCCTACAGATTACATGATTGAATCCTTTGAAAGTAATATCAACACTGGGCACCAAAACATGTCCTAATGTGAGTGTGCAAGTCATGCCTTTTCTGCATAAAAAGAATACTGCAAAATAACCAACCAACAAAATAAAAAGCTCTACTAACATTTGTAGGCTGGAGCCTTTATTTAGTCGAGATCAAGTATGGAATGCCTTATCATGCTTTCCACAGAAAATGCCCACAACATTTGCAACCAGCACCTTACCAAACCCAAATACAAATGGTGCGTGAGATCTTGCAGTGCACATAGGAGAAGGGTGGATTTCAATAACTTCAAGTGGATTGGATTAGATCCCATATTCTATCTATATGAATGAACTAGGAAAACCCTAAAATCAATTTGCGCCTTATCCAAATGATCCACTACAATAAGCTAATTAGGAGTCCTTACCACCAGAGCCAGACAACTAGAATTTCAATACCTAGACATGGCACAAACAAGAAAACCAGTTGGCTAATAACACTGAGCCTGTCAACTTCATCGAACCACAAGTTGCAACCAAGAAAAATTGCATTCTCCACATTCCAAATGTGGAAGGACAACTATTCATGCTTTCGATCAACACATAAATTTCTGATCATGATTTAGAGATGAAAACTTCATATGCATCGATTAGTTGACAGTTCTAACACAATCCAAAAAATGATTGCCTACAGTTGAAAAAAAAATATAAAGAAACAAGATGAGCAAAAGTACCCGAAGCGGAGGTGTAGTTGTTTCGAAAAATAAAGCATCAGGTTTATCAGCAAGAACAGGAGATTTAGTCCATAAACAGCTCAACCCACAGCGACAAGAGTACAAATTGTCCAAATTATCAGGAATCCAGGTCCACCCTTTAACCAATACGGTAACGTGTCCCATCTTCAACTGACGACAAGTGGAATCACCACCAAACTCTTGCAAAGACGAGGACCCATTAGACCCAGAAGGTAGAGAATCCTTATACTTGTCTCTGAACCGAGCACAACCAACATGAGCATCCCATTTTCTGAAAGCACTGGACAAATCAGAAAAAGGGTCGGGGGTGTTTGATGCGACGGAAAATCCGGAGTCTTGAAGAGGTGGAGTAATTGAGGTAGTGGCAGGTGGGAATTGGAGGAAGCCCCAGAAGGAGAGGATGAGAAATGCAAAGAAAAGCATGAGACCGACTGTGTAGGTGTTGACAGATTTGAAAAGCATGTTGGACGGTTCTCTTTGGAGAGAACAGTAGCAGTTTTTGTTATGGTTATTAGTTATTACATGTTTAAAATGGTTGTCTGCTGGGACAGGGAAGTGACGAATGCCGTTCAAAGTGATCTTCTCTTCAGTCTAGTTTTTGACGTCACCGTCACGCAACGACTTTACATAAAAAGTACATATTTATTTTAGGGAGACACCTTACAATTATATGTTTTAATTCACCATAGGCCAATATGAACTTTACAAATGTTCATTTCTTTAATATGTTTTATTGTTCCTTTCCTGACCCGCCGGCCCAACAAGACTCCATTTCCGTCAACGCTTTCGGCCTGATTGTGTAAAAGGTGTCATGGTTCTTGCTACAAAGACTTAGCAAAAAAGCTCCAAGTTTGTTCATAAAATGCGACAAAGTTTAACTATGGTAGTTGATTTCTCCCGATTTAACTCAACCTTACTAAATCCTTTGTATTTAAGGTGTTTCTTATAAAGACAAAGTAAACCTACGAAATTCACTTAACAAAAACAATAGAATTGATAGCAATAAAACGAGAAAGATGCACACAACTTTACAGTAAAATTTTCAACCTTTATATTACTTACAATTAATCTATAAATAGCTATAATTAGCTCAAATGAGATATTTATTATAGCTATTTATAGGATTTAGAAGACTTGCTGGGCAAGAATACAAGAAAGTGATCTTAAGGCCACTAAGCCACTAACTTAGTTGGTGGTTGACATTCTCAACCATTTTAGGCACTACTTTTATAGTTGGTTTACATAACTTATCACTATCTCACTCCTAAGTCAAAGCAACATGTATAAAATGCTTACAATACACCTCATCCATGTTCTTTGCCACGTCATCCCACTTTCTTGACGATTCATCCTACTAACGTTGCCACATCATCCATCATCTTCATCCAAAGGTGAAGGCTAGCCAAGTTCCAAGCCAATTCGCACGTGGTTCGACCAAGGCACACCCATGGTCTAGTTTGTCCATCCATGGTACATCATTTGAGCATCATTTCGTCCTTAGTTTCACCGAAGATATCTTAGGCAAGTCCAACTCGCCCTAGCCACCAAGCTAATCAATGCCCCACGGTCATCGCAACTCAAACCATGCTTGATCATTACTTGGTTAAGTTACCTTGGTTCCTTTGGCATGTCTAATCCATGCTAAACGTTAGTCAAGGCTCACCAATGCTAGCAAAAAGGGTCCTACTATGTTAAGGTGTTAACAAACCACCCCTACCAGATGAATCTGTCGCCCTCGTTGGAACAAATTAAAGGTGATTGTTTATCTGGTCTTCAAATTGCCACAAGGTTATGTCTTTCTCCCAAGTAGCTTCTACGGCTAGTTTATTCTTCCACTGAATTAGGAACTCCATCCTCCAATTCTTCTTATGTTGCCCCAATATCCAATAATCCAAAATCTTCTCAATTTGCTCATCAAATTGTTTCCTTACCACCGGTGAAGCTCTGTTTACTTGACTTCTTTTAGGATCTATTGAATCCTCATAATATGGTTTAAGAAAACTCACATGAAAAGTAGGATGTACCTTTAAACGCTCAGGTAACTTAAGACGATAAGCTACATTTCCCACCTTTCCAAAGATCTCGAATGGCCCATCATACTCTGGCACCAATGCTCGATGCACCTACTTGCTACTAATCTTCTTTCAAATTTGGGGAGTAAGTTTAAGGATTACCTTATCCCCGATGTCAAAATCAAGCGGTCTTCTCCTTTGATTCGTATATTTCTTCATCCGTTTGGAAGCCTTATGAAGACTATCCCTTGCCTTATCCAACAATTCTTACTTTTCCTTCCCAAAACAATAAGCAGCTGGAAATTTTCCTCTCGACATCTGTTGAGTTATCTCGATAGGAGTGAGTGGTTGTTGTCCCAGAACAACTTCAAAAGGACTTTTCTCCATTACCAAGGATCTGTGCAAGTTATAATAAAACTGTGTAGTATCAAGTAAACTTAGCCAATTTCGTTAACTTGCACTTATATAATTCCACTCATTGATCATCATTTTATGGGTGATTCGTAGTTGAGATCTTCAATTAACCCATCATGTTAAAGAAAGACGTCCAAAATCAACCAATAAATCGAGCGTCTCGGTCAATTACTATGCTCTCCAAAATCCCAAAATACTTCACTACATTTTTGTAGAAAAGCTCCGCAGCAACATCCATAGGACACAAAGCTGGAGTTAGCATAAAGACCGCATACTTAGAGAAACTATTAACTACAACCATGATTGAAACCATGTCGTCCACCTTGGGAAACCCACTAATAAAGTCCATCGAAACCAACATCCAGGGTTTTTCTGGAATTGACAAGGGCTGCAACAAACCTGCCTCCTTTTTCCTTTCATATGTATCCAATTGACAAACAGGGCAAGTTTTGACATATACTTAAATGTCGTTCTCAATCTTTTGCCAATAGTAAGATCGAAAAAGGAGCGTTAACTCCGTTCGACTCTGGAGCGACTAGCCCATTGTGAATCATACGTTTCCTTCATTAATTGCTTCCGTAAGGCACCAAAACTTGGCACGTACAATTGACTATTCTTCCTCATAAGTAACCCCTCAACATCAAGACAAAATCGTTGCATAACAACCCTCCTTTACTTGCTTCATAATTCGGCCATAAATGTTGCCCATTGGAGCTGCTAGTTTAATTTGCTCCAACAAGTTCGATTCCACTCAAGTGATTGCATACAAGACTGCAAAGACTTCCTTTCTGCTCAATGTTTTCGCCACATTGTTATGTCTCCCTAGTTTGTAGTCCCATAGAAAGTCATATTCGGCAAGAAACTATTGCCTCTGGTCTTGCATTGCAGATAACTTCTTTTGAGTCCTTAAAAATGTGTTAGCCACATTATCTGTATGAATAACAAACCTAATACCTAATAAGTAGACCTGCCAAGCTTCAAGGCAATGTACTACTGCCAATATCGCCTTCTCATGTGTTGAGTATCGTTTCTTAACAGCATTAAGCTTGCGACTTTCAATTGCTACCGGATGTCCTTCTTGCACTAAGACTCCACAAATAGCCTTGTTTGAAACATTCGTGTATACCTCAAAAGGAAGATCAAAGTCGGGTAACTTCAACACAGGTTTTGTTGAAATGATAGCCTTTAACTTCTCGAAGGCTTCTTGGCATGTTTCTTCTTTAATAAGTCAATCAAGGGTGTTGCCTTTTTCGAGTACCCCACAATAAATCGGCAATAGTAGTTCTCCAAGCCAAGAAAGCTTTTAAGTTCCGTCACCGTCTTTGGAACCTGCCAATTAATAATAACTTGTACCTTTTTGGGATCCATTCACATGAGTGTCCCAAAAACTTTATTTATGGCTGTGCAAATTATTACTTCTCCATCTTTACGAAAATTTTATGTTGTCGCAACCTTTTAAACACCTTCCTTAAGTGCTGTTGACCGCGAGTCGTTACGCTAGTCAAAATAAAATAACTAGACCTATTACTATAGCAATGGTGAGTCTAGGTCGCTCTCACA
>JANKOD010000003.1:16535798-16554193 GCA_026284645.1 Erythroxylum acuminatum | reverse complement strand
CAATGATTTTTAGAAATTGTCGAACACTAGAAAAGCGTGATGTACATCTAAACGAAAAGAAAGAAAGGTGTAAAATACAAGAGAAGTGGAAACAAGAAAAGAGGAAAAAAAGAGTATGATCTATCGTTTAAGATCTGACTCTTTGAGGATGTCGTCTAAGATCCGGTGCTTACTTTGTTGAATATATATCTTCTAGGGATCCAGTTTCTCGAACTCCATTACGAACACAGTTCTGATTCTCATGCAAGCTACACATATCCGTAAACACATCCGTAAATTGGCAACTGGTGATTTGGTGGAGATGTGAAAGTCAAGAGATGTGAGAAAACAAGAAATGAGACGGTCAAGAGTAAAGAGTAAAGTGAGGGCAAAATCGACATTAAACTAAAAAAGCTATCAGCTGATTACCTAAACACTACTACGGAGGAGCTTTTAGAAAATCAATTGACAGTAAACCCAACCAGCTCATAACTAAACAAGTTTCAATAAGCCAACAACCAAACGAGCCTAGGTTTGAATCATACTAACTTATAATGATTAGTGTAACTAGCCATCACTTTTGTATAACATTAAATAGAACCTTTCTATGAACTCAGTGACGTGTTTAACATCTCTCGTGGTATTCGTTAGGGCGACCCCCTCTCTCCTTACCTTTTTGTGCTGTGTATGGAGCGCTTAGGTCATGCCATCTCGCGCGAGATTTCCTCCGGTTGCTGGATCCCAATCCGTCTTAGCTGTCAAGGCCCTCCCCTTTCCCATTTATTCTTTGCTGACGATCTTATTCTCTTCTCCGAAGCCTCTCTCGCTCAGGTGCATGTCATCCAGGACGTTCTTCAAACTTTTTGTGAGGCTTCTGGCCAACGTATCAGCCAAGTCAAATCTCGTTGTTTCTTTTCTAAAAATGTTCCGTCTCAGATGACCTAATGTTTAAGCAACGACCTCGGGTTTTCGCGAACGAATGACCTTGGTTAGTATCTTGGCGTCCCCCTTTTGCATGATCGAGTTACCCGACGCACTTACCAACACATTCTTGACAAGGTTCACCACCGGCTAGCTGGCTGGTCGGCCTATCTGCTGTCCTTGGCTGGCCGCATTACGTTAGCCCAATCTGTCATTGCGGCGCTTCCTAGTTTTACCATGCAAATGGTCAGACTTCCCCGCCGACTCTGTGATGATTTGGAAAAGCTAATGCGCCAATTCATCTGGGGATCCTCCAATGGGTTGAAGAAAATCCACCTCGTAAACTGGGAAACCGTCTGCAAGACGAAAGCCTTGGGCGGCCTCGGACTCCGTCGCATTCGCGAAACCAATGATGCTTTTCTCGCGAAGTTAGGGTGGACGATGATTACTAAGCCTAATTGCTTATGGGTGCAAGTCCTTGCCGCCAAGTACCATGTTGACGTATCCAGCCTCCCGTCCTCCCTCGCTGGTCCGGGTGGCTCCATGGTCTGGAGGGGTATCAAGGCCACGTGGCACCACGTTTTACATGGCCTTAAATGGATGATTGGTGATGGTAGCCGTATTCGATTCTGGCTAGACCCCTGGCTGGCGGGCATCGGCCCTCTCCATTCCCAAGCACTTCACCCGCTCCCCGAATCCCTTTTTTACCTCCCGCTGCGACACTATGTAGACTCGGATGGGTCCTGGTTATGGAACGAGATCCAACCCTACCTCCCGCCGTCTCTTTGCCAGTTGATCGTCGGTACGTTCCCTCCCAACCCAGATATCGGCCCGGACAAATTAATTTGGGGTTGCTCTGACAACGGGCTTTTTACGATTGCCTCTGCGTATTCCATGAGCATGGGCCACGATGAAACGGCAGGCCATGCTGTTTGGAAGGCCATCTGGCAGTGGCTGGGCCCTCAACGTATCCGATCCTTCCTTTGGCTCCTCGCTCACGATCGGCTTCCCACTAACCAACATCGTGTCCGAATTCATTGTACCTCAGATGGCGCCTGCTGTCATTGTGGGGTAGAGGAATCTTCCCTGCATGTTGTGCGCGACTGTGGTCACGCCCGCCAAGTTTGGAGCTCCTTCCCGCCGCACCTTGTCCCGGTCGGTTTTTTCACTACGTCGTCTCGGGCTTGGATTCTGCACAATCTCCAATCCAGCTTGCGGTTCCGCAGTCATGCTTGGCTGACCCTCTTTGGCATTACTTGTTGGTTCCTCTGGCAATGGAGGAACCGGACCCTTTTCGACAGTCCTTTTACTTGGCCTTCCTCCCCTCACAATCTTATTTTGTCTTATGCAGGTCAAATACAGGCCTCTACTGGATGGTACCACCGAGCAGGTTCTACAGTCTTTAGCAGACGGCAGGAACAACTCATTGGATGGCGTCCGCCTCCTCCCGGGTGGATCAAGCTCAATACTGACGGTACTAGCAAGAGATCCTTGCAGTCGGCCACTACCGGCGGGCTTCTTCAGGACAGTGACGGTCAATGGCTCGGCGGCTTTGCGCAAAAGCTAGGATGGTGCTCAGCCCTGATGGCAGAGCTCTGGGGAGTCTATACGGGGCTTACTTTTGCATGGACGCAGGGTTTTCGCCGCTTGGAGCTGGAGATAGATTCTAAAACGGTCTTTGATATCCTCTCTTCCTCAGAGCGCCGCTCCGGGACGTTCAATCCCATTGTTTAGAGCATTCATCTGCTTCTTGCTAGGAACTGGACTGTTGTTCATCGACATGTTTATCGAGAGAGCAACAGGAGCGCCGACTGGCTTGCTAACTATGCGGGGCAGCTGTCTGACGGAGTTACTTATTTTGCTACCACACCCATCGGGTGCCACCTAATCCTGTTAGAGGATTTATCGGGGATCTGTTTCCCCCGCTTTGTTCCTTAGTTTGTTCTAGTAGTTTCCCCTTTCATCAAAAAAAAATAAATAGAACCTTTCTAGGATTTTTATTGACAAGCTCCAGAATAGTAACAATAAATTTTTCACTTTTTTTCTCTTTTCTAATTAATTTGAAAATTTTAAAAAAAGTATTAGTCCCTGTAACACCCAAGAAGAAGATGAATGAGGTATTTACAAAACTCAACAATTGTATAGAAAAATAAGAAAACAGTTTGATAAAATCTTCACCAAAATCCAGAGAACCCTTGATTCTCTTAAACATCAAACCATTCGCTCTTCCCCAGAGCTTTCTTTGATCCAAGGACCTTATCTTGGATGCTCAGCTAGTGCTATTGGAACCTTTAACCAGCAGAACTATATTTTCTACAAACCCAGGTATTCGAAGAAGATACCTCTTATGATCCATCGCAAAAGTACAACATAGACCTCTTCCTTAAAATGTGTACAGCACTTGTAAGGAATAACAAGCAGGTAACAAAGCTGGTCCTCAGCAGGCAACGGAACCTCAACAATAACCCTCTTTCATTACCATCTCCTCAGACTCTCAGAGGACTCCTGCAGCTGGAAATCATCCTCCTCCATAATGGCTAAGAGGACCAAGTTGGAGCGACAGTCTCCAGAGAGAGCTGGTCCCACCCTTGGTGATTCCCGTCCGGAAGGTCTTTGCCCAGCTGCGGAAAATGATATCGAAGAAAAGACGAATCCTCAGAAGATGAACTAGCTCGGCCTCGCTTTTTAGCTTCCCTCCCAAGTCTCGTCAGTGTCACTACGGTTTCCTCATCATTGTCTTCGGCTGTTTTTGTACTTGGATTGCTTTGTCAGTCATCTTTAATATATTTCACGTGTTTACCAAAAAAAATCATAAAACTCATTAATACAACCAGATAAATTCAACGAAGATGCCTAATTCCCAACGGACACTCGATCTGTGGCAAGACGATACGCTTCAAAAGCATAGAAACAAAGCCTATCAAGAAGATACATATCAATTGCCAAACCAGGTGGTTTCTTGTACATTCCATGCTTGTTCTATTTTTTCTTTAATCTTTATATCTCACTAAAATTGTATTGGATTCGATATTTAAAAGCCGAAACCATATGATTACACTTGAAACTACCAAGGATATTAAATTAAGATCTCAAATGAATCAATAACCAGTGCAGAAGTCTTTAAGAAATGAACAAATTAGATTTTTATTGACTTAATAATAATATTTCAATATAGTTTTGCCAGTATAATCATGTCTAATATCTTCACATCAAGGGTGTCATCTAACTTTACAATCCCATCCGTGCCATCTACACCAATTAACTTGCCCGTAGCACCACGGTGTGCACCACCCATAATCTTAATCTTGTCTGATTTTCTTGGTGCAACTACGTCAATTTCATTCTGATAAGCAGTAATTGCTTCACCGTTGCCATTTGCACCAAGAACTATCCTACAAGATCCATCCTGAACCATAGCAAACCAAAATCGATATATCAGAACCACATATTGATATCGGGTACATGCAGTAACAAAAAGAACTTTCTATTTGCTTTAATGAGTCCTACTCGTTGCTGTCAATATTTTTTGTTTCAAGTATAATCATATACATCATAAAGAAGAAGAAAAGCAAATTCACAGTATTAGCAACAATAAATATACCAGGCAAAATAAATTACACCTCCCCTCTGACCTCCTAAAGATAAGCAGTGCCAGGCAAGTACCCAATTTACACAAATTAAATATGACATGGCAAACTTGGTAAACAGCAGTTGTTTTTCCTTTTGGTTGTTTAGACAGAAAGATGCTAGCTGATAGCAGGAAACACGTACCGGGAGAACCTCTCTAATAACACCAATAGCAGATTCATCACCAGCCCTCCGGACATTGACCAATATATCTGGTATGAACAATGGTCCATCGTGGTCCCCACCTACAATTTGAAAGTTACTAATTAATCCGTGTGTGAAAAAGTTACTGTATACATTCCATCACCAAATATGTACTGAAGAAATCAACTAATTGCAAGTAATTTCCATAAACCTTGTTATATATTAGGAAGTAACTGACTTTAATGTCAACAATTATGAGATGTTATTGTGTAATTGATATTTAAAACGAGCAAAAAAGAACAATTTTCTCTTTTTACCAGATATATTGCCTGTAGTCAACTGAAGCATTTATAGTACTTTTTCAATATTAATAATTAAAACAATTAAATGAATAAAATAATCATTCACTGTCCCATCGTCAAAAACAAAAGAAAAAAGGGAGAAAAATATTGAAATCTGCAGTTCAAACCTATAACAGGAGACATAACATCAAGACCACCAGTTCCAGGCGTCATTGGTTGCCCACCAGGGGTGCCAGGAAGATAAGCAGTTGAGCTTGGTGTCATGGGCTGCCCACCTGGTGTTGATGGCAAGTAGGGACTTGGTGCATTTGCTGCAATATATATTAAAATCAGCTACCATAAAAAATTGTGAAGAATATATAGAATTGAAAGGTAACTAACCATAGGCGGAACTGCTTTCTCTTGGAGTTCCTGCTTCACTATAATTACCACCAGGAGTGTTAGCCCAGCCAGAACCAGGCGTTGGAGCTTCATACGTCCGAGATGGTGGGCTTCCAGGCTGGAAAAGGGGGAAAATAAAATATAATTGAATATCATAATAAATTAACTACAGTTGATATCATCAAAGAGACCCTTGTTCCTCACCCGATATTGTGGACTAGTGCCCCAAGAGGCAGGGTTACCATCTTCCCAGTTATCCCTACAAGGTCCCACATATTCCAAATAATAAGACATAATATATACGAAACATTATTTACCAAAAAAACAGTCTAATTCAAGTTTGGACAAAGTCTTTGAAAGAACAAAACAGATATAAGTTTTCAATGTCATGCTTGGAACCAAATATTATTAATGTGCATGACACACGACCATAAATTTCAAATCAGCAAATCCACTTGAAAATAACAGATTAGCAAAACAAAATGTCTCCAGAAATGAGGGAGTAATCAAACAACGATATGGAAACAATTAAGTCATTCATCAAGTTTGCAGTTAGAATCCTCCATGACAGGAGTACTAGCAACACAAGGAAAAGACTGCATTACAATTGAGAGATAAAAGTCAGTCATTTAAAAGAAATTACTTAAAGCCAACCCAACAGCAAGATCAAACAAACTGAAGGCAATGTTCAGGCAGCAGTATCCAGGAGTCTTAGTAGCCTATAATGTTTTCTTATTTAGTTTATAATTTAACTTCAATCAAGTATCATCAGTGTACAGCTAAGATTTAATGAGCTTGTTCCAATAACAGTAAAGAAAGAGGTGTTTCTATGACTCTATCACCCAGTGAATTGATGCAATTTTATTCGTAAGATGTTCTTAAACAATCAATCCTATACTAGACCTAATTTTCTGAAATCCTACTGCAGTAAATCTTTCTCTACATCAATGGTTGTGCTTGATCCAGAACCCACTTCAAGGTCAACATCCTGGTAGCCCCAAAGAAGCCTGCTACATGTCTAAAATCTTATAATTTTAACCCTCAAAATCAAGAAACACGGGTAGAACTTTGGTGGCTGTCATCTTTCAAGATAACATGTCATTAGATAGCAAGTAAATCCACAACATGCCATTTTATATTTCTGCCTCCAGTATCAATTTGTCTTCAAATAAAAGAATGTTGAGAATGAACAGCCCGAGGCCAAAATCAAATTATTGATTTCTTTGCGTCAACAGTGAAAGATGTTCCAAGATACAATGTAGTTTCCTACCATGATTCCATCAACTATTTACTGTATCAGCTACTTGCTCATGTAAGAACTCCATTATTCCTCTTTGTATATTTCAATCAGAAAAGTGCTTCCCAAAACAAAGAAATTGGATCTATCATCAACAAGCAAGATATAAGGGACAACCTAGGAGGACTCATTGGAGTATAGGGATTCCATGCTCGATCACGCATAGGTGTCCGCATGCCATCATGAATAGGTGTAGCTGCAAAGGGATAAACATATTTTATATCACCCTCTTTTAATAGCATTAATTAGACAAGTCTCATAACTTTCACATACAGAAAATGACTGTCAACAGACATACCTGTGGCATCTCTCATAGGGGTCATATAAGGATGCAGTGGCGTCCGAGAAGGATGCATGGGAGTTTCACTTCCCATACCAAATCGGGACGTATCACTGGTAACACAGTCAATGATCAAAATGATAGGAAGATTGAATAAAGAAAAAAAAAAGTGAATTTTAAGCAGAATAATGAAGTTACCGGTGTGGAGTAGAAACGACAACATTATCAGATATGTAATTGCGATCAACTGCATGCATCAAAAGAATTCAAACCATGTAATTTAGAAGACAATGAATCCAAGCAATTCTTCAAACAAACCAACTGAGACTTGCCTGAAACGACCTTCATTTGGGACTCAAGTTCAACTCTAACCAACTGGCCCTTAATGTCTACCACACGACCACGATAGCCCTTCAAAGGACCTAGGCGTATCTTGACTGTAGTACCAATCAAAGCATCATGGCCACCCCTTCCACCTCTATTCCTTCCCCCAGCTGTAGTAATAAAATACAAATTTGTAAAAGAACCTCTGTTATAGAGTTAATCTTAAGGTATTATTATTTCCTTTACAAGAGAGAAGGTTGCTGCAAAATTCCATTAAATTTCCAATCTTATCATCAGCAACTTACACTCAAAAGGACCTCCTCTAGGGGATCTTCTCGGGGAAGGGGGTATTCTCGGCGGAGCTTTCAAACTTCCAAATCTTGAGTAGTTGTCACCCTACAAAAATTGATAGAGAAGCGAGCAAATGGCCTGCTGGCATCAGAAAATTGTTTTTTTTTTTTGACTATTTTTGGATCAATATACATGCTTTTTCTGTCCCAAAAAAACTCATGGTCAAGCTACAAAAGGATACAAAATTGAAGAGAAACCACTATATTCAAACAAACCAAAAGGACAAAAATGCACAAGTTCTACTTAAAAATGACAAAACATATATAATAATAAACTTCTTTTCTGAAGACTTACACTTCTGTCACCACTGGCACGTGATCCTCCAACTATAACACAAGAGTGGGCTTTAGCACAAATAAAGCCAGCATGCTCCAGGTGATGCCGGTCATAGATGAACAGGACTCCTTTATATATATGTTCTACAGGACCTTGCTTTCCCTGACAAGACAACAAAACAAATCATAAACTATACACAGGAGATAAAATGCATAAAAAACATGGAAACATGATCAAGCAGAGGATATAGCCAATGAAGCACTCACTTTGCAAGGACCATCAATTATCCTAACCACATCCTTCACAGATACAGTATTCTTGTACCGATCTTGTACATTAAACTTCTTCTCAATCTTGGATTTAATCTCCCTAAGTCTAACAAGAGAAACCTCAGGTTTTTCTGGAACTCCTTTAAGAACCTGAATGTGCAAAGCATCAGAACTAAAAACTCAATAAAAAAAATTAGTTGCAAATTTGGCAACTAAGGCTCTCAATGATTGCTCACCTGAAAGGCCTCACTTTCTACACGAATGATTACACCAAAGCTCCTATTACTGCACCAAGTAGATCAAATACATCAGGTCTTGATTATGAAATGGAATATACTGATTACGATAGAGTTAACAGCATCTTACTCCAGTTCTACAAGATCATGAAGCTCATACTCTCCAAGTTTGGTTATACCAGTTGTTACCTCAGAGCTTTCCACAACATCATCAGCAAACACACGTATCTGAGTACAATACATATCCACATAAACTCAATGAATTCCTACTTGAGCACACATGCACACACGATTAAAAATTTCATTAAAGACATTCTTAATCTTAAGAAATAAATGCAACACTCACTTCTTCTTTAGTTGTGATATTTACAATGAAGAGCACATGGTTATCAACCTCAACAACCATGCCAGTTGCACCTTCGTGCGCACCAGATACAACCTTCACATTCTTCCCAGCTTCAAAATGTTTGCAAAGCTCCTTTTCATTCACTATGAGTGTTTTCTGTTATATAATGAATAAAACATCAATAAATGAAAAGCTAGGTTATTGCAAACAATCAAGTCAAGATCTAGTCAGTACACTTAGATAACAAAAATAACCATCTACATTGGTGGGATGTTAAGTGGTTAACATTATGCAGGAAGGCCTTTCATTTCAGGTCTGATATAAACATTATCTTCTTCAACTTACAGGAAGGCCTTTCATTTCAGGTCTGATATAAACATTATCTTCTTCAACTTTCTCAACCCTTCCCTTAAGGTTCTTCAGCTCTCCCTTGACAACAATAACCGAATCACCCTTCATAAAATGACCTTTCTTTCTATTTGCAAACAGCGTTGACAAACTAGTTATATCAGACTCTCCACTTTCTCCAGGTTTACGGAATTTCTCCAGTTCATCAAATGATGGCTTGATGTTCTGAACACTAATCGATTTCATTGATACAGTCTTGTACAGGAACCCGTCTTTAAATAACATCCCACCAATGTTTTCAAAATAATCTCCTGTCATTGGATCTCTCCGACGCTCCACACGAATATGCAGTTCCCTAAAGATTATAAGGTCATAGGGTATGTTAAACCACATGTCACTAAAAAGGAAAAGAAAACAAAAACAAAAAAGTGGGAAGAAGAGTTGGTTACTACCTAGCTTCATCAACATTCATAAAACGAGGAGGAGGAACAAATGCCTTCTTTTTCACAACCTCTCTCCCTTCCTGTATAAATGAAATTACTTCTCATATTCACTGACTTTCATAAACGGTAACGACCCCATTACTGCTATCATGATCATAGTAACAAAACTATATAAACTTACTCCTCTCCTTATCTATAAGTAGAATTATCATTTATTAAAGCAAAAAAAAAAAGGAGCATAAATTTCAAACTAGAACAATTTCATTTAACGCCTCTAATTGCCCCATAAATCAATGGATGTAGAAGATATACCAATTTATTTGCAAGAGCCTGCAAGTCAATTCTTGGAATTAACTTTACCGTAACCCTTTGCCGAACATTATCTACATCCACAACCTGCAAATTATAGACCATGAAAGGTAGGATTAAAGAAAACCTTTAGTAAACAACATCATATCTATCACAAAGGTTATAAACTATACTTTGGCGAGGTCTCCTTTGTAAGTTCCAATCTTCATCCTAACCCAGGTGTCCCTTGAAAGATCAATTGCTTTGCTTTCAACAGAAAGAACATCAGTCATTTCCTTGATTGGGACAAGCATTATCTTCTGGTTAGGAAAAATGTTTCTTAATCCTTTGCAAGCCTAAAGCAAAAGGAAAATGAGAAAGAGTAAGTATTCATATGCCACGAAAAGTTATATGCTATAAGAAGATATCCATGTAATCACTATAGCTTGACAGATAGACCACATACCTCCCTCACATGAGCTTCTTTGTCTGCCTCGATGTATATATAATTCTTTAAATGATCAAGGGCTATAGCAGACCTAATTTGCAGCTCAGGTCCTTTATCAATGCACTTCTGCATTAGACACACCACTGTTTCTCTTTCCTTACCAATCTAGTATATGAACATACTAAACTAGCATTAGCAGATTTTAATTACAACAACGAGATAAAGAAAAAAAAAAGATGAAAAGCCAAAACAAAGCAAATAGAACATGTATGAGAACGTTAAGAGCAAAATTGTTAACCATACCAGACATTTCACCATCCACAATTTTGGATCCCTTACAGATGGCAACAGAGCCTGCTGATCAACATCTGTTGTCTCTTCATCATACTCAGGGTGACTAGACCTCGCATATCTTGCTTGAATGCGTCTCTCAAGGGCTTCAAAATCTTCTTGCTCATCTTCCCGTGGTAACAACGGCCTGCGGTGGATCCTTCTACCATCATCCTCATCAGGAAGATCAGTTCCACCATCAACTATAAAGTCTGCACATCAAAGGAAGATCTACAATCAATTTTATGCGCAACAGAGAAGAGAGAGGTCAGTCCAAATAACCCCTAAAATCCACAACCAACAAGCTACTTTGCAGCCATAAGCTTGGAAAAACACACTACATTTAACCACTTAACCCTGAGAAATAAACAAAAATAAAATTTCAAACTCCCAAAAGGCCTCCATTGACGGAAAAAAAAACCTAGTCATGCACTCAGCATTTGGGGTTGACCAATTATCGCTAAATTTATGCAAATTACGTAGTTGTAGAAGAAGAAGAAGAAGCCAATACCATCCTCGCCTTCCTCTTCCTCCTCTTCCTCGTCACTGTCAACCGCTGCCTCGTAATCAATAAAATCCATTCCAGGCCTTTTCATAGGTTTGCGCTTCCTGTTAGCTCCTCCGTAATCATCATCTTCGTCGTCATCTACATCTTCCTCATCCTCATCTTCCTCAGCCACATCATCTATAAAATCCGATCTCCGCCTCTTCCTGGCCGACCCACCCCTCTCCTCCACCTCGTCCTCTTCTTCCTCTTCCTCCATCATCATCGGCTCCTCGTAGTCCTCCTCCTCGTCCTCTTCCTCTAGCTCGTCCTCGTCGTCCATGTCTCTACCGCGACCCATGCCTGTTGCTTTTCGAAACCCTAGAGCTGTGAAATAAAATTTTGGGCTATAGGGAATTGTTACGATGGACCGCCTTTAAGGTCTAAAGCATTTTAGCTGTTATAATCCTGTCGGCTACTCCTATAGCTGAAAAGGAAAACGACACTGCTTTTTAATGTGTAAAACAATCTTCCTACGCGCTTACTAGACTTGGCATCACTCAGCGCGATAATAATTGACGATAAGATAAATAAATATGCTTGACATAGACCAAGAATTACTTCAATTAAAACAACATAGGTTAATTCATTTATATATATATATATTGAAAAATTAATATTGATAAGTGACTTTTGTCTTTAATGATTTGATTCTAAATTGTAAAAATTGGACTAAGTGATATAATTATAATGATGGTTATTTAGGAATTACCAATATATTTAGTGTTTTGTATTTAAATGATACGTAGTATCTTATGATTAGTTATCAGTTACTAATAATAAGTTAAGATTACATTATAAACGAAACTATCACAACAAATTGTTCAGTGTTGTATTTCTTGCTATGAGAAGTACATCTAGCCAGGGGCGGATCCAGAAATTTTTTTAAGTAGGAGCAAAATTTTAATTGTAGCAAAATTTTATTTTTTTATACCATCAAAATTTAAAATAATAATTTTTACAAGTAAAATCTTTTGGAGCAGTGCCCCCACTGTGGCTCCGCCACTGCATCTAGCGCAATTCTTATTATCTTTTATTGTGAAAAATGCAAGAATATGGATTTGTTATTGTTGGAACCAAATGGGCTGAAAACTCATAGTTTTGAAAATAATAAAAAATTGAAATACTAATGAAGTTATCTAACATTAAGAAGAAATGTTGTAAGACAAAGCTTATACGAAACTTTGGAATTAGTGCTTGTAGCCTTATACTTGAAGTTTGAAGCTTTAATTAGATGAACGAAATGATTCTTGAGTTAGAATTCATATTTGGTGATATTTAGGAGTTAATTCATATTTTGGGGAAAAATTTACTTAAAGCTATTTAAGTGTTGATTGAGGGATTCAAAACAAGTCCGAAAGGTAATATCAATTTTATAAAGAGTGATTTTATAAGAGAATTTTGATCATAACTTTCATTTTAAATATCAATTTTAGTTGATTTAAGAGTCATTAAGAACCTGTTGCAATTATGATGAGTGTCATGTAATTCAACTGTCATCATGTGAAACTGTAGTTGTTAAAGATTTGAGAGATCTTGCATATGAAATAATGTGCAGATGAAATAATGTGCAAAGTATTCATATGCATGAACATATTTGATTCTTTGGAAATTTGGACTGAAACATGGCATTATCTGATCAGATTCTTTAATGCTTCTAATGAATTGTGTTTCAATCAGTTTGTAAAAAGTAGGTACAATGACTTGCACATCTGACTTGTTTCTCATGAGATAACCCAAGTAACACTAGTGAAATCACCAATTATTTGTGGATAGGACTGGTTTTAACTTTTGAGCATAAATGGACTGGTTTTCTATGCATAATTGGACTGGTTTTTGAGCATAATTGGACTGGTTTTATATGCATAAACAGAATCTGATTGTGTTATATGCATAATTGCACTGGTTTTATATGCATAATTGGACTGGTTTTGAGCATAATTGGACTGGATTTATATGCATAATTGGAATGGTTTTTGAGCATAAATGGACTGATATGCCAAATGGTCATATACAACTCTTTATTTGGAAGAGGGGGAAACATCAGAAACACATCATAAACAGAATCTGATTTTGTTTTTTGGCATTTTTTCCTCATTAATTTAGAAACAGCCATGCTCTGGTCAAAAGTTCAAGTTTTACTTTTGCATGTGTAGATGAAATTCCAGTTTGTGATTAGCCTTAATAACATAACCATGATGAAAGGCTCAGTGTTTTAAATCAATAACAATTTGAAACTTCTAAAGGCCGTTCTAAGATATGATCTATAGTTAGGCTAAACCTCGTGGAAAACAGAAAGACCTCTCTTCAAGTAGACATGCTTAAAGCATCTAAGCTGTCTGCTCTAATGCATTTGTGCAAACCCTTAGTACAAACTATATCTCAGGAAGATCAATGCGCATGCACTCTTACGTTTTCACACCCACAGAGACGTAAAGAATCCAATTTATGAATATATTGAGGTTTGTATCTCTCATCAGACATCACTTACCACCCTATCACTAAAAAGTAAGAAGGCAAACGTATTATTCAAGAAAACCTTGAAACATGTACAAACCTCCACAGCCATTCGAGCCCATCTGTTTCCCATCTTAGCATGTAGCTCAATAATTCGGCGCTCTTCCTCTGCAGTGAATGCACCTTTCTTCAAATCTGGTCTCAGGTGATTTGCCCATCGCAAACGACAGCTTTTTCCACACCGGGAAAGATCTGAGTGCTTCTGGACCGCATTCCAATTCCCCTCCCCGTGTTTACTGACATAGTCCACTAAGATTGCATCTTCTGCAGATGTCCAAGGGCCTTTCTTCAAAGGACCATTTCCATCCAAAAATCCTCCATCTTCAACTAGAGAATCTCGACTGCACTTGGACCTCTTTTTGTCCTCATTCCCAATCACCATGCTGCTTATCCGCTGCTGATGCGTTTGGTGCTACAGAACCCGATATCTGAACAATTCAGACAAATATTTGCAGAACTGATGACGATTTAAGCAATTGCCTAACTTGGAAATTTTTCCTCATCCCAGAGCACAATACAATAAATCACACAGTATCCGTGAAAGATCATGTACAAAACAGAAGTTCCATTTCGTTTATTCGTCAATTACCCTATTATTTCGGCTTACCTATAAGTATCAATGAATCAATATTAGCCCCATATTCAGTTTCTGCACGGCTTGTTTTCCCATTTCAACACTTGTACTAACTTGTATATCAATCTCTAACGAGTCTACAAAGCGCAATCTGAATACAACAGAATTGAAAAAAGAGAGAGCTATTTTACCGGGATAAAAGGGAAGTCCGAAGTCCAGTGAAGTCGCCGTGCTGTAGTTGAAGAAATCAGCCCCTCATGATTGTCCACTCCACCCAAGAACTAACACAATTTACGCCCAATCAGACGCCATAAAAACAGATGAAAGAAACAGAACAATACGAACATGAAACTTTTTTTTTATAATTTAAATAGCTCATATACGAGCTACAAAACTGCAAAACAACAGCAGAAGAAATGGGGCTACCGGCTACAAGTAAAGGACCAAATTCAGTCAAAACGAAGCTCTAGGACCGGATTTTCATCTTCTGTGACAAAAATGGACACGAAATCAAAAATAAGAAAAATTGCAAAGTACCCAGATCGTTTAAAAGAAAATCCAACCAAAAGACAACAACATCAAGGAACTCTAAACTGGGATAGGGATGAAAAGATGAAATGTAAAGCATATGAAAAACTCTGAGCAGAGAGATGAAGAGATGAAAAAGTAAGTTCATAAAAGAAAAAAGTACTGCGACAGTGGGAGGAGAGAGCTCAAGTGAAGTGAAATTCAAGTTTTAAAAATCAAAACAACGACATGAAATTGCCGTAATTGAAAGAGCGAAAGATCCGGGCGAGTTAGATTACACGGATGGCAAGATTAGAGTGAATTTAGGAGAGACACAACGGGAGAGAAGACCAGCTCTTTATTTCTTTTATTTATTTATTTATTTTATTATTATTATTATTTATGAGAAAGTGGCAGTTCCCTTATCATTTGACTCTTTACTGAAAAAGCATAGAGTAGGGCCCACTTAATCTTACTTTGGGTTTTTTTTATTTATTTATAAATCTCTTTTTGTTAAGATACTCTTCTCTAAAATCTTTTTTTTGGTTTTCCTTGAGCAATGAATTCGTAGTCGTCCTCGTCCTCGTACTCGTCACACTTAATTTAAAGTCTCGTAATAAAACAGAATTTTGAGAGGTATGATAATACGCAACTTTACCTCTAAATAATAGAGAGACTATTTTTGATAAACTCACATGCAAATGTTGGCGAAAAAATATTGATGCAAGTTAACAAAATAAATACCATAAAAATTACTAATAATAATAATAATACGAAAAACTTAATACAGATAATAAAGATACAAATACAAAATACTAATAATAACCTAACCTAAGGAGCAGAAACCTAACCTAAGGAACAAAAATTAAAACTTTAACAAAAGAAAAATTTTCAAGAAAATACAAATGTGAAGAGTTTTTTTTTTAAATACCAAATCATCAAACATTCAGCTATATGCATCAATTTAACATTAAAAAAATTGCAATATTTCATTGTAATAAGTATAACAAAACTAATTGCAATGTAAATAAATAACCATTCATAAGATTGTACCAACCATAAGTTAGGGTAGCCATAAGTTACAAATGTCAACTGTAAGTTAGGGTAGCCCAATCCGACCACGAGCTGATCAGCTCATGATTCGACAAATTAGGAGCGGATTAGGTTAATCTAATTCATTTTATTTTTTTAATATACGACGTCGTTTTTAAGTAATAATTAAGTTACCGACTCGATCAAGCTGACCACTTTTAACCTGTAGTCTGATCATTTAGAGCCAAAATTAGGCCGAACCGAAATAGGCAAGGCCAAAATTGACATATGATGTTGTATGAAAAAAGGTATAGAACAAAAATGAGGACATGGATATCAAGTATCAAAAAACAAGATATTAGTTTAAATTTCAATATTTACCGATTATCTTTTCACGAGATTTTTTTTTGAAGTTGGTGTTTGTAAAAATTATTTTTATAATTATTGAAAGTAAAAAATGAAAATTTATATGATTAAATAAATTTGCACATCAATTATTTTGTTTCACTTAAAAATTTGCATCTTCCTTTGCATTTTATAATAAGCCCTTCATTTTCAGTATAATCATGAGATAGTTCTTCTATTTATCCATATATTATAATAAAATTATATATCCCAAAACAAGTAAAAGTATATTTTTGCCTTTTGATATCATAAATGGAGATGTTCCAAGATATAAAAATCTTATGTGTAGAATGTCAAAATATCTTTAAATGACATTTCCTAATAAAGAAAACATGTAATTAGACAATTTACGTGTGGGTCTCACTGTCTTCGTCTTCTCCTATAGTCTCATAAACATATCTTACTTTGATATAATTAAAAAAAATCCAAGTGCAATGCTTATCTAAACATACAAATAACATAATATTAACAAAAAAACTAAATCTTATATAGTTATTACATACATAAAACTAGAGATGGCAACTGGGCCGACATGGGTCGGCTGAAGTCAACAGGCTAGGTCTAATTTAAAGGGACCGTGGGCTCAATTATTCTTAAAAACAGGGGCAAGCAAAATAATGTCATTTTGTTAAAAAAGGCTCGTTTTTTTTTCTTAATTAAAAAAGTCAAGCACCGATAGTAGGCAGAGATGACGATGGATTGACTCGTGGGTCAATCTCGCTAATTCTTTTAAAATTAAAAGTGTATAACAGTGTTTTTTTTTAATTGAGTCTATACTTGAATTGCCCTGACTTAATTTTGCCTTAGACCTAACTCTTTTAACCCTGAATTTAGACTCATAGATCGGTACATTGAAAACGCCTGAGTTTAGATTTATGGGCCAATCCAGTGTCATTCCTAATAGCAAGGGGTCAGACATGGATGGGCTCCGCCTAAGTCGTTATCATCCCTATATGAAACGTACTTCAAACGAACAATGACACGTAACATTTTGAGTTGAAAATTTTCTTGTACCCTTTTATGGTATTTATTTGTCAGTAAAAACATGTGCATATATACGTGTACTTTCTATGGCTTTTATGTAATACTTATAATATTATACTGATTAACTCCCATGTAAAGATATGATAAAAATAAGTGTATAAATATACATGAAAATATAAAAAGTATTTTGGATGATGGTCAAATTTAAAGGGTTATAATAATAAAAGATGATAAGAGTAACAACTAACAACTCTTCTTACGATGTGATTAACTTTACCTAAGAATTAAAAAAGATATCTTGAGATTGTTTACAATTGTCTAGATATACTCTATTATCACAAAGAAAATTGTAATTTGATCCGAATATCCTGAACGTTGTATCAGTAGCAACATTTAAATTAGTTATAGTATAGTACGATATCAACATTGGTCAATACTAGATACCATTTCATGTAATTTTTAAGATTACAAATAGTCTTTATATTTTTTAAAATTACAAAATAATTTATTAATATATATCGTATAAATGTAATTTTACATTAATCATAGTTTTGAAATTCATAATAATATAAATTTAAAATATCAACCATTCATTTATTTAAGGCATTTAGTTTTAATGTTTCAAGCTTCAGCCTTCAAAGTATTACGTATGGTTATTATGATCTATATGCTGAAACGGAACGAAACAAAAATTTGGAGACAGAACAGAACACAAATTGGAGATAGTGAGATGTTTGATTGTGATAGACAAAACAGATAAAACTGTGTTCGTTTCGATGATAGAAATGTATTTGGTTGCAGTTGACAGAACATAAAAAACAGTGTCAATGACTAAAATAACCTTGCGATATAATATGATTGGAAATATGTAATTCATTGATTATTTTAAAACGAATGATTTGTATTAATAAGGAATTTAAAAAGTGAGTAACATACTTTTAATTTTCCTTTATGATGGAAAGTACTAATTGCATAATTTGGCTAACATGATCTTTTTTGTCCATAAAATAAAAGGATGAAGAAAAAGGAGAAAATTAATAATAATAATATTAATAATGTGCGTAATAATAACAATAACAATAATAGTCATAGTAATAACAATATTAATATAATAATAATAATAATAATCATCATCATCATCATCATAATCATACGGCGTCGTGAGAGACAAGTATTTCTAGAAGTTGCTTATGTATTTTGTTTATGTCACAGGGACAAGAAATCTTGCCCCACGGTTTTGGA
>JANKOD010000003.1:16519700-16534010 GCA_026284645.1 Erythroxylum acuminatum | reverse complement strand
ACTGATAGTTAGACCTGTTTTTGTGTTTTCTTGTATAGTACTTCATGTACAGTGTTTTGGGAAATGTACAGACTGCAAATACTGACAGTTTGTAAATTTCTGAGTTTGGAGTAAATGCAATGAAATACAGTTTGGTTTTAAAAAGTTGTTAATTTCGTATCACTGCTTTATTATTTGATGCCATAGGGAGTTTAGTCGTGGTTGTCAGTAGTGGTCTCTTATCGTAGGATATGTACCGGAATAACCTACGGGCGTCCCGGTGGGTACCCTATGGTAAGGGGGCGCTACAATACCGTTAGAGACGGTCTCATTTGGTCGTTATGGTTTGACTTTGTTATATAGACACATGGATCCTGGCTTTCGGGAAGGTCCCGGAACAAAAAATATTGTTTTTCCGCACCGTGTGTATGTGATGCACACACCGGGATTTTCCTACACTTTCTACTCCTAGACAAAGTTTATAAGAGTCAAAGAGACACAAGTGCAAAAGAAAAATCCCGACCATATTTAAAACAAAAGTAGGAAATTGGCAAAAAACTCTTTGTCAGAAATCAATCAAAGCAGACTGAAAGAATGCTAAGAAAATAAACACTATAAGAATTTAATCCAAGAGATTGAGCAAAAGAGATCTCACTCAAGGTAAGGTGTTTGCTCTCATCTCACTTGTGTTTAGGGATAATTTCACTCTAAAATCCGCTTAGTCCATTCTCTACCATAAGCTTGTGACAGTTCTACCTCTCCACTACAAGAATTATAATCTCAAAAATTAAGATGACTTTTCAAGGTTGTAATGCACGGAAGGCTAGATGAAATGGATGGAATGGACGAAAGAAGAGAAAGTATGAGTACGTGTGCTACAATTATGAAATAGATGTCAACAGTAAGACATTATTTACACAAAGAACAACACACCCTTTTTTTTAGAACATTTTTTTATAACTAGAATAAAATGCAAAATAACCTATTCACACATAAGAAAATGCAAAATAAACTATTGACACATAAGAAGATGTGTGCATGTACTCAAGAATTATGACTCAAGGGGCTAGCAATGGATAGGTGTTTATAGGATTGTGTTTGGGTCAAAGGGTTTTGAAAGAATGCCTCTATCATCTTAACAAAATTCTAGTTCATAAAGCTTTGATTAATAATTGAAACAAGTTCTAGAGAGATAGGAAATAAGTAGATACACAAAAAAATTTGAAAATTCAGGCCCAAATATCATTCCAACAAGGTTAATATCTCAATGAACAATCTCAAGTTTTAAATTCATAAAGTGCTACTTTATTAGCATATCTTCACTTGCTTTGTGTTGAAATCATTGAAAATAAAATTAGCCAACTCCGACTATCATTTAAAGAATGACAGGTATTTTCAAAAACTCAAGAATCACTTTGAAACTTATAAATTCTTTGAGAAACAAGAGTGAAAAGAATTGCATGAGGGAGAATTGTTGAATTATGGAAAATTGTTCTTAAAACAAAATCATTGATGCAAGAGTATGGTTTCGCCATGGCGAACTGTTCAACTCACAAACATTGCCGCGGCGAAGAATTAGTTCGCCGCGGTGGAAAACATCAGAAATTCAATTTTTCGCAACCACCGAGTTTAAAATTATGAACATTAAGTATAATTTAACTAACACGAAAATGTAAATGTCCAAAATAGAGCACAAACAAGAGTTGCAAGCTGGGAAAACCTCCCCACACTTAAAAACAACATTGTCCACAATGATAAAGAGCAAAACAAAACAAGAACAATGAACATAAATAAGTGAAAGGGAAAGGCACATGAACAACAAAGTGAAAGAACAAAGCGAATGAGATATAAATGGTGTGCAAAAAGTTGGACATTACAAAAAAAATGAATTGAGCATTTGACAATTGAACTAGAAAAATACAACAAAAAACAAAATACAAGTAGAAACGCTCGAACTAATCCATCGGGTGATCGTCCACATCGTCTAAAGGAGTGGCCCCAGATGTGTCGACACCGTCAAGGGGATCATCTTCATCAGAAGGAAGCAAAAAATGCAGGTGCACGATAATTAAGGCATCCATCCACTGGCGATACCGTCGATCTTGCTCCTATCTGGCTACTACCTAGAGAAGAGTTTCTTGAAGAGCATCCACTCAGCAGGCGAGTGCCTGTAAGGTAACTGGCGTAGGAGGGGTCGGAGCGGGAGGATCATCCTCTCGTGGCATTGTGGCAGTAGGGGTGGTAACAACAGCAGGAGGTGGGGTGGAACAGGGAAGGGATTGGGGAGGAGGCTGGAGGCAAGGTTGTTTGAGCCGGACGTAGCAAAATAAAGGAGTCAGGTTGAAATAACTGTCATTGTTGTATTCCTGGACGTTATGGACCCAAAATAGGTTGGTGATGAGGTGTGGGAAGATTATGGAGTTGGTGAGCTTGACGGTAGTGATGGAAACACAAAGGGCGGAGGCAATGGCATGGGCTATATCGACCGGGTGACCAACCATTAGAAGGTACAAGTATAGGGCTTGATGTTTGATTACATGCGCAGGGTGGGTGGTGGGAAGGATGTTGTTACTCACCAAATGAAGCTAAGGATGAGTCTCAGGGCGAAGATCAGAGCGCTTGAGATAGCGTTGATAGAATCTAGGTTGATGCCAGACGGCACCCTCAGGATAGAGGGTATGAATGACATCGTCCCAGGGATAGTGGTGGATCAATTGTTCGAAGTGGCAGCGGACGATAGGAAGGAGGTTATAGTGTTCGCGGATGCTAGCGGTGCTTAAAGCGGTAGGGACAGTGACACCCCGAAAATTAATTTCCAAGGTGTTATGAAGGGGGCATAGTTATAAAAATGATGGACAACTTTATCATTGCCCTCATTCCTAGGTTGAACTAATCTTGTAAGATGGGAGTTTACATACCAAAGAAGTAGACCGTCCTGCAACATTTGCGTGTAAGATTTGCAGTGGTGGCAACACTAATCCCGCACAATTAGTCCCTGTAAAATGCTATAGTTTCCCTTGTTCTATTTAATCTCCACCAATTTAATTTACTCCATGTCTTAGGTGAAACTTCAAAGTGTTTGATAATTTAATCCTTGACCCTTGACTGGTTTAACTCAGAGAAGTCTTCATTTGATAGAGCGGACGGTCCTAATACTCTAGATCATTTTACCTGTATGGAATTATCGACCCAATGAGGTGGGTCAATTGTTTAGGAAGATCCCACGCCGCTTAAAAAGTCTTAACTAAAAATAGAAATACGAATTGAAAAAGTTTCTTGATTTTCTCTCATTTCTCTTATATATACTTTTTGTAGAATAAGGCTCCAAGCCAATGAATATAGAAAAAGGGAATGATAAGATAATTCTTTCTCATGCTCAATAACATGTCATGTGATGTGATGTACCCAACATTACAATAAACAAGTTAATGGAAGCTCACATTATACTATACGTACACATCTCTTAAAAAAATTGGGAGGAAATTAAATCTTGTATCGAAACTGAAGATGTTTTCTATCAACAGAATCGGAACTGAATAATGACTCCCATCCCAACATCTAACAACTTTTCTTTACAAGAGCTTTGTAATTTTTTTTATTTAAAATGAAAGCTGTAAATACATGAGTAAATTAAAAACTTTTGTGTGTCGTGCGAGTGTGGATATCTCTATCTATTATTCTAAAATGAAATATGAGAGAGACAGAGGGAATCGAAATTGAAAAGAAAAGGCAGCACTTTTCCCTTGAAAGTGAACGGTGCTTTGATTGAGCACTCCCTTGAACGAGCACCCCCGTCTCCAAAAGCTGCCAACTGGCTCCTTAGACGGCCACGTATCAAAACCTCCTATAGTCGTTTCGCTTTGACGTGGCAACCATTTGCCACCTTTTGCTCCTAAATAAATACCCTCTACTTGTGTTACAATCCCATTTGTTCTCTCTCAAAATTGATCCCATCGTTCCTTCTCTTTGTCTCATCTGTTTCACTTCTTTCTATCCTTTTACGAAAACTACAATGCCAGCCTTTGATGATCAACAAAATTCTCCCAACACAGACAGCTGTGATCATTCCAAAGATTCCTCTCGAGATTCGCGTGATCACCACCTCTCATCTTTAATCTTCGCTTCTTGTTATCCTGTTACTCTCAAGGTAAATTAACGTTACTCTAAACGAGTTGGACTTCCCGAGTCAATCATGTTGACTCTTCTTTTGACTCGGTCTTTTTTTCTCTGTCTGTTTCATGCAGTTCATGGACGTCTGCTATAGAGTCAAGGTTGAGAACAAAAGCAAGGGAAGCAATATGGGACTTCCCCTCGGTTTTGGATTAGGATCAGCTACCGCAATTCAAGAACACACAATCCTAAATGGTATCACGGGTATGGTGTCTCCAGGAGAAATCTTGGCCATTCTAGGTCCATCAGGAAGTGGAAAATCGACGCTCCTAAATGCACTAGCAGGAAGACTTCAAGTACAGAGCTTGACCGGAGCAATTCTCGCAAACAACAAGAAAGTAACCAAGCAAATTATGAGACGTACTGGGTTTGTTTCTCAAGATGACGTGCTCTACCCTCACCTCTCAGTCAGAGAAACACTAGTATTCTGTGCTTTGCTTCGTTTACCGAAATCCCTGTCCAAGAGAGAGAAAATTTCGGTGGCTGAGTCAGTGATATCCCAGTTGGGTTTGGCCAAATGTGAGAACACCCTAATAGGAAACAGTTTTGTGCGTGGAGTTTCGGGTGGTGAAAGAAAAAGAGTGAGTATAGCTCACGAGATGTTAACAAACCCTAGTTTGCTTATTCTGGATGAACCGACGTCGGGTTTGGATTCCACGGCGGCGCACCGGCTGGTCTCAACCTTGGGGTCACTATCACAGAGAGGAAAGACAATAGTGACGTCCATGCATCAACCCTCTAGCCGAGTTTACCAGATGTTTGACTCGGTGCTGTTGTTGAGTGAAGGGAGATGCTTATACTTTGGCAAGGGAAGTGAGGCTATGGACTATTTCAGGACGGTTGGTTTCTCGCCGTCTTTCCCTATGAATCCTGCGGATTTTCTGCTCGATCTCGCTAATGGTACGTATGCTTTTTGATTTTCATATTTGTTTTCTTGTTTTTTCTCCCTAAGTCGGGTCAGCTCTGTTGAGTTAACTCAGATGCATGACATACCGAAGTTTTCTTTCCTTAATCACAGAAGATATCGTTTTTAGATATTTGAATCCCTACTCTAGGTGGCTAATATGTATCCGCAACAATCAATTAAACTTCTACTTATAAAAACTGGGGATTGGTTTGTGGAACTAAAGAAATTGAAGAACTTGTCCACAGAGCAGAGTAAAGGTTTCTTATCATAAAGACAAAATCACCATGTGGCATGTAGACTAGTTAGTATATACTTTTTCCATGCCCATCTTTTATCCTGTTGTCAGATGTGTTGACTACATATAAGAAGCTATCGGCTACTAACCATCGTTTCCCATACAAACCTTAAAAGTATCACTACCTCTAAATATATCTACTGGATGTGCATTTAATATTCTCTGCCGCACAAACACTAGCTGTAAAACTGGGGCATGTATGTGTCTTACAGTTTTTGACTTCGGCATTCTTAATTTGAGCATGTTTAGTAGCTAATTGTTTAGAGAAGCTATCTCTGAGCTAGTGAGTGGTGGTTGGCTGGTGGTGTCAGGGGGTGCATATAGATGGTGGGACTGTGTGTTCGTAAAGGTGGAGAAGGGTGATAATGGGCTAATGTATAAATCATTATTTCATAGGTTGAAGTTTGAACAAGATGGAAAGGTAATCTTAAGGAACTTTAGTGGATAAATTCAATGAGAAACGTATGAAGTTTTGATTTTTGTTTAGCTTCCAAGTGTCGTCTATATGCTTAACCTCACGAGTCACTTTTTGGCCAAACCCACTATGACTCATTTAATTGATCCTTGTTTTCTTTTCCATTGGACTTGCTCTCCACCAGTACTCTTTTTACGCTACTTTGGGTGCATTATTCTTGTTTGTGTTGGAGATGGGTCCCTCTCACATGGAGGGACTCCATTCTAGCATTGCGGCAGTCCAAGCTGTAATTACTGTTGTTGAAGCCACACGCAACATTTGTTGATTTCAACAAATGCAACAATCCTTGAAAAGAAGGAAAAAAGAGGAGTGCCTATGTAAGGCACTTCCTTCTACATAAATAAACACAATAAAACAAACAAAAAAAACAGTGAGAAACCAAAGTCTTGCGAACTACTATTTTGGTTTTATCTCTATATACCTATTATTTGTAATAGTGGAAGAAATATTTTGAGTTTTGTCCGTGGACTTAGCCCAAAGTGAAGGGTGAACCACGTTAAATCTTCTGTGTCCATTTTACTCATTTTATTTTTCCTTTTCACAAAATACACTAGTTGCGCCCAACAGTTTGTTGATAAGTTTTGATCTCATGGCTTCTTGAGCTTGAGAATCTAGCCATAAACCAAATTAAATGTATAATTATGGCCTTGTATTTGATAAGAAATAGTGGAGCAATTAGGTAAGAATAAACAATGTTAGAGCTTTCTCTTTTGTTTTTATCTAAAAAAGGAAACTGATTATGCTTTTACTTTCCGCTGGGAACCTAGGTATGAAAAAAGCAGCCAGTGCCGTTTTATATGTCATTCACGGTAGAAGCAAATTAGATCCAAATGCACCGTTATTCATTGAATAGCTAGCTTGCTGGGCATTGAAGATTTAGAGTTGGATCGATTAATGGTGCTTTTCGATGAAACAAGGAATTTGAATACTATAAAGGTGATTGTTTAGAAATTTGTTGTTGAAGGAATTTGAACGTGATAAGTTTTTGAAAAATAGCCTTGCCATCTTTAAATTTGGTAAAATATGTTTAAGAGAATTTATTTAAAATTTCACAATGTTATTTAAAAAAATAAAAGTTACAAATTAGACAAACATTGTGTAAACTTAAATAAAAAATTTGAGTCAACAAATTTTTAAAAATTCTCGTATCAAAGCACCAAAATGTATTTATTTATGTATAGTTTAAATATGGATTTAATCAGTAGTGGAAGGAAGGAGCGTACATGTCCTTGGCTACTTTAACAAACCTCAAATTAAGGACTCAGTTTCTTGTATGGGTATCTTCAGAGTTGACTTCACCTGTGTTTGACCATAGGGACAAATCATATATATGTGCGTTTCTTGATAATTAAATTTGAAGTGATCCAAATATGTAGTGTAGTGGTGTTCATAAAATAGGTGGGGATATGCCTGCCCACTAACTTAATAAGGCATGTGCAAACACAGTTTTTACTTTTTAAGTGCAATTTGACTAGGTATTGTTGATCAAACCCAAAATTCGTTGGTTGGTTTTTTAAAGAATACTCTTAGTTATTCTTCAAATATTCCTTTTCCTTTCCTTTTGTATATCTCCGGGTAATTGTTCTTGAAGGGCTGGGATTGCGTGCTATTGAATACGGAAAACTTAATTTGAATCTAAATTAGCTAGGCTTCTTTAATGACAAGTCTGCATATGTGCTTCATTTTCATTATCAATTACTTACGACGGAGTCAACTACCCTCAAATCTTTTGTACCCCTTATTTTGTACATACTATGTGCCTATTGCATCTGAGCCATTTATTTATGTGATCCCACATAAATAAATCACATAAATGAATGACTCAGATGCAATAGGCATAGAGTAGGTACAGAGAATCACGTCCCAAGTCAATTAAGTTTTCCGAACTGAAAACGAAAATTTCCTACTTAGTTTTTAGTATATATTAAGAGTCAAAATCTGGTAGTCATTAGTATTGCGGTTGGTAGTGGTGTGACGTGGGGAGGAGAGGGTTTCGCCGTCACGTATGATGTTTGAGGTCATGAGTGATGACACTTCGGAATGCTTAATGTCCGAACCCACCCTTAATCCATGTGATCCAGTATTAGTGACCTTTCTATTCAAATCTTTTACATGGCATGCCAAAATTTCATCAAGTTCAAAACCTATGCCATCCATGAGGACTTGGTGAGGAAAGAAAATCACAACTTTTACTATGCAATTCACCTTAGATACATTAACAGTTTTGTCCGCTTGAACTAACTTAAATCTCCGATACTAGATCTTCATTGTTAACTCTTCAAACGTCTTTTATTTTGACATGTCCAACATCAACACGTATTGGGCTGGCTGCTTTGGTGGGACAAATTATATGCTTATAAGTAGTAGTGAATTGGACACTAAACCTTAAGTGCCACCACCAATATTCCCTATAGTGGACTTCCACCTTACCGCAAAGGTTGCTCAGCTTTCGTTAGCTTAGACATATGTCCAATATCGTTACTTACTTTGGTTTTCTTCTTACATATATGTCGCTGGATGTTTTGCTTATTAAATTAATCACCAATATTGTCTAGTCTCTTCTGTTTTATTTACATCCTTAGTCCAATAAGATCTTGCAAGAAAGTTTCCTGAGATTTGTTTGGTTTTGATTGGTGCTTAGTGCTCACAAAATACCACAAAGGTGTTATATTTTATGAATGATGATGCCATTAGGACTCTCCAAGTTATCTGCTGCCTACTTTTTAAGACTGCAAGTAAAGAAACTACGCTAGCTCTAGCCAGCTACGCAACAGCTTTGTTCCTGTGCTTACTTTATCCTTGATTAAGACGCTAAAGAAATCAATTTTTGTTCTTTTTCCTAACGGACTTAGCCAAGACAATAATAAATCTTTGTCAGCCGATTTGATAATGAATTACTCAAAAATAATTTCGTCACTCTTCCACCCAACAGTTCTTCATAAAAATTGAAAAAATCTAGGGTAGTGACACAGTATCTGTTTAAGCTGGAAACAGAGTCCTTGATTTGCTTTTAGTCTGTATTTGATAAGTAGTATTGACTACTTTTTTGGTACTTGTAGTTTGTATCTTTCGTAAATGTGGGTTGGTCAATTAATCACCCTATAGCTATTTTGATTAGAACACTGAACCATGCACAAACTTTGCAGTTCGTTAATTTCAGCCGTGGCAATATTCAGGTTATTGTTCAGACCAATAACTTATTTAAGATACGGAAAACTGGCATAATTTCATAGCAGAAATCAGTTCTATTGCTTTTTTTTGGCCAAGTCCATCTTGTAAACCTCAGAAATGAAAACATGGTTTCTTTCCGCAAATTTTGAATGAGTTTGTCATCAACAAGTCAATTAATTTTCATTTTGGTTCATTGTGATCCTATTCAAAAGGTTTTCGTCTCTTGCTAAACTTACGCAGGTGTCTGTCCAGACGCTTCAAATGAAAGAGACAAGGCCAGCGTGAAACAATCCCTGATTGAATCTTATGACACAATTCTGGCTCCGACAGTCAAGGCCGCATGTCTGGAGACGAACGTTAATCATACAAATGAAAGATTTCCCACTACAAGCCGTTCAACGAGAGAACATATATGCAGTATTAGGATCGGGGTGGCCACTTGGTTGAACCAATTCACCATTCTTCTTCAGAGAAGCCTCAAGGAGCGAAAGCACGAGACCTTCAATACTCTCAGAATCTTCCAAGTGATCACAGCTGCAATATTGGCAGGCCTAATGTGGTGGCACTCTGATTTTCGAGACATTCAAGACCGTCTAGGTCTCCTCTTCTTCATGTCAATATTTTGGGGTGTCTTCCCATCTTTTAATGCTGTGTTTGCCTTCCCTCAAGAAAGAGCAATTTTCATCAAGGAAAGAGCCTCTGGTATGTACAATCTGTCGTCGTATTTCATGTCGAGGATCGTGGGAGATTTGCCAATGGAGCTCATCCTCCCCACCATTTTCCTCACAATGACTTACTGGATGGCTGGACTGAAACCCGAATTGGGTGCGTTTCTTCTGACCCTGCTAGTCCTACTTGGTTATGTCCTCGTCTCTCAGGGACTTGGCCTCGCCTTAGGTGCAGCTATAATGGATGCTAAACAAGCGTCAACTATTGTTACAGTCACAATGCTGGCGTTTGTACTTACAGGAGGATTTTACGTTCACAAGGTGCCCTCTTGCATGGCTTGGATCAAATACGTTTCTACTACATTTTACAGTTACAGGTTACTCATCAATGTCCAGTATGGAGAAGGCCAAAAACTTTCATATTTATTGGGTTGCTCACATCGGGGGAACGACATTGCTAGCTGCAAATTTGTGGAAGAAGACGTGCTGCGGCAAATTAGCCCTGCATTTAGTGTTGGCATCTTGGTAATCATGTTTGTTGGGTATAGATTGCTTGCTTACCTTGCATTAAGACGCATTAATCTCTGATCGATCCTTTGTATTTCTTTTAAAATTTCTCGTTCTTTCTGAGTCATAACATACAAAGCTCTAACTTCAATTTTTCTACTGAGGAAAGATGCGTATGTACAGCTGCATTCTTCATATTTTCTCTTCCAGAAAAATTGTCCAAAAATGGATAATTGGTGCAAAAATTGCTGCATACAACATAAAAACAACACTTGTAAAGCAACTCGGACGGCAGAAATGTATTTCATTAAGGGTTAGTTGAAAAAAAATTCTCAATTTTATTGAATATTGTAATTTTAATCTGAAGTTTAAAATGTAGTAATAAAATCTTTAAAATTTTAATTTTTACAAAAATAATCAGACCTCAATTTTTTCGTTAACATTATTAATGTGTGATATTATGTCACCTATTATTTTTGGCACGTAGATTACATGTAGACTTTATGTCATCACATTATAAATTTGAACTCTTTTCACCTAGACCCCGTTTCCCATGTGCCCCTCTCATTTGTGTGCTCATCCTCTTTCTTCTCCCTATTATCCTACAAGAACTATACTTTATGAAAATTTACGCTTGATGTAGGCCAATCAGCAGTCAGGGTTGTAAGCGTAACACGAGTCTTCGTTACATGTCTAGGATTAAACTTGAACGTGAATAGAAGGAGAAAAACACGAAACATACTTGATTTCGTTTTCTTAACTTTAACCCAACTTTTTAGAGCCAAAACAGCTGCGTTTCCTCGACAACCTTTTTGAAAGTTGATCATTGGAACATCATTAACATCTGTTTGCAACTTTCTTATCATGTAAACCTCTTGACGGGTGGGTCAGAGAATCCATATGTTCATGATTTGCTTATGAAGAGACCTTAACCACATATATATAGCATCCATATCGAGTTTCCCTATCACAAGCTAAATAGGTCTGACCAACACTAATTAGAGTTCATTTTCTTCACTAGACTTCATCTCATTAACCTTTGAGTTACTTTATTATCTTTATCCGGATCAAATTCAATTCGCTTAATTGTGAATTTATTAAAACTGTCAAAATTATAATTAATTATTGTCTAACTTTAAGGATTTTTCTAACATTCTCCCCTTTCGACAATAATTAATTACGATAGTTGTAACAATTATAAAATTAGTACAAAAATGGTTAAGCCAAATCAATATATAGGTTGACCAAGTTAAAAAAAATCATTTGATCCTAAGATAATGAAAGTCCATCATTTCGTCTTGTAAGATTTTCGATGCTGAAAAATATTAAATACATGTGATATGTGTGACACAAACCTAATACAATCACGCATATCTAATACCTCACTAACATGAATGGTAAAATGGAGTGTGACAAACTAGGATAATACTTGTATGATCTAAAATGTATCATCGTTCCATTTGTAGGTCATATTTTCTCTAAACTTTATACTAAATTACATCAGAGGAATCTATTTTCTCTCACTGAATGCTAAACCGAATTAGAGAAAATCTTTAAGGGATTAAATACTTATATCCCCTATGTCGTATCAAATTTATTGATTCACATATGAAACTATATGTGTCATAAAGACACAGACTCAACATCAATCTGTATATATATGCCCAATGACCTGTTACAATTGCTTCAAATCGACACAAATCTTAAGACTTTCACTTGTGTTATGAAAATGTACAACCCTATATGATTGAGAACAATATGATGATCATCAATTTGTACAAAAGAGAATGTCATAATACATGAAATCCATATACACATACCTAGAGCAAGTACAATGATCCCTAACTAACAGTATCTAAGGACTTACAAACAACTCAGAAATCAAATTCCTGAGCCAAACTGCCTATGTACCAGCCTCATAGCATGCCACAAACTCTATGTGCATAGTCGAGGAAGTCATCAATGTCTGCTTAACACTTCTACAGTACTGTACCATATGCTAGTTTAGAGATATATCCGGAAGTGGACTTTCTAATATTCACACATATTGCAAAGTTCGAATCTGTATAGCCTATGAGATCTAGATTGTTGACTTGTCTAAATGAAAATATAAAATCCTTAGTGCCCTTTAGATATCTCTAAACTTGTTTGACTGTATACCAGTAATCCATTCCTGGATTAGCCAGATACCTACCCATCAGTCCAACAGAAAATGCAACGTTCGATATAATGCACACCTAGGGATACATCAAGCTACCAACAACATTAGAATATCAAACATTCCTCATATCCGCTCTCTTTAGCTCATTATTTGGACATTGTGCCAAAGATAATCTCTCACAATGAGAAATAGGTGTTGTAACAGGTTTGCAATCAACCATATTAAACCTTTGTAGCACTTGCTTAATGTATGCTCTTTATGAGAGGCCTGATAAGTATCGAGATCTATCGTAATGAGTCTAAATACCTAGGATAAAAGATGTCTCACCAAAATCCTTCATGGTAAAATGCTTGGCCAAATGCTGCTTAACCTTTTGTAACAAGGTCAAGTCCTTTGATGTGAGTAAGATATCATCCACATACAAAAGTAGAAACATAACTTTGCTCCCCCTGACCTTGTAGTATAAGCAACTTTCAACTTTATTCTCCATAAAGTCAAACGAGGTAATAACCTCATCAAATTTAAGGTACCATTATCTGGAGACTTGGTTTAAGCCATATATAAATTTGCTCAGCTTACAAACCATGCCAGTTCTATCTCGATCCTAAAATCCTCAGGTCACTCTATATAGACTACTTTACAAAGGTTTCCATTCAGGAAAGTGATTTTGCCATCCATATGATATAGCGTCATATCATAATGAGCTAGTATTGGTATAATCATTTAAAATGTGTCCTTAGAGGATACAAGAGAGAAGGTAAATTCAATCCCTTCTCTCTAACTTACCTTTGGCAACCAATCAAGCATTAAATTGCTTAACTTTACCATGAAAGTCCTTTTTTAGTCTTAAAAATCCATTTAAAAATGACAGATTTGTAATTCTGAGACCAATCAACAAGCTCTCATACCTTATTATGCTTTATAGATTGCATCTTATCCTTTATAGTATCCAACCACAATTCTACATAGGTCTAGAAAAAGCTTCTAAAAAAGTGACTAGATTTACAACATGTTTGCTAGCACGTCGTATCGCTAGTCAAAATAAACTAGATCTACTACTATAGCAATGGTGAATTTAGGTCAATCTTATAGAGAGTGTATGTAAAGTTTATGAAATGAAATTAATAAATGTTTAGGTTTTTGGGGAATTTTATTTCAGAAATAAAAAATAAAATAAAACTAATCTAACAAAAGCAATTTAAGGAAAACATGTAAAAAAATGATAAAGTGAGGAATTCAATAAGTACCCAATTCTTTAGTTCAATTTCGGCCTACACCCTAATTAAACATTTTTCAATAATTTGTTGTTCTCAAACCTCTCCTAGAAACTATTAATTGTGGGTTGATAATTAACTAAAGTTTTCCTTAAGAATTGTTTAATTAAGATATGATTGTTAATAAAATCTAACCACTGAATTACCTAAGATACAATCTCTAGATTCAATTGGGTAGTAGCATTACGTATTAGGTAAACCAATTAATCAAGGAAACAACCACATACGATGCGTCATTTAACCTAGGTTATGTTATCCCTAATGATTACAAATCATTAGTCAAATATAACAATTACGAATTATATCAAAATTCTAGCAGTGGGTATGCAAATAAACAATTCAATGAACACATTAAAATCATTTTTCACAATACCTAATGAGTTTATACACAAATAATTGAAGAATAACAAGAATACGATTATCCATACACAAAACCCAAATCAATTAACATAGGATAACAAAATCAATTTCTAGAGAGAGAAAGAAACAACAAAAACAAAGAAGTGCACTTAACCCGGGTCATCGATGACAGCGTGTCATAACTGTAACATTCCGTCCCCATACTAAGGGTTAGACCCCTAAGATATGGCACATGTGAGATATCAATGAGAGCTTAGAAATTTGCATTTCATGCTCATGCATACTTTAGCATACACGCAAGTGAATTTGAATTATTTTGCACACATTTAAATGACTATACATG
>JANKOD010000003.1:16492735-16512718 GCA_026284645.1 Erythroxylum acuminatum | reverse complement strand
ATGGAGAGACAGGCAAGGAGAGACAAGGGATTATGTTTCAGATGCAAGGAGAAATTCATACCAGGACATCGCTGCAAAGCCATCGAACCTCGCGTTGATGGATCTGACCGGCGGCGTTTTAGAAGAAGGAGAGGTGTTGAGCAGAGACGACGCTGAGCTAGAAATATCAGTGAATTGGGGAAGTCAATTGGGGAACGATGATTATCAGTAGTTTATCACGATTTTTAATTTGATTTTTGTTTTATTTGTAAAAAGGATATAATTGGAAAAATCAGTTAAAATTAAATTACATTCTATAAAATACAGTTGCACTCCAAACGTCATAATAAAAATCCACCCAACTTTTCTATTAAATTTTTATAAGTATCCAAACATGTAAATATCTTTACTTTCCCATGAATTTATTTTTCAAGAAATCAGATTCCAGATTAACTTTACTTTCCCGCCAACCAAACGGGACCTTTGTGTTAAAGGTTTCGGGATTTTTTTTTTGGGAAAAGGAACATGGTGTGATGCTTTATGGGCTTCACTGTCGGAGAATCTAGCCCTAGAAATCAACCGGATAATTATAATAAGTTAATAACTATTTAGTAATCAAACAGACCGGTCCTTTCGGGTCACGAAAATGGGTTTGTTCGGGTCAACGTAAGCTCTACCATCTACTGATCTGCGACTAAAATCGTCTTACCTTCTTAGGTTTCCAGAAGGTAAGTCTCTCTGTCCTTGCTGCCTGCCTGTAATATGTACAGAAGAAGAAGAATAAGAGTAAACTCTAGGCAGTTTTTGTTTTTGATACACTATATGAAGATATTAAAACACGATTGGGACTTTCAGAAACCCAATGGATATGGTTATTTTTGTAGATACCTATGTACCTATATACATGTGTATAACAGGGATCTATTTGTGCAATTTGCAGTGAAAATGGCGAAAGGTAAGGGTTCCTCAAAGAAGCAGCAAAAGCGCGGTATCGATTTTAAGGTGCGTAATTATTGTATCAAGATATCTCTTTTTGTTGCTTATAACAATATCAAAAGTCTTGTTTCGTTTTTACTGTTGTTTTCTAGAAAGTAAAGCGCAAACTGGGTAGAAAGTTGCCACCACCCAAGAATGCCACAAACACTGAAATCAAATCCAAAGGTTATCCTTCAAACTGATTTTAAATGCAAGTTGGTAATTCCTTTCGTGCAAGTAATTGGATTATTGAAAGCTGTCATCCATGTTTGATGAGCAGCAATTATTCTTCCTCAACAAAGTGTGGCGTCGGAGAAGGAAGGATTAGCTGTCAATAAGAAAGGACTGACTTTAAAAGAACTTCTTCAACAAACTTCTCATCACAATGCTAAAGTCCGTAAAGGTATTTTCTCATTTTGATGAATGGATTATATGAGATTAGAGGTTTGGTATCAAAAAGTTCAAGCTCCTATGAAGGATGTACTGTACAGTACTATTTGTTCATTGGGAAAGTTAGCAGTTGATAAGCTAATGGAGGCACTATGGCTTATTCTTCCAGTTCCTTGAATTGATGAAAGTATGATAGTTATCATTCTAACATCAGTGATATTTAGTTGTCTATTGTCCATTTTTGCTGCAAAATGATGTTATTATATGTCTAGATTATTTGTCCACATTTACATTTTCTGTAAGATGTTATTCTCTAGCCTCTCTGGTTCATCTTTTTTGTCATTATTTAGCCAATATTCTTTGACAGAATTTACTGATTACCAGTTATACAAATCATTAAGATGAATGAACAGCCTTTACCTTCACTTCAAACTTTTGTGTTCTGGTTGCTTTTGTCTCTATTTTAACTATATTCTTTATTCTATTTGAATTCCTAACTTGACTATAGATTCATTTTCATTTTTGTATTATTTCCTCTTTTTTTGAAGATGCATTAATGGGTATGAAGGATTTATTCCTCAAGTATCCAGAGGAGCTGAAATTGCACAACTATGCTGTAATAGAAAAGTTACGTGAACGCATAAGTGATGAAGATAAAGTAGTTCGGGAGACCCTTTATCAACTTCTGAAGTCCGTTGTTTTACCTGGATGTAAAGAGGTAATATGACTTTTTTCGTCTTATTTGAACTTGTAGTTTGAAGGCGGTCCACATGTCAACTTGAATCGAACAAGACATTGTTTAGCTTGGTTTCAGAAGTTTTGCATTCTGGAGACCTTTGCAAAATTTGTTTAGCAAGTTTACTGGTTTATCCCTTTGGAAAAAACAATGCTTTTATTTGTTAGAATGTCTGTGTTTAATTCATCCATCCACTCAATTGGATCCTTAGAGAAGTCTGCCGGCCAAACATGGATTTTCTCTTCTAGAAAATAGTAAAGATATCTCTGTGTGCAGATATAAAAGTCAGTAGTTGTGTCTACTTAGTATGTGTTCACTTCATGTGAACCAATCAAAACTTGATATGTTCATGTAGAAACAAAAGTTTTGAAAAGATGGTAATTGATTCAAGTACCAAACGTGTCCCAGCTTTTTGAGGGGAAGGGTAGCGAACACTCCTCTAGCCAATGTAGTGCCCACAAGTCTTCCCATAAAAACCCAAATAATAAGCAATATTGCTGATTATATATATTAATTGGATGAAACTCTGAGAGCATTTGCATTGCCTAGTGCCATGAAGGAGTTCTCCGTCTAGTTAGCATGCTTGTTATCTTGTTAATCATTGTTGGTTCTGCTTTAGTTGTAAAATGTTGTCTCTTATTCTTGTCCAGGATAATCAAGGACTTTTGATTTCTTTGATGATGGCTTACATTTTCAGTGCCATGACACATTTGGCAATTGATGTTCGACTGATGGCTTTCAAATTTTTGGATCTCATTCTCCAACAATTTCCACCTTCGTTTCCCATGTATGCTGAAAAGGTACCTTCAATTGAGACATTTCTGTTCTAGCATGAGCATCATAAAAATGCATATATTCACTTGCTTGTTATGAAGGTCGCGTAATAATTTCGTAATGTATTGCTTGTATCCGTCTATTGTCATGATATTGCATGCATCATTATTCTTGTTTATGTGAAGATACTTATAACCTTAATAGGCTTTTATTGTGTTCAAGGTCTGTGTTCATAAAATGACTTATTGATAATCTTTCTTTTAATTGGTTAATTTGTTCATTGATAGATTCTTCAAAATTATGAGGATATTCTACAGAAGAACCAGTCCTATTTGCAAGATAAAGGGAAGCTCAAAAGTGTCCTAGCTGGATTGGCACATTGCTTGTCACTGTTGCCTTCTAATAATAAAGAAGTCGAATCTCCTTTAAAGGTGGAACAACCCTTTTTTTGTGTAGTAAATCTTACTTTTGGAATGAATTATATAATCTTTCTCTTGTAATTATTATTATGTTGTCAAGTGAAGATTTGAAAATCACTTATCCATGTTTGTTAGCTGGCCATGCAAGTTATATATCTATCTTTTGTTTGATCTTCTGTTTTTCATCAAGCAATTTGAGCTGCATGGCATGTTGGACAATTCATGTTCATGTTGAATGGGAAGATGGGACTTACGGAAAGCATCTGCAACTGCATCATTAAATATTATGTAGTTGCAGATGGATTACACATATATGCTTACTAATATGCAAACACCTGGCAAGGACCTTAAGCTAAATCCAATTTAGATATGAAATTTTACTTTATGATTGGTGGCAGTTTCTATCTAAGGATCAATGCTGGCTCTCTCCTTATATCCATAACTCATGCAATAGGACAAATACTAGATGCATGGATTATGATTTTTCTTACTAAATTTAGGAATGGTTCTTCTAATGTGGAACGTGTTTCATTGGGTAGATGATAACATGGACTTAATAAACCTCCATCTGACGCTGTTGTAATTTGGTAGGATGTTTGTCGGCGAGAAGCATTGCATGCATTTAAGCGCGATGTCCAGACACAGTCTGCAGGTATGTCTTACAGCCTATTTAGCCTTTACATCCTCATGTATCACTTATCAGTTACTCCTCTATGCTAGTTGTAGGTTTATATTTCCATGATCATTTGATAGCAGTAAACCACTGCTGACGTATTCTAGAAGGAAAACGAAGTCAACGAAGTCCCCATCAGTTGAGAAGAGTTTAAAGAAGACGTCTATCCAAGAAGAACTTCATATTGTTTAGGAAGTTTACGTAACTTTAAAAACAGAGTTTCATATTGTTTAGGAAGTTAACGTCTTTATTGTTTACGTAGTCTAGATTAGTTAGGGTATCTCTCTTATAAATACCCATAGGAATTAGTATGCGGTAGATCAGAATAAAAATAAACATTGTTGCTTTGAGTTTGGTCCACTTACGGACTCACTTAGTGGAGAATTTTAGTGTTGAGATCCTTGCACTCTTGTTCTGCCATTATTCTTCTGTTATTATTCTCTGTTTCCTGGGTTATCTAACATTGGTATCAGAGCCCGGTAAACTCCCATGGTCACTACACGTTCCACACCCACAAACCTTGAAACACATACCAATATACCAGAATCGTCGATGGAGGCAGTGTCACAGCAACTTGCAGCCCTAGCAGCAAGGTTGGACGCAGTGGACACCTTGACAGCCGAAGTAGCAGCACTCAAGGCAAATCATATCAAGGGAAAAAGTCGTGATTTTGGTGAAGACAGCAATCGCGGTAGAAATCATTGGAAGGAAGAGGATGAAGAAGGGGGACAATCATGGGGAAATCGTGGTCCTAATAAAACTCCCTACACCAAAATTGATTTCCCTAAATTCGATGGAGGAGATCCACGAGGGTGGATTTTGAAGGCAGAAAAGTACTTTCGTTATTATCAAACACCGGAGGATTTAAAGGTTGATGTGGCAGCCATGTATCTAGAAGGAGATGCGCTTGATCTCTTTACTTGGATTAACTCAGAACGGACGATTTTGTACTGGGATGAATTGGTGAGAGTACTACAAGAACAATACGGGCCCGCTGAATTTCAAAATCCTGATGAACACTTGTGCGGCATCCGACAAACTGGCACTATACAGGAATATCGTCAGGAATTCGCAAAGAGGTCAGCACGAGTTAAAAATTGGCCGGAGCACTGTCTTCTTGGCGTTTTTCTTAATGGGCTGAAGGAGGAGTTGAAAGCTGACGTGAGGATACACAAACCCAGAAGTGTTTACAAGGCTGTTAGTTTGGCCCTGGAGTATGAAACAAAGTTGGGCCCAATTAAAATTCAGAAGAATTACCCTACTCCAGCACACAGCAGATTTTCAGCTCACAATCAAGAGAAGACACGAAACCCATTTGCTCATAACTATCCACGCACACAGCTGAACGCTAACACAACGTTATCACACCAACCCAATCTCATTCCAAGCGCAACGCAATCTGCAGCATATCCTCAGCGTGCGTTTGACGCTGAGAGACAAATTCGGAGAGATAAGGGCCTTTGCTTTAGATGTAACGAGCGTTTTCAACCTGGTCATCGCTGTAAAACACCGTCGTTGTCCCTGCTGGAAATTACAGAGGACGACCCCAACTCTGAACAGCCCCCTGAAGACGTCGAGGATTTCGAAAATATGGCAAGCATGGCTGAAATTTCACTACATGCGATTCTGGGCAACAACTCAAATTCTACTATGAGACTGAGAGGTAAAATCAGAAATAGGGATGTTCTCATTTTGGTGGATAGCGGTTCTACTCATAACTTCATCTCTCGAAGTGTGGTCAAGGAATTACAACTCCCAACTCAGGATGTGCAGTCATTTGGAGTCCAGATTGGAAATGGCGATGTAATCCGCTGCCATTCAGTTTGTAAACAGGTAGAAGTTCATCTCTCAGGCTTATCTATCATTGAAGATTTTTTCCCCTTCTCCATAGGTGGTGCAGACTTAGTTTTGGGTATCAAATGGTTGGCATCACTAAACACTGTCCAAGCCAACTGGAACAAGATGTTCCTCATTTTTCATATTAATGGGAAGAGATACAAACTTCAGGGAATACCAAAATCTGGTCCTACACAAGTCTCTCTCCAAAGTATGGTAAAAGGGGATGATTGCGCAACTACGGTGGTGACACCTTCATTAATTCAGCAAGTGCTGCAACAATTTGACGCCGTTTTCAAGGAGCCTACAACATTACCTCCTTTTCGAGAACACTCTCATGCCATTCCACTTCTTCCCTATTCAACTGCCCCAAACATTCGTCCTTACCGATGTCCTTACCATCATAAGACAGAAATAGAGAAGCAGGTTGCAGAACTTCTCAAGTTGGGGTTCATTCGGCCTAGCACCAGTCCATTTGCTAGCCCAGTGTTATTGGTACCTAAAAAAGACTCAACATGGCGATTGTGCGTCGACTACCGGAAGCTTAATCAGATTACTGTTCCAGATAAGTATCCGATCCCTACTATTGATGAACTCCTTGATGAGTTACATGGCTCGCAGGTATTTTCAAAGATTGATCTTCGCTCCGGATATCATCAAATTCGTGTACAGCCAGACGACATCCATAAAACTGCCTTTCGTACTCATAACGGCCACTACGAGTTCACCGTCATGCCATTTGGGCTTACCAACGCCCCCTCTACTTTTCAGGCAGCCATGAACGAGCTTTTTAGGCCTTATCTCCGCAAATTTGTACTTGTTTTCTTTGACGACATCCTGGTGTATAGTCAAAATTTGGAGCAGCACCAACAACACCTTCAGTGGACTCTCCAAGCACTTCTAGACCACTCCTACTTTGCCAAATCGAGTAAGTGTTTGTTTGGCCAACCATCAGTACACTTTCTGGGCCATGTAGTGTCTGGAGGAGGGTTATCGGTGGAGGATAACAAAATTAAAGATGTTATGGAATGGCCCCGTCCAGTTAATGTCAAGGAGTTGCGAGGCTTTTTGGGTCTCACAGGTTATTACAGGCGCTTTGTACGGAACTATGGCATCCTAGCCCGACCTCTCACTGAATTGACAAAAAAGGACGCTTTCATTTGGTCTCCTAAGGCAGAGAACGCCTTTCTAAAATTAAAACAGGTATTAACTTCGACACCTGTACTACAACTCCCTAACTTTGACAAAGTTTTTGTCGTAGAATGCGACGCCTCTTTGGAGGGAGTTGGAGCAATACTCATGCAAGATGAACATCCCATAGCATACTTCAGCAAAGGGCTGTCCTATTCCAATCGTATTAAGTCTGCCTATGACAGGGAACTCCTTGCTCTCGTGTTGGCATTACAAAAATGGAGACATTATTTATTGGGAAGGCACTTTATAATTCGAACCGATCATCGCAGTCTCAAATTCTTGCTTGACCAACGTCTTTCCACTGCAGAACAGCAACGTTTAATTATGAAATTGCTGCCTTTTGATTTCTCCATTACTTACAAACAAGGCCAAGACAACATAGGCGCCGATGCCTTATCAAGAAAGCCTTCACATGCCACTTTCCTTGCACTTACCATGCCCATTCAGCTTGACTTTGAAGGATTACAAGCAGCTTTGGTACAAGATCCAGTCACTAGGGAACAAATACAATTGCTTTCTACCGATCCGAAAGGCCTACCACATTTTTCCTTGGCTGGTGGACATCTATTCTACAATAATAGACTTGTTATTCCAGATGCACCAGCACTGAAACAAACTTTGCTTGAAGAAGCTCATAATACCCCTTCGGGTGGTCATGGGGGATATTTGAAAACTTTACAGCGCATTCGCTCTAATTTTTATTGGCCATCACTCCATAGGGATGTCAAAAGGTACGTGCAACATTGTTTGATCTGTCAACAAACTAAATATCAAACCCTCTCTCCAGCAGGACTCTTGCAACCATTACCAATTCCCAACAAGGTTTGGGAAGATATCTCTATGGACTTCATCATTGGGCTACCAAAATCTAAAGGATTTGACACAATATTAGTAATTGTGGACAGATTGAGCAAATACAGCCATTTCATTCCTCTTTCTCATCCTTATACAGCCCGTACAGTGGCTGACATCTTTTGCAAAGAGGTCGTTCGGCTCCATGGTTTGCCCCGTTCTATTGTCTCTGACCGCGACTCCATCTTCCTTAGTTCCTTCTGGACAGAGTTATTTAAACTTATCAAGACCCGCTTGCACATGAGCTCCGCCTACCACCCACAAAGTGACGACCAAATTGAAGTGGTAAATCGTTGTCTAGATGCTTATCTCCGCTGTTTCTGTCATGAACAACCTCAATAGTGGGGTAACTTTTTATGTTGGGCAGAATTTTCTTTTAACACAGGTTTTCACACCTCTACGAGTACTACCCCCCTCAAAATCCTTTATGGACGAGACCCACCAGCCCTCCACCCCTTTGTACAGGGAGAAACTCATCTTATTGATCTGGAACAATAGTTGTAACAAAGGGATAACATGCTTAAAATCATTCAGTCTCATCTCCAAAAGGTGCACCGCATGAAGGCTCAAGCAGACTCTAAAAGGCGAGAACTCTCTTTTAATGTAGGTGATGTTGTTTTAGTGCGCCTCCAACCATACAAACAACATTCCTTAGCTAAGAGGAAACATGAGAAGCTGTCTCCACAATTTTTTGCCCCTTATAAAATTCTACGGAAAGTAGGACAGGTTGCTTATGAATTAGAATTGCCCCCGACGTCTCGGATTCATCCAATTTTCCATGTCTCCTTACTCCGACCAGCTCTAGGCCAATTATTGCCTACTGACCCACCTCCTCTTCCACTTTCCAATGAGTGTGAATTACTGCTGCAACCAGCCCAAGTGTTAGCACATCGATGGGTCACCAATTCTTCAGGTTCTTCTCGTGAGCTATTGATCCAATGGCTTGATCGACCATTGGAAGATCAAAGCTGGGAAGATTATGATTTACTCGCAGCTCAATTTCCTCATTTTCCCCTTGAGGACAAGGATAAATTTTGGGAGGGGAGCATTGATAGCAGTAAACCACTGCTTACTTATTCTAGAAGGAAAACGAAGTCCCAAGCAGATGAGAAGAGTTTAAAGATGATGTCTATTGCAGATGAGAAGAGTTTAAAGATGACGTCTATCCAAGAAGAACTTTAAAAACAGAGTTTCATATTGTTTAGGAAGTTTTCGTTTTTATTGTTTTAAAAAACAGAGTTTCATATTGTTTAGGAAGTTTACGTCTTTATTGTTTACGTAGTCTAGTTAGTTAGGGTATCTCTCTTATAAATACCCATAGGAAGTAGTTATGCGGTAGATCAGAATAAAAAAAACATTGGTGTTTTGAGTTTAGTCCACTTACGGACTCACTTAGTGGAGAAGTTTAGTGTTAAGATCCTTGCACTCTTGTTCTGCCATTATTCTTCTATTATTACTTTCTGTTTTCCTGGGTTTACTATCACATAGCCACTTAACAAAGAGTGATCAAATTGCTTATTTGCGCGAATAACATAGAAGCTCAGAGAAGTCTCCATGAACATAGATCCTAGAGATGTTTTTATACAGTTTCATTGCTTTTGGATCTACAATCTTCAGAGTTGAGATTAATAGTCGACATCTCATATGATATACAATTCCTTTAGCATATCTACACTGATTCACGAAACTACTATTAGCCTTCCAAAACACAGATAAAATCAGGATTCTGTACTTAACCTGCATATTTTGAATTTTGAAATTTGGTCTCTTGTTTGACAGAATTAGCTTGGGAAACTGATGCTGTTTCGTCAAATCTTAGGAGGAGATGCGAAGCCCTTGCTGTAACTGGTTTGGTGGAATATGGAGATGAGATAGATGTTATTGCTCCAGCCGACATCGTGAAACAGATATTTAAAATGCCATACTCTAAGGCCAGGTTATCAATTGCAGTTCGTAGAATTGGGCAGACTCTTGTTCTGAATACTGGGTTGGTACCTTTTCATCATTGACCTTAATAGTTGTTTTTTGTTTTCTTTTAAATTTTTAAACGCTTGAAGTCTAATAACTTTATTGCCCAGGCCTGATCCAGAAGAGGGAGAAAAGCTGGTTAGGAGACACAACAATCAACCTAAATGTGCAGATCAAACCCTTTTCTTGAATTTTGCAATGCATTCAGTTAGAATGGAAGCTTGTGATTGTCCTCCTACTCATCATGCTTCGTCAGAGGGTCAGTCAAATTCATCCTTCCTTCCTGGGGCAACTATGTCCCCATTTGTGGGGAACAGTGATGAGGTCACAAGTGATGGGGCATTCAGCCAGAGTTCAGACTATGCACAGCTCAAACAAGACGAGATCTTCTGGAAAAAGAAGAAAAATAGAAATAAGGGACATCATTCAATAAAAAAGGCTTCCTATGTTGGTGAAAAGCCCCGTTGCTCAATGCAAGAGTCTGAAAAACATAAAAGAGTCAGTGATGATGGATTTCTGAGGGTCTTGTTCTGGCAATTTCATAATTTTCGCATGCTCCTGGGAAGTGACTTGCTTCTTTTTAGTAATGACAAATATGTTTCTGTGAGCTTGCACTTGTGGGATGTAACAAGACAGGTAATGCAAAAAGTTCATAATCTTTTCAGTGTTCACTCTTTCTCTAAAAGATTCTATTGTTTCTTTGCTGTGGTTTTAATAGGTCACACCCTTAAATTGGCTTGAAGCCTGGCTTGACAATGTCATGGCAAGTGTGCCTGAATTGGCCATCTGTTATCATCAAGATGGTGTTGTCCAGGGTTATGAACTTCTTAAAACAGATGACATATTTCTCTTAAAAGGTATCTCAGAAGATGGCACTCCAGCATTTCATCCTTATGTTGTTCAACAAAATGGCCTGTCTGTTTTGAGATTCCTGCAAGAAAACTGCAAGCAAGATCCTGGTGCTTACTGGGTACAATATTCTCATTTTCTTATAATATGTAATTTTTTTCCTGAAAGTGGTTGGAAAACATTTGTCTGAAGCGCTAATTTTTTTACTTCTGCAGCTTTATAAAAGTGCTGGTGAAGATGTAATTCAACTTTTTGATCTTTCTGTCATTCCTAAGACCCATGATTCTAATGAGCGCGAGGATAGCTCAAGTACCCAGCCTTCCTTAAGACATAGGGCCAGAAGTGATTCCTTTTTCTCATTAGGAACTCTCCTTTATCGTATTGCTCACAAGCTTTCCCTTTCAATGGTATGAAATAATTGCAATTATGCTTCTAGATGGTGATGTATCCCTCAGTTAGCTGTTACTAACTGTTAATTGTTACACTGCAGGCTCCTAATAACAGGGAAAAGTGTGCAAGTTTTTTCAGGAAGTGTTTGGAATTTCTGGATGAGCCTGATCACCTGGTATTATTCTCTCCAGAATAGCATCAATGTCTCAAGTTTGTGTGTGTGTGCAAGCATTTGTCTAAAGTTTGTGCTTTGCTGTTTTTCTTTCTTTGTCTTTTTTTTTTTTTGGTGGTTTGTGGAGCTTTTCCAATGTGTTGACTTCCTTTGGTGTGAACAGGTGGTGCGTGCATTTGCTCATGAGCAATTTGCAAGGCTTCTTCTCAATCATGATCAAGAGCTGGAATTGACTTCTGATTCTCTTCCTTTGGAATGTGAAGCTATGGTTTCAGTAGATTCACTGGAACATTTTAGCTCTTCAGAAGCAGTTTTTGGAGAAAATGTGTCCTTATCAGTTGCAGAAAACCATTTAAGTGGAGATGGAAGAAGATTTTATGATGTACCATTCGAACCATCAGTAGGGATGACTTTGGAGGTAAATGTATCTTCTACTAGAAATTCAACGTCAGATGATGAAGACATTAAACCAACGGGAAATATGCAAAATTCTAGTGAACCACTGGCTGTTTGCAAAATTTCTTCAATGCCTACGCAAATGGTTCAATCTGTTTCAGATCCAATCTTCTCAAAGTTAGCTGCAGTACATCATGTTTCTCAAGCTATTAAATCTCTAAGATGGATGCGCCAGCTGCAAACTAGTGAAGAATTGCTTGACCATGATGGTAGTCTTGACATTCCACCTTCAAATTTAAAATTTTCTGTTTGTGCATGTGGTGATGCTGACTGTATTCAAGTTTGTGACATAAAAGAATGGCTTCCAACCTCGAAAATAGACCATAGGCTATGGAAACTTGTTCTACTGCTTGGAGAGTCTTATTTGGCGCTTGCACAAGCATACATGGAGGATAAACAATTGCATCAAGTGCTAAAGGTAGTTGAGGTGGCGTGCTCTGTCTATGGATCAATGCCACAATACTTTGAAGATGCTAGGTACATATCATCTATTGTCAAATATAAGTTCTCAAGAGAATATACTGAAAGAAATGAGATGAAAAAATCATATACTACTGATTTGAAAGATGTGACATCTAGCTCAGAAGATGATTTTCCTTCTTTTGAGCACTTCTCTTCTACTTATCTATTCTGGGCTAGAGCATGGACACTAGTTGGGGATGTCCACATTGAGTTTCATTTTATAAAGGGAAAAGAGCTTGTTCTGCAGACAGAGGGTAAGTATTCCCCCAGAGACCTCAAAATGTCATTTGAGGTCTTAAAAGAAGTTCAACGGCTAAAAAAGAAGCTAGGGCAGTACAATCGGAATTGCAGTTCATGCTCCCTAGCAAATTGCAGCTGCCAGAGTGATAGGGCTAGCAGTGGCAACAGTGCAAGCTGTAGTAGTGGAGACTCTGTGCCTTACAGCAGAAAGCATGTTAAAAGATATTCTTCTAAGGTTACCTCCTATTCATCCTTGGGAGACTCTGATGACAGCCAGAGTCATCCAAAATTGGATAATAGAAATATTTCTGAAACAGACGGCCCTCAATTTGGTATAAATTGTGATAACCCCTTAAATTCTAGAGTAAGCAGAGATAACGGTACAGGATGTTCTGTGACTACTGCTAGTTACACTGAGCCGATGGTTAGTTTGAATAACAGTGATACAGGATCTACAACAAGTTGTGTAATTAAAACTGCTTCAAAAGAAGGGACTACATCAGAGAAGGGTGGGATATTCAAATATCTAAGAGAGCCTGTTTTTGGGGATGCAGAGGATAACCTTTCTGCTGCCCTTACTTGTTATGAAAAGGCCAGAAAAGCGTTGCATGGACTTCCTACTGCATCTTTGGAACTTCAATGTGTGATTAAAAAAATTGGATGGGTCTGCAATGAAATGGGTCGAAATAGACTTGAGAGGAAAGAGTTGAACAAAGCTCAACATGCATTTGCACAAGCCATTTCTGCTTTTCGGGAAGTTTCTGATCATACCAACATTATATTAATTTACTGTAACTTGGGCCATGGAAGACGAGCATTGGCTGAAGAGATGGTATCAAAGATTGACAACCTGAAACAGCATCCAATATTCCATGATGCTTATAATCAAGCGGTGGAAAGTGCAAAAATAGAATACAGTGAGGCACTCAAGTATTACGGAGCAGCAAAATCAGAATTAAACAATGTTGAACAAAAGGTTGATGGGGTACCAACTGGCTTAAGAAATGAGGTTTATACTCAATTTGCTCATACATTTTTGAGGCTTGGCATGCTTTTGGCAACAGAAGATTTAACAGCTGACGTGTATGAAAAAGAGGCCATGGGTGATAATTCTCTGGTTGATGTTAGTAGTACTGATAAAAAGACCAGGAAAGAATTAAGGAAGTATGAAATTTCGGCCAATGATGCCATTAGGGAGGCATTATCAGTGTACGAATCCCTAGGTGATTTACGGCAGCAAGAAGCTGCATATGCTTATTATCAGCTTGCTTGCCATCAAAGAGATTGCTGTTTGAAATTTCTGGAGTTGGATTGTAAGAAAAGCAGCTTGCCCAAAAGTGAAAGCAGCATTGTTACTCGGGTGAAGCAGTATGCTTATTTGGCTGAGAGGAACTGGCAGAAAGCCTTAGAATTTTATGGCCCTGAGACACACCCCAGCATGTACTTGACCATTGTAATGGAAAGATCAGCTCTTCTATTAAGCCTGTCAAGTGCCTGGCACTCGAATCCGGTATGTGTTTGAAATTCCTCACCTTAATAACCACTAGATTTATGAATATAAAAGGTTTTTGTGCACAGGTTGTATGTAATGTTCTGACTGCTTCATCCACCCACTTGCTTTTTGTTTGTTTTTTTTCTACTGTTTTCTTTTTTAAGAATGTTACTGTTCAATGTTCATCTGCGATATCATTTCACAGTGAATATCCCTATTAAAAATTGTAAAATATTTTCTGTCCATTTTTGTACTATTTAGTAATGTGATATACATTAGTATACCAAAGGTATATCTGAAGAAAAAAAAATCTTATCTTTCATATGACTAATGCTTTATGATGATCTGTTGGTTTCAGATGTTAGAATCTGCTTTATTTCGGATGCTAGGAGGACGCCATATGCCAGAGACAATTTTGGCTTCCTTTGAAACTGAATATCCTGAGGTATGTGCCAGATTTTGGGCACAGCTGCAAATGCTTCTAAAGAAATTGTTGGCACAGACGCTGAATGTAAATACAAACAAGTCTCCAGCCAATTCCCAGCAAGCTACAGGATCCAGTAAGTGCAGAGATGTTGGAAAACTCAGAGAGCTCTACAAGATGTCCTTAAAGTCCAAAAACTTAAGTCAGTTGCACGATATGCACGTCTTGTGGACATCATCTGAATTTCCATGACCTCATCCGAGGCTTTCGTATCTCCTGTGATTGTAATCTAATCCTCCAGCCACGTTTTACTTCTTGTTATAGCTAGAACACCTTCAGATTTTCTGGGAGCACATCCAATTGAAACAGAGTAATAATCTTTGCATCCCTTTAGTAAGGCTGACAGTACTTGGAGGAATGGGTCCATAAGCAAGGACTCTCATGGTTGAAATAAAACTCTTGTTCAAGCGGCTCGCATGCACTAGATAAGTTTCTGCTTTTACGATAATAAAGAAGCCGCATGTGACCCAATTCTAAGTTGCTCAAAAGATAAAATCTCTCAAGTGCGGGATAATCTATCAATTCGTTTTGGTTCTCTAATGATCGATATTTTAAAAATTAAATAGAAAGTTAAATGGATAAGATAAGATTTTTAAAATTTAAAAAGTTTAATTAGACTATTATTAAATTGATTAAAAATTAAATAATTTGAAATATATTTATTCTTAAATAATTTGAAGTTTAATTAAAAAAGATTATTAAGTAACAATAAATTATTTTATAAAAATTAATTAATTAATTAGTTTTTAATAACATGAGTTATTAAAATAAATTGAATCGAAAAGTTAGATAACTCAAAATTGGTATAGTTGAACTGCTCAAGTCAATTAGGATTTTTTAGTTATTGCTAATCATTCACTTGTCAAATGTAGCATTACAAGTGAAATAATTTTGGATAAGCGGGTTGTTTGTTTACATTGTTAGTTTTAATTTTTATTGCTATTATGAATTAAAAAAGAAAATAAATTATTAAAATGTGTTTGGTTAAAAAAGGTTTTCGTTTTTTATTTTCAAAATTAATAAAAATGTAATTTATGAAAACATTAAAAAAAAAGTGTTTTTGTATGTTAAGAAGTTACAAAAGGCGACATTTTGATAACCAAATTTCTTACTCTCACTCTTGTGGAGCTCCATTTTCCTTCATTCACTCACTCATAGAATTTGCTCAAATATTACTATTTTCATCGTTATGCATGTCATCATCTATATGTTTCCTGAGATCCAAATTATGACATGTCTGCCTTTTCTCACACAGGAGTGTAAGATAACTACTGTATTTCCTATCTTGGTAATGGGATGATACAAATTGTCATTTGAAAAGTTGAAATCTTCAAGATACACATTTTCATTTGAAAACTTACTGTTCTCTTTTATTGTTCTGTTTATGCATTCCTGCTTTCTATATTCCTAATGCATGGGGCAACCTCAAATAATCTATAACAGGCAATGGTTTTAAAGCTGCCATGATTTTCCCAAAGTGTGGTGAAATGACTTCCTTTCTCATCTTTTTACTGTCTTTGTATCATACAAATTGTCTCCCTTTTCATTTTTGGTTTTAGAGACTTTCTGAATTTGAGCTTAGTATGCTCTTTTGTAGTCATTTGACCAAAAATGAGTTTATGTTGTAGTTCAACATCAGATTTATTTCATTGAAGTTTTTGTCTATTTAAAATTTGTTAATGGGCTATATATGTTTACATTGTATAACAACCATGAGGGGTGATAAGTGTATGTTCTTTAATTTATCTTCTCTAAGTCCTAAAGAATTTACTAAATCATCCTTGATCGAAAAAGATATAAATCACTTGGCAGCACACAAAATGAAAATTGTAAAACATGCAAATTTTGATTTGTATTATACAAATTGTCTATGGTTGTATGTTTCTTTACTGTTATTGCTATGATATATTTAACAATGGATTAATATTTCATATCAAGTTGTAATCATTTTGTTGAGTTTTTAGATGCCATTAGATGCAGCATAATTACAGTAAATAAGCGTTAATTGGGAAATATTGAAGGAAATCACATAAATAGGAGGTTCTCAATAAAGAAGGAAAGGAATTTGTTAAAATCTTTTATTAGTGAATGTCATCTCATTACCATTTTTCCTTTTTATTTTAATTTTTAGTTTTGAGATCTGTTGAGCTATAAATAGTCTAAAGGGATGCAAGAGAATTATTAGAGAATATATCTAAAATTCCTTAATCTCTCTTATTCTCATTGTTGTAATCGTTGGTTCTCAAGAAATCATCAAATACAATCCAATGACTCAACTTTTATTATGAAAATTTTCAATAGTTTTACCTAGATTCTCCTTTAAAATTTTTGAATTCATCTGCAATTCCTAAATTTAGTTTTGCTACATCATTTATAATGGAGCTTTAATCTTTGAATCTATGGCAAACAAATGTCTCTCTCAGTTCTTTAGAATCCATTTCAGTCATTTGAGAAAATCATCTATGACTAAAAACACTCCCCATCAAGTCACAATGTAGGAGATGGAGAAGGTGACGACTAAGAGGCTCATGGATTCCAATGCCCAGCTATTTGTTGAGTTCAACAATAAGATAAAATCGAACCGATGATTTGAAATGTTGGATTATGGAAACTGGTTGGGTCGGCTGTGCTAGGCCCAGGCCCATTTCCATAAGTCCACGGCCCGTTCGGCCCATCAAGTGTTAGACTCCCATGCAAACACAAAGATCTACGTAAAGACCTAAACCTAGCATCCATGGCATATATAAGGTACTATTCCTCCCTGATTCAGGTATGAGATTATAACCCTATCTTCCTCTATTATCATTAGCCGAAACCTACACAAAAGACTGACTTGAGCGTCGGAGGGGCCTCCTGGGAATCAACTCCCGGCCCACCGTTATTTGTTTTGCAGGTATTCTATAGCCAGAGTCGCACAAGTCATGGATCCAAAGAACGACGTTCAACCCCAGCAAGATCAGGCTGAACTTTCCGTTATTTAATCTCTCATCCTCTATTTTAGGTCACTCTCTTTTTTAATACGCTCTCTTCTTAGCTTAAACTAATCTTCGAACATTTGTTAGGTGTCAATGATACAAGCGTAATGGGTTTATTGTTTGTGACAAAAGAATACATATTTGTAAACTCATATTTTATAACATTTTTATTAAATTCCTAAGGCCCCTAAGACAATATAGTTGATATGCACAGGCACCATGTAACATAATACTTCATCACAATATCTTCCAATATAGAATGAAACAAGCACTTATTTTCTAACCCTCACCTCATCAAATTCATTTAGCCATTTAACAAACACTTATTTGCTGACCCTCACCTTATCATATTCATTTAGCCATTTAAGTTTACATTGATGAGAATCTTTCATGGTAAGCAAAGCATAGCTTTTCAACTAAGACATTACTAATTATATTTGTATAAATATTTTTATCAATAATCGTCCTACATTACCATATTCTTGATATGGAATATTGTATCAAAAATATAATCTCATTGCTTGCTAACATCATTTTATTTTGGAATTTAGAGCATGCCTAATTACAAGCACCTTCCCATCCACCAAATAATATAATCTTTATCATAATCTTCTAATGACAATATATCCTAATTACTTTCACCTTCGGTCTTAATCGCCCTATCATCTATAATGATTATTACCATTTTATTAGGATATTGAGAAGCTGCGTGTCTTATTTTTAACTTAAAAAGCATTTAATATCACGAGTACAAATGTGGGTTTTAGATTTACTTTCCACTTTACTAGAGAATTTCCATCCTTTTTTAGGTGGTTCAAATTTGGCTTTAAAGGTAACCTTGTCACCTTTCCCCCCCCCATCTTGATTCCACGAGGATGAGTTAGAATTGTTATTAGTAGTTGCCCCTTTTTTAGTTATCGTTCCACCTTCCTTTATAAGCATATGAACTATATCTTGTAGTTCTACTATATCAACAATCTTATAATTTAAACCATTTAAAAACTTGGTCATGATGGCTTCTAATCCTCCTCTACATTCATTCAAATTATGAAAATTATCATCTACTTGTGGTTTCCTCAACACTCTTTGATTTTTAAGAGAGGAATTTTAAATTTTAAAACAAACCATATAGTAGTAATTAGGGATAGATTGCCTTCTCATGATCTCCTTCATATCCTTCCATTTGTCATTAGTAGGACTCTTATGGATTTTTTTTTATCATAAGCTGAGCCTACCGAATAATACAATAGTTATTAAACTCAATAACAATAAGTTTTACATTCTTTTATTTTATGTAATAGTGATAGTAAAAGATCAACTACATATTCTTTTCCTACTCTAAGTAGGCTTGTATCCGTTTCTCTCTTAGAATGAAGCAATCTTCATTTTAACATTTCCAATGTTTCTTCTCACTTAAGTTTTGTTTTAATCTCCAATCACCTTAATATGCAAATATGCTTATATTATTTCTTAATAGTTAATCATCCTCATGTAAGTCACCTCCCTTTTCATCATTATTGAAATTATCTTGGAGAACTTGCATTTGTTGCTGATATAAATTAGGAATTTTTAGTGATCCCCCTTTCAAATTGGCTATAATGGTATCGTATAACTCTAATCAATCTTTAAGATCACTAAAATTCCATATTCATGTGTTCAAAATGATGTTATATAGCTTGAAGCATGAACCAGTTATCCTTCCATTACCTTCAAAATTGGCCTGATCATACATGATTTATCCTCCAAAAAAAAGCTAGTGATAATCTTATAACACTCCATGTGTTTCTGTCATTTAATGTCACTCAACTTATTCACATTTCACTCTAAATTTTTAGCTTTTCTTTATTAACCTTTCTTATAAAATCTTATGTTTAATCACTCATTTTTCCTTTTGATTCTTTATTGAACTACCTAAAACAAACCAAGGAATAAATTGTAAGTATTTAATCAATCTCAAATCTTGATAAAATAAATAACAAGTAAAAAGCCAACAACATAAACAAAATAAAAGAATTCAAAGATTACGAAAAATTGCAATAGAATATGAAGTCTAATTAGAGTTGTACGTAGAAAATAATCCTGAATTTCAAACATGTTAGGAATATTTTCATTAGGATTTATTGTGGTTACTAGAATGAAATCATACTTTTCCATAATAGGTTAGGAAAGTATAATAATAGAAATATTCTCTTCCTAATAATTGTTGATCAAAATTTGCTATTTTATTCTTTTCTTTTTGTTGTAGGAACATTCTTTACTCCTTTGTTTATAGACTCCAAAAGATGTTAAATGAAAAGGAAGACACAAAGAAAACAATGAAGGAATTAAAGAAGAAATTAATAAATCCAGGAATAAAAAGAACATAAAAAGAAAATAAAGAAGAATAACAATAAGTGCAGTTGTTTACATTATGGAGTCGATGGACATTCAAAGAGAAACTACAAAACTTATCTTATTATCTTAAAAGATAAAAAAACTTAAGGAAGCTACATCATCATTTATGGTTATGATTATTTGTTAGTTACTGATTATGGTTCTCATAATTGTAATAATGTACATATGTTAACAAGGACTTGGGAAAAGGCAAATTATGTAAGTGTAAGTCGACTTGTACACTTCGGTAAGTCGACTTACACGTATTCAGTACCGATAAGTCGACTTGTACAT
>JANKOD010000003.1:16467584-16478621 GCA_026284645.1 Erythroxylum acuminatum | reverse complement strand
TATCCTTATACCATATCATGTATGGATTGACATGATGATTTGGATATATTGCTTCCGCTGCAAATATGATTTCTAAATTTTTTTGAAATCTACCGGTTCTCCAAATATAGCATGCTTTCTTTTTCTGATCTAACAATATTAGAAAAAGAATAAAACATATAATTGAATCACAATAAATCAATCAATATAATTGCATTAGATAAAAGATCAAAACATATTGTTATCAAAAACTAGGGTTCAACACACCTAGACACTAAACAAGTTTAGTTACTTATAGAAAATGAAATCAATAACAAACATGCACAACAACTAATAGAAATAAAGAAATCGCAATTATAAATCTCCATTTCTCTTCTCTCGAGTCTTCTTCCAAGTATGGATTTGATGTTGTTATCTAAAGGATCTTTTAACGTATTCTTCATGTTTTCCTTGTCCCTTGATCAAAACTATCACCTCTAAATACGTTTAATGACTTAAAATTGCTTCCAAACTCGTCATCTCTCTATTTTGCCTCCACTCACGTCCTTTTACATCAAAAATTAAGATTTTTGGATTATACACGGTCACTAACAAGGTCTTGTAGTAGACTAGGTATAATAAAAAACAACTGAATTCATGATTTCACACAGACACAGAGACTTACACTAACAACATGCACGACCGTGTATATCAATATACATATGTGTACGGTCATATAAGTCCTTAGTTGCTTCAAATCTTCGTTCCATGCCACGATTTCATCTGAATTCTTCTCCTTTTGGTCCATGCAGGCAATTATGACCTACAAATGCATTTAGAGCGAATTAAGTACTAAATACACAACAAAACTATAAAATATCAAGCAAAATACATCAAATGTGGGTGCAAAATTATAGTCAAATATGCATTTATCTTACCACTTCTTAGATTCTATAAATGTATGAATCAAAAGATCTTTATTCCTCAGTTTAAATAGGGCTGAGGTCAAAGGTGAGAAATTTTTTAAGTGAAAAAAGATAAAACTAAGGAAATTAATAGATCATCCAAATATGTATTGGGTAGATAAATTAATTAAGAACCTTAATCCATATTATACCTTCAAATACTAAGAAGATCCTTTTTCACTCCATCACTTTGTCAAGAATATGGACTAATGTTATTATGTCGCATAAATAAATATTTTCTTTTCGAACATACGACCTATTCAAATATAAGAATACAAGTCCACTATTCAAACACAAAGCCCACTTTACATTCAATAAAAATGTCACTTATCATTAGGTACACCCTCACACTTATTATATTCCTCTCTTCATGAAACTCTTTTATTGATATGATTTAAATTGCCTTCTAACCATAAGGTTAGATAAAGATATTCATATTTAAACAAGAGCTTATATGTTGAGTTTTAATTAAAGTAAGGGAGTTTTAACTGTCAAAGGACTTGAAAAGAATATTGTGTCAAGTTGGCTATTTAAGCTAAATGGGTTAATTCAAAGATGGACTTTATCCTTTTTATACATGCATATATCAATGTAATTTCAAATTCGAAGTTAGTTTTAACGATATATAAAGAATAATGTCACAAATAAAGAAAAGCATAAATTGATGTTGATGTCTTAATCTTATACGACATTTGGTTATTATTTTCTATTTTTATTTGTCTTTGTAGCGAAAGTAAATAAAGTCAGGGCTTAAAAATTCAAAAACAGAAAAGCAATATTCAAACATCATTAAACCAAATACAAGGATTAGTGAAGAAAAAATAACTAAAGGCAGTCACCGGGCTTTCAGCAAGTCATATTAGTTTTCTTAATTATATAATTAAGGGCTTTGATTGTTCATATTTATATGTTTAATCTTTCTACCTTGAGTTCTAATCAATTAAGATCCCATTTTTTTTCTTATAAATTGGATGAATTAGGAAAACTCCACTTAGGTCTTAATTTGAATAAGCTAAATCTCAAGTGATGACTTTTAAAATTAAATTAGTTCGAGTCTTATGTGTAGATACAATACTTAGACCCAAGCCCTAAAATCAACCAAAGAAATAACCTTTCTTTCTCTTCTTTATTTTCATTTCTATCTTAGTTTAGATTGTTGTAAGATTGTAACTTGTACCTTTAATTTCTTTTGGGCCTAGTAATGGCACATCACCTTTTTTTTTTCTACAATGTGTTAGGAATAAGGACTACGATTCAAATGATGGTTTTAAAAATTAATTGGGCAACGAGCTTGGCTCAAAAGAGTCATACCCAAAGTCCAAACTTCTTTAAAAAAAGTTTCTTTCTTTCCCTTGATGTGTGAAGTTTAGACCGTCAAAGAAAAAGAAGTGGAAGACAACAATTTAAAGAATAAAATGATTTTAATAAATGAGAGAAATGAATAAAAAGAAAAACCTAAATTGCTTATATGAAATTTATTTCCAACTTAATTTTCATTAAAGCTCAATTCCAAAGTCCTATGAGTCAAGTAACTAAACCTTTTGCATTCTTCATCTTCAAATAAAAACATAAATTCCTTTTAAGTCCTAATACTCATTTTAGGCATTTTATTTTTATTTTAAACCTTAAGACACATTATAGGTATTTAATGTTTATTTTAAACCCTAAAACTCAGTTCTAAATAGTCAATTTTATGTAATATTTTGGTTAATGTCTAAATAAAATCATTTTTTATTTTTCAATATTTAGGTGACTAAAAGTTAGGATTAGAAGAATTAGAATGTGTTGGGATTAACTATAGCAAATTAACATACCTTTAGTGCTTCTAAGAAATTTAAAATACGGCCACAAAGTGCTGGAAATTAATAATTACTTAAATAAAGTTCATAAATAAAGAGATTGTTACTAAAATTGAGTTACCGATAAAAAAATAATAAGAATAAGAATAAAGTTGTCGTCAACTCCTAAATATAATCACCTCCTAAATAAAAATAAATAAATAATACCAACTTTTGTAAAGACTCCAGATTGAGATTTGGTCTCCAGAGCGGCCTCAAACGAATAGAGGAAGGAGACGTCAAAGGAAAGATTAGAAATATCTTCAAGGACTGAAACCGTAAGAAACAAACAGTTAGATCCAAATATAACATAATAAACTTTACAAGAGGCAGGGAGGGAGAGGAAAGGAGAATCCATGCAGAAATGAAGAATCATCGCGAATCAACAAAACCAACCCACACAGTTTTACCATATCAAACTCCAAGACTAAGGGATCACTATGTTTTGGGGAAGAAACTTGGTCAAGGGCAATTTGGGATCACATATCTCTCCACCCAGAAGGCCACCAATGCTCAATATGCCTGCAAATCCATCTCCAAGAGGAAACTCATCTGCAAAGAGGACTATGAGGACGTTTGGAGGGAGATCCAGATCATGCACCACCTTTCTGAACACCAAAATGTGGTCCTTATAAAGGGCACCTATGAGGACTCCATGTTTGTTCACATTGTTATGGAGCTTTGTGCAGGTGGTGAGCTTTTTGATAGAATCGTGGCGAAGGGTCATTACAGTGAGAAAGAGGCTGCCAAGTTGATCAAGACCATTGTTGGGGTGGTTGAGGCGTGCCATTCTTTGGGGGTCATGCACAGAGATCTTAAGCCTGAGAATTTCTTATTTGATAGCACTGATGATGATGCCAAGCTCAAAGCTACCGACTTTGGCCTCTCTGTTTTCTACAAGCCAGGTGGTGTTTTTGGATCTTGGTTTGCGATTCTTGATATTTTTGTGTTTGGATTCATCTTGGAATGCGATTTCTTGATTATGGACCTCGTTGGTGGATGGGTACCCTTTGTTTCATGTTGTTTGAAAATGTTGGAACCCATATCGAAACAATATTGTTAGATAGCACTATTACGTTAATTTTTGGCTAGTTTCTTTATAATTTCTTCTCTACATTTCGCTGGGATGAAATTGCATATCCCATTGTTTCCGTCTGCAATGTCTGGTTGGTTATCACCTTTTCCTTCAATGATCTTTAGGGTTCCTCACGTGAGCACGTTGATTGTTCCTTAATTTGCCTTTCAGATTTATTCTAATCTAACTAATTGGTCCAGGAACCTCTCCTGCAGACCGAATCTGAAAAGTCCTTCATGATTAACTTTTAAATAGAACACACTGCATATTCTGCATATGTTTGAATATAATTGAAACATGTAAGTGTACTCACATCCTAGTGGCCTTTTCAACTTTATGCTTGAATATATATCTTGCCTATTTGTGTTTCTGGATCACAGACACATTCTTCTTTGTGAAAATTCTCCCTCGGCTTCTGGTTGATACTTCATCAATGTGAATGAATAGTTAAGTTTCCTCCTTTGTCTTCCACACAGGGCAATATTTTTCAGATGTTGTTGGAAGTCCATATTATGTTGCTCCTGAGGTTCTGCTCAAGCATTATGGACCCGAAGTGGATGTATGGAGCGCTGGTGTTATCCTTTATATCTTACTAAGTGGGGTTCCTCCATTTTGGGCAGGTATTAAAATCAATGGGTGCTTTCTCTTATTCCCTAAAGTTTTATATCTTTCTTTCTTCTTTCCATTGCCATTTACTTTTTCTTGTCACTTGCAGAAACTGAATCAGGAATCTTCAAACAGATTTTAAAGGGAAAATTAGACTTTGAATCTGAGCCATGGCCTAATATTTCAGAAAGTGCAAAAGATTTGATAAGGAAAATGCTGGAGAGGGATCCAAAGAAAAGGAGTTCAGCTCATGAAGTTTTGTGTCAGTTGTTGCATTCTCATTATAACAACACGTTTATTCAGTTGTTTACTTTGATATGTCCATGGTGGTAACCTTGCTAATTGCTCTAATATATTATGTGGGCTAATAATGGGATTGGTTATGTATCAGGTCACCCTTGGATTGTCGACGATAGAGTTGCCCCAGACAGGCCCTTGGACTCTGCAGTATTATCACGTTTGAAGCAGTTCTCAGCAATGCATAAGCTTAAAAAAATGGCTCTTCGTGTAGGTTACAATACAACTTTTCTGGTTTAATTCTCCAAATTAATGGATCATTTTGAAGAATTTTTCCTCATTAACTTGGTTGTCAGTTACTTATTCATTTGTCAACTGAGAAGAATATTGGATCATTCTTCTGTGGGAACTTTCAATGCGGATTTATTGATATGATGCATATAAGACTATTGATCTCTACTTCCTAGTCCAAGTGCAACTTTTGGAAAATTACTGAGCAACTTAAATTTGGGAATCTATTACCTTATTCAGATCCATTGACTCAATTGATATAGAGTTGAAATGACTTTCAGGCAACATCAGTACATCATACTGCTGATGTCGCCTAAAAGTCATTTCGTCAGTACATCATACTGCTGATGGTGCATTAGTGGCAGATGAAGGTCGGAGTGGTGCTTTAGAAAAGTCATCTTGTAGTTGAGTCCCAATTATACAAGGATTAGGTTTTTCCTTCCTGTTATGGGCCAAATCTTGCATGGCCCTCACATTCCTGATTAGCATGGTACTGTTTCAACGTTTGCAAAAGCTAACAACACTTAGCATCACTTGAAAGGAAAACTTTGATGCAGTGACTTGTATATTGTTCATGGCCAAGAGGACAGGATGTTATTCTTTGCTTTATTTTCTTTGACATATTAGTACTGACTGGCACAATTGATTGGATAAATTGACATTCATCACCTAACAAATTGAGCCTGAGGTCTTCCTCTGTATTATTTTCGTAAATTGGTTGTCTTTATGTACTACTTTTCCCATTGAGCATCCGTATTTGATGTACGTTTGAAATTCTTTTTGAAGACTTCTGTCAATTGCCCTGTCTGACCTCATAATTTCTTCTTATTACTCATTTGCGTTTTACAATGTGAAACAATGTTTTTTTGGACTGGACTGATCGATAAACTGAATAGAGGAGTCGAGGTTTAAAGGTGCAACTAGGATAAACCAGTGTGAACCATGGGCCAGCAGTAGGGGATATCTATAATTATGTAAATTGAAACATTATGTTTTTTACTTAACAAGTATCTACGTGAACCAAAAAATAACATGCAGTAAGCTTATTAATAGAAGATTAGAAGTAACTTTGGAATGCCAAAATAAGAAACAAAGTTGTGCTGAGATGCTAAAATGTAGTTGTGCTGGAATTAATTACAGGGTCTCATTAAATTATTGCCTAGTCAACAAAAACATATAATCCAATTGACTAGTCATGTACTTGATGTCATGATCAAGTTGTACCTTCTGTTGCTGGAAAAATAGACATTTTAAAAGAAGCTTTATGGTTCTGAAAGATATTTCTATATTAAGTTGAACATTAAATGTTTAATTCTGGGTACCTGTGATAAAATGATATTTCAGCTTTGAAATTTGGTTTAGAAACATAACTGGATTTATTTGACATGCTGCATGGCTTATGTAGCTTCAAGTTTAGTCACGCACTCCCTTTAATCTTGCTGTGTTCGGTCTTGTCAAGTGTTTGATTCCCCATGATATTTTCTTGGACTTGAACTGTTTTCTTCCTTTGATTTGGAAAAGGATAAATGCTACAGTCATTATTCGAAATTTCTTTTACTGCTGGACAAGTTCCTGAACCTGATTCAGTGAAGATGGTGGCTTTTGAGCAAGTTACAAATGTTTTACCTGTGAGAAAAGTAGGACAGAAGTTTGAATGAATTTGAAGTTGGTGTCTAGATAGATTTATTTTCTGTATTTATAATAAAGAGCCAATTTGTTAGTAGATTTGGTTTCAAGTTATTGTATCCTTTATAAGGGGATGCAGTAAAGTAATAAGAGGGACTTTTATTTACTCAAACCAATATACATACTGAGATCCAGGGTTCTCCCATAACGAGCTTTATCTTTTACTCACAAGATTGGTAGAAAAGGCAGGAAGTCTTCCAGGCTCAGTGTGCAAGCAGAGTTATTAGGGGACTTGCAACTGCTGGGTCTTGTAATCAGATCCAGAACCAGGGACTATAACAGTTACTGTAACAGCTTTTCTATGTGAATAAGGTTATCATTGGGGACGATCTGAAAATATTTATTTGAGATGCTATGTGTTCCTTAGGATAAGCGCGTACTCAAAAGAAAAAAAAAATGGTTTCAATGGGAAGAATATCCTTAGAGTTTTCTATGTTGAACTCTTTAACTTCCATGTTATTGCACTTTATTAACTTCTGAAGCTATCCCAATAGTTAGCCATTTCTGTGATGTCTTTGTTCACTTTTCATTAACAGATGTTCTGATATTTGTATTCCTATGCTATTTTTGCATTAATATTTTATCATTCTGAAGGTCATAGCAGAACGAATGTCTGAAGAAGAAATTGGTGGTTTGAAAGAATTGTTTAAGATGATTGACACTGACGATAGTGGGTCAATAACATTTGAGGAGCTTAAAGACGGTTTGAAGAGAGTAAATTCCCAGCTAATGGAATCTGAAATCAAGTCTCTAATGGACGCGGTAAACAAGTTATGAGCACTCATGAATATTGATTTTGACTGCATTATATTAATATAATTTCTTGTCAATTTACATTATTGGCTTCAATGATGTCATTCTTTTAATGGAAACTTGAATAGGCTGATATAGATAACAGTGGAACCATAGACTATGGTGAATTTCTTGCTGCTACATTGCACCTAAATAAGATAGAGAGAGAAGAGAATTTAGTTGCAGCCTTCGCATACTTTGACAAAGATGGTAGCGGCTATATCACCATCGATGAAGTTCAGCAGGCTTGCAAAGAATTTGGCCTAGGTGATGTTCATCTGGATGATATGATCAAAGAAATCGACCAAGATAACGTAAGACTACTATTTTAATAAGCCAACATCATGAATATCATTCTGTTCTTTATTTGTTGTACTACCGGTATTAATTCCATAACTGAGGTTTTTATTGAAAATCTAAATGTTGTGCTATAAAGATTCCTTGTGTTGATTTAGCCCCTTATAGCCACAAAGGGCTGAGCCTTTATGATTGAGATTTAAATTATTGCAACTACTAGGAAAATGTCATATGTTGAAGTAAAAGAAGGAGACCACAAAATATTCAGATTAAATTGGTACTGCCAATATGAGGGGATAGCTAATGGTAGTGCATTTAAATGTTGCTGGATTGTACTGAAGCTACGGCCTACATGGTCTGAAAACCTGGGGCAGCTTAAGTGTGTGTCATCGGCCACTGCTTGCACAAAATATACATCTACACATGGTCTGAAAACCTGGGGGTTGCTTAATTGTGTATCATCTGCCTCTGCTTGCACAAAATATACATCTACACATGCAGTTTTGCGGGAATTGACTTCTTAGGCTTTTGAACAAAATATGCATCTACACATGCAGTTTTGCGACAATTGACTACAGGCTTGATTTACTTAGTGATAGTACTTCTTTTCTTTTCGTTGCTTCTGTTTTCCCCCATCAAATTTGCTGATAGAACTAAGACTTGCATAATTAGTATGTGCCTGAAATTCTCTCTATTTTTTTTTTCCTTTACTAAATCTAAGATATGATTAGTCAAGAGTCCTTTTTATATGCAATTTTTGTAGGATGGCAGAATAGATTATTCTGAGTTTGTTGCTATGATGAGAAAGGGTGATGGAGGAGTTGGAAGGAGCAGGACTATGAGAAACAATCTCAACTTTAACCTGGCTGATGCTTTTGGGCTGCAGTGCTCAACCTCAGATTAACTGACAGCTGGCTTCTGTATACACTTTAAAGTTAAGGTCTTGTTTTGGGCCAGGAAGGACGCGCACACATATTTAAAGTATTCGATGACAGATTATATAAACTCACATATGCTCTTCCAGTCTCATCCTTGTAAACCCAGAGCAGCAATACATGAAGAGAAGAGGCCCTAACGTCCACAAGTTTCTGGCCTCTAGGGATGCCATGCCATGATATGTAGACAAATAATTGTCATGGACATGTTTGTTCTGCAGTTATTTTCTTCTTATGTTTATTTCTGTTGTATGTGTAAATTCAGCAAGATGCTTTTCGATGAAAAATGATATTCAAGTCTGATGATCTCGCGAAATATAGGACAAGTTTTTAAAAATTAGTGAAACAAACTTGCCGATGAACTCCTCCAGCGTTTTATTAAATAAATTTTAATATTTTAGCATCTATACATTAAAATTTGATGTGACCATTTATTTATAATGTATTTTGTATTTAAATAAAATAAAATAACTGTATTAATATTAATGATTTTTCATTTAGTAATGTCAACATATTATTTATGTTGCAAGAAACTTCCATTATGTAGACAGCACTTGATAACTTGGGTTTAAAAACATAAAATTCTTTTGTAGTTTAAAACTTTTCTAAAATTTATAAGTTATTAATTCTTTTTTTAATTTTTAGTTTGTCTTTTTTTATAGAACTTGTGTTAAAAGAGTTGATAGCAAGACCTATTAAAATGACTAGTTCATTATATATGAAAAACGATGTATCAAAACCAAATATTGTATAAGAGATAAAATATTTGCAATCGACCTTTAGAAGGATCACGAATTAGATAATTTAGATTAGGTTAAGATAAATTAGTCACATCAATAATTTTGTATTAGTTCACGTGTTTTCCTATTAATCACATATACCTTATTGTTAATTATTTTAATAAAAATTTTAAATTATATTTTTAAAATTGTTAAACTATAGGAGAAACCCTTTAATTTAATTTTTAACCCTAAACCTCTTCATTTTTAAATTTGATTTAAATGCTAATGGTTTGAAAAACTATAAAAAGCAGGACCGTAGAAGGTAAACAAAGAACCTCTTCTCTATATAAATAAAAAGCTAGGATCCAAATGAAAAAGTTATACTTATTTGGATTAATATACACAATATTCCATTGCAGTACTAGTAAACTAGGGAACTAAGCTAAGCTACATATGGAATCCAATTTGTACGGATGAAATTATAACTTTAACAAGAATAAGTTATGCGTATGTGTGGTAGTTAACCTGCATCAAGAGATGCCTGGTTTGATACCTCTAATGAGACTAGGTAAAGATGGCACAATGATAGAAGATATGTTTGTAGTCTTTTACCAATAGAGGTCAAATCAAAGTCGTTAAGGTAAGAATGGAGTTGGCAGGCAAGATCTTCCCCCCAAGGGACTATTATGGGCTAATGGGATTGGAGTTTCCTAAGGAGTTAGGAGAATTAAGTATTAAAGGCATGAAACATGTAAGATAATTCACATTTTATAGAACATCATCACGTAGATTATGTTAAATAGGATCATTTCATATGCATATAAAACAAAGAATCACGTACTTGAATTCTTGTAGTAGTTCCACCGGTTAAAGAAATTTGTTACTAGTTTTACTGTAGAGATTTTCTATTGGTGTGTAAACTTGATTGAAGCATCAGCATCAGAAGCAACAAATACATGCCTATTTATCTACTTCTTAACGTTTTTCTTCAAATATATGGTCTTCATATAACTACCTTTGGTAGTTATTAAAGAAGAACATTGACCCTTATACCCTTCATGGGTATATATGAGTCATTATCTCCCACTCACACATGTTAGGTTTAATCTCATTAAAAACAAACTATGCATTGCTCATACTTGTTCAATAACTAGTGTGACCAGCATACGACGAGAGCACATTGCCATATATCTGTTAGGCGTATATGACATCTCGATTAATAAATTGATCCTAGGACTTAAGTGTCCTTGAGCAGACATTGTATGCTATACCCTAGGTCATATCTTGCATTTGCACTTTTCTTTGATCTCATTTAGTTTCTTGAGTCATGACTGTATTCAAGTTCTCTACTATAGAGACGATGGCCATCTATGAAGACTTTTTCATGTGAGTCAATGATATAAAATAAATAATCTTCCTCTGTTCTCAATTCTCTTTTGAATTAAATTTAATTTGCTTTCATAGAATTATTCCATAGGATCGCATCTTGCGTGATCTTTTTTGCAATAACCTAAAGTAGCAAACCTTAAATTCAATTCTCAAGAATGAAACAAGAGTTATAAGGGTATATGATGAGGTTCTTCTTAACCTCAAGGGTCTCACACAATGTAAGATGAGATCTTGTGACTTACATTA
>JANKOD010000003.1:16408246-16424802 GCA_026284645.1 Erythroxylum acuminatum | reverse complement strand
TGTCTAATTAATGAGCAACAGAAACTGGAGGAGGGCAAAACAAAAACGTAAGTCACGCAGCTTTTAAATTAAGATGACGAGTGCAACGCAACAGGAGAGCTACAGAGGAAGAAGCAACATAAGGTGACACATGCAACGAATTAATTACGCAGCTACAAAAGGCATGCGTTGGCGTTCCATGCTGCAAGCAATAAATCAAAGGCGAGCAAAATTAAATGGGCAGAATGCAAGTCCCACTACAGCCATAAGGAGGAGACACGTACAACATACACACTGGAGACGCTAGGAATAAAATGAATTAAGCTTGGAATAAAATGAATTAAGAGGCAGCTAGAGAAGAGCAAAGCTGGAAGCTACGGAAATGACGAAAAAATCATGCAGGAGCTCCAGGGTGAAACGCAGCGTGGAAGTTCAATACGCAGAGGAGAAGTCGTGTCCAAGTCACAAGCAGGCGTCGTTTTGAAGACAAGCAACGCGTGATAGAGAGGGGAGCAATTGTTTTAAGTTGATTGAGACCCTTACTCATCTTGTCAAAAAACAGTAGCGCTAAGAGGAGTGCCACCAGGAAATAAAACAGGAGACTCAACAAGCTTCAAGGGAGGAGAGTCGGCGCAAGTAATGTTTTAAGAGTTTAAGTGATGTTGACCCTTATTGGTCACATCACTTAAACAGCAGAGATAGAAGCACCGCAAGTGAAGGAGAGCTGGGCGTGGAGCAGAAGCTAGCGCAACACAGTGTAACTTTGGGAAGAGAAGAAATCAATTAGGGATTTTTGGTTAGGGATTAAGATGGGGGTTGAAGCATTTTGTCAGAAAAGACTCATGAAGAGCTAGACATCCCGATGCCAGTTCAGAAGTAACATCGACGCCGATGACCCGGGTTAAGCTTTTTTTAATTTTTTTATTATTTCTTTCTCTCATTAGGAATTGATAGTGTTATCCTATTTTAATGGATTTGGGTTTTTGTATGGATAATTAGATTTTCGTTATTATTCGGTTATTTGTGTATGAACCTATTGGGTATTGTGAGTGATGATTTTAATGCGTTCATTGGATTGTTAATTGCAAAACCCATTGCTAGAATTTCGATATAATTCGTAATTATTATGTTGAAATTCGTATGTAGCGACTAATGATTCGTAATCATTAGGGATAACATGACCTAGGTTAAATGATGCATCGTATGTGGTTGTTGCCTTGATTAATCGGTTTTCCTAATTCGTAATGCTACTGCCTAATTAAATCTAGAGATCGTATCCTAGGTTGTTCGGTGGTTAGGTTTAATCAACGATCATATCTTGATTAAACAAAACCTAAGGGAAAACTCGGGTTAATTTTTAACTCACGATTAATAATTGCTAGGAGAGGTTAAATAACAACAAATTAATAAAATATGCTTAATTAGGGTTTAGGCCGAGATTGAACCAAAGAACCGGGTCCCTATCAAATTCTTCACTTTTATCATTTATTTGCATGTTTTCTTTACTTTATTTTTATTAGTTAGTTTTATTTTTATTTTTCCTTTCAAAAAACCGAAACCCCCCATTAAGTGTAAACACCGACTAATTTCATTTCATAGACTTTACACACACTCTCTGTGGGATCGACCTAGACTCACCACTGCTATAGTAGTAGTCTAGTTAATTTAATTTTGATTAGTGTTATGACGCGCGGTCAGACATTTTGATGATGAATTGTGAATTGTTACATGAAAGGGCTTTTAGAAAAATTGCATGCTTCATGAAAAACAAGTTTCTGAAATGTTGCCATTTGGGCAATCTGTTTTCAAGTTCATGAATTATGTGTCATGTGGGTTTGTGGTGGTCCCCTAAGTTAAGTCATGTGCACGTTGACCTGCCCGCTAGTGGCATGGAGCTCCTTCATGGACTTCCATAAGTTCACGACTACGCAGGACCATTAAATGGGATTGCGTTAGTATGTTCTGTTCACAGCTACACAGGACCCTTAGGGGAAATGTGTAGTACGTTCTGTTTTGGACCCACCCAAACCATTCTGATGTGTTTATGTGCTTATGATTTGTTTGATAAGATTGATGCATACATGATTTGTGCTATTGTGAATTATTTGAAAAATTGAGAATTTCATGAAATAAGTGTTTTATGATTTTTAAATGTGAAATAACTATGGTTTCGAAAATGTACCATGGCAATAAGTTTTGAAAATAGTTTTTTCTTGTTCCTTTCTTATAAACTTGTTACCCACGAGCTTTTAAGCTCTCCCCCCTTTCCGTCCCCACCTTCAGGTGTTGAGCAAGAGATGGAGTGAAAGAGAGTCAAGGCATCACTTCCAATTTGCTTATGTTGTATTTTGAGTTAGTTTTGGAAAACATAAGGCTTTAGTCGCATTTAAGGATTTCTAGTTCATGTAACTTTTGTCTTTTGAACTTTTGGATTATTGTTGTAATTATGGCTTGGAGTGCCTTTAGAGCTTGTAAAACTCTATTCTTTGATGTTAAGGAATTATGAATTATGCACGGATGACGTCGAGTGGAAATATGAGTTTATGTATGGATAAGGTTGAGTTGAAATTCTGTATACTTGAGGCAATTATTGATTTGACATAATTATTTTGATTGTGAATTGTTGTTATATACAATTATTTAAATGAAATGTGTTATGGAAAAGGAATCCAGAAATGGTACGAGACTTTATTCTTTAGATTACGCTCACGTTTGTATGATGGTATTTTGTTAAGAGTTGGATTCCGGGAACGGGATCCAACAAGTGTTTCCGTTAAGTTTGCTGACGCGACTTGCCACATGTTTCAGAAACCTTATCTATTAATACGGGTCAGCTGAAATTAATACAACAAATAAAGATTAATGAAACGATGTTATTTAATCACATAATTAAAACAACGTCGTTATTTAAAAATGACCTAAATCAGATTATGCAGCCCGGACGACTTTATGTTTTGACTTAAGTTTTTCCCTTCATTTTCAATATTTTCTCTCTATGCTCTCACCCTTCGATTTTCATATTACGCAGCCCCAATACCCTCACACTAAGGGCATCAGGAGAACGAACTAAAAACAAAAGGCTTACTAGTGCAGTACGCTATAATGAGAGAGTAGTTTTGAGCATCAGAAGAACAAACAAAAAACAAAGGGCTAAGGGCTAAGGGAGAACAATAGATAACATTAGGCCAGAATTAACGAAAATTGAAAGTTTGAGCATTTTATTTTCATTTTTTAAAGTTTGGGCTATAATTGAAAAAAATTAAAAGTTTGGGCATTTTATTTCTACTTTTTAAAGTTCAGGCTATAGTTGAAAAATTGACGAAAGTTTGGGTTTTTTATAATTAACCCTTATTACTATTATTATTATTAACAACTTGTAAAGATCTATAGGTCCAGGTATTTTAGCCATTTCCAATTGACCATATATATCTATTCTAACTTTCAATTTGTCTTATAATTGTTATATTGTTTGCTTTATATTTAAGAGGATGATATGGTATGTTAGTCTTCTAATTAATTCAAGGAAATTTAAAGGGATGGTATGTAAGGTTCCCTTAAAGCCACGCAAAAAAAGATGGGCGGCTTTAGATTGATGACTTATATTTAAGTCTCACTTTAACAAATAGGAGTTTTTGCTACATTATTTTTAGAAATTCGTAGCTAAAAGTTACTTTTTGGCTACCTAATTTCAAAATTATAGCCTATTGAAACAATACCTCCAACTTAAAATATTTTGCGGGTTTTTTAAAACTATTAGTTATGTTTAAGATAGACTACGTTTTATATTCATAATTAATAAGATTTGGTGATGTTTTTTAACTATGAAGTTGGTTTCATAGTGAAAGGTTTAAGATTTGGCAATGTTTTTTAACTGTGAAATTATTTTTGTAGCGAAATGTTTTTATCTACGAAAATACACACAGATCCTATAACTATTAACTACAAAAATAAATTTTATAGTTTAAAAGTTTTTTCTACAAAAATATTTTTATAGAGAAAAGAAGAAGAATAAAAAATAATAAAAACGATGTTATTTTGTCTACTAAAATAATGTCATTTTCTCCATACTAATAACCTAAAGACACTGCTTATTTTTGTTTTTTCTTCGTTTGTCTTCGTCTTCTAGCAACTCCAGTGCCCTCGTCTGTCTTCTCTCTAATGTCCTCATGTTTTCTTCAGCAACTCCAATGTCTTCATCTATATTTATCTATCTTCTCTCTAGTGTCCTTGTGATTTCTCCACCAATTGGTGATGTCTATTCTGCCTATTCAAAAGGATTCTTCTCAAGGTAATTATGTTTTCAGTTCATCTGTGGTTAATATAAGTTAGTGTTGAGTCAATTGGTTAATGTAGAGTTATGGTAGGTGCTAATTGGCTTTTTGTAGGTGCGAATAATGGACTGATTTGCTTCCTTTTCTCTCCTATACCCATCTCTCTCTCTATACCCACCTCTATTTCTCACTGTTGCGTTGTATTACTGTAAGCCAAAAAATAGGGATGATATGCCTATGTGCATATAGAAGTTGTATCTGTGATGCTTTTAGGAAGATTTCTACTTTGATAAGTAGGATCAGGGTGAAGTTCTTAATGGGATTAAATGAAAGCTTTGAAACTTTTAGAAGTCAGAGCTTGTTAATGGAACCTTTTCCTAGTATTAGCAAGATTTATTTATTGGTGTTTATGGATGAGAAATAGAAATGTAAAATCATTCTTTACCTAAAGTTTTTAAGAGTTTTGTTATGCATGTTAAGTTTCAACAAAGTTTTTGGTAGTTTTGTTATGCTTTTCAATTCATATTATTGGTTTTTTTTTTAATATAGAATATCATGCTATATGTGAGTTGATTTTTGTTTGTTTTCTTCACTTTCTTATGGTTTTTACTTATGGATCTTGCTACTCCAAGCTAGCTTTTTCTACAATAATTTTTACACTGGTTACTATCTATGAGTGTTGGAAAAGAGGATTTAATAATGTATATTATATAGTTTTAACCTTTATATTATAGATTGAAATATTTGAGTCTACTGATCATGAGGAAAAATATGGGTATTGGTAAAGAGAATCTGGCAACAAGATTATATAGTTTTAATATTTAGTCTTTAGAGATGGAAGTTGAGTTTATTGACTACAAAGAAAAATATGTTTAAAATAAGGTAAATATACTTATTTTGTGTCTTACAAATGATGTCTTACAAAGATAAATATGCTTACTTTGTATATTTTCATTATGCATCCAATATCTTATAGGTCTTATTGAAAGGTATTACCATAATAATGTTTATTCTTTTGAGAATGAACTCAAATTGGAGATGATTCTCAGAAAATCAAATTCTTCTACATGTGATATTAAACTTTTCCAACTTTGAAAACTTACGCACTAGTACTATTTATACATAAGTCAACTAGCTTTGAAATATTCTTATTTATTTGAATTATTTAGTTAACATTTAAGCCAAGTAAAATTAAAAGAGTTCCATTAAAATCTAAAGAGAACACTGGATTAAAAAATTCCTTACTTTGTGCATAAACTTTGAACTTGTCACCAGTTACAATTATACATATGAATATTTTTAATTTGATGATTATTTAGGAAAAACTTTTCATGTTTTGACATGTTTAGTTATAGGTTAAGAAGTAATGTTGTGACTTGAAAAGATATGCATTACTATTTAAATTTTTTTGCTTTTATTTTTTCTTAATTATTATCATTTTTAATAGGAAAATAAACATATCTTTTTAAACACTTTAACTAGGCCATGTAAAGTAACCAAATAATATTCTTCTTTTATTTTATTTTGCTTTACTTGGTAACCAAATATGAATTTGAACTTGGATTTTGCATGAGAATTTATAACTGATTCTTTCTTGAGAGTTTTGTTATACTTATTAAGAATGTTGATATTAATACTCAAATTACAAATGCAGTCCAACAGGAGGTGCTAAAGCTCATGATAGTGAAAGCACACATTTAATCAAATCTTACAATTGTTGCTTTTGAATTTGGAGGTATGTTTAAAACTCATTGCATGAATTCTTGAGAAAATCTGAGTAAAATTTTAGATACATGGATTGTAGACACAGGATATACCAACCATATGACACCACATCTAAAATTACTCTACCAAACTATCAAATTACAAACACCAATACAAATATTTGTATCTAATGGCAACTACACCTTTATTACACATACTGGTGATGTCAAATTGCATTCAGATATGTCATAATAAAGGCTTTATATATGCCAAAATTTAAGTATAAATTGTTATATATTAGCAAACTATCAAAAGTCTCAAAGATTAGAGTTACATTTTACCATACTAGTTGTGTGTTCCAGGCCCACAATAAGGTCATAGTAGTTAGCAAAGAACAAAGAGGACTCTACAAACTTGATGCTTTTAGTTTTTTGTTTACACAAACTTTGATTCTTTTAGTTTTTTGTTTACACCATCTTAATTTCACTTCACAATAAAGGATGAACAATTATCTTTAGAATTTGTACAAAATTTCAAGTTCACTTCGCAATCATAGTTAAATAAAGCAAATTATTTTCTTTGTTCAGATGTTTTTTTCTATTTGGAACAATAAATTAATTCGTGCTTCCTGTTCTAAGATAACTCATATTTTTTAACTACAAAAACTTCTAACAAATTTTTTTTTGTCTAGTTTGTCCACTTGTAAGAAAAAAATATATTACCCTTTCCTAGAAGTATCATAGTCTCAAAGGATATATTAGTACGTTTTTATTTATAGTGGGCCCAATATTTCTTAAACAATTATTGATTATTTTTCACATTTTGTATTGACATATTTAATGCAATCAAAAAGCCAACTTTTCCATACTATTGAACACTTTATTAAAACTAGTTTTAGACCACCACCAAAACTATTTTCAGATAATGGAATTAAATTTATTAATCATCAAATGGCTAAAATTTTTATCAAGTGCTATAGGAATTTTACATCAACATAGTAGTCCTTATACCCCTTGAGAGAAAGGAGTGGTCGAAAGAAAACACAGACAATATTTGGATGTTGCTAGAGCCTTGAGATTTAACATAATAAGAAACTTGCTTTATTTAGAAATTTAAGTAATGTAACACAACATATTATATATACAACCTGCTTTAGGTATGAATATGATCATAATTACATGTTAGATATGCATATAATCAAAATGAATGTACCTGTGGGTTTTGGAGATAGGTTCATGCTTCCTATTCTAAGTTAGCTCATATTTCTTAACTACAAAACCTTATGTTGTCATATATCTTATTACAAAGTTTGTCGTAATCTGCTAACCATCTGAATCTTTTGGTAGAATTCAAACTTGGTATGTCAATTTTAGTTTACCATTATGTTATTTACAACTAAAACTGCCTTTATTAATTTAGTAACCTACTTATAATTGTATAATTGTATGGACAAAATTTGGATGAATCATCGCAAATGGTTTAATCAATACTCAGAAGGAGTGGAGACTTTTATGAAATTTGTAAAACATAAAATGGGTTTAGAATGTGAAGTTCATTGCCTATGCATAGACTGGTTAAATTTTAACAATCAAAGTTAAGTTGTGGTAGATAATCACTTGCTAATCTGAGGCATAGATAAATTTTATACTTGATGGCTTTATCATAGAGAACGTTGTAAAGCAAGTAATGCTAGAAGTGTTGATACAAGTGATGATGGTGATAACAATAATGATGTAGATGATAGTGATATTAATGATGATGTAGATGATAGGATTAGAGAAATGTTAAAGGTAGGGAATTATATAGAGACTATGGATGGTAATACTTTTGGTAGAATTAAAAAGATAATTTTAAGAAGTTAATGAAAGTAGCTTAAGAAGAATTATATCTAGGGTGTTCTAATTTCTCACAATTATCTTTTGTTATGAAGTTGTTGCATTTGAAGGCATATAATAGGTAGAGTAACAAATCTTTTGACATATTGATTGAATTGCTCAATGATGTATTACTGATTGGCCAAAAATTTTCCAAATCTTACTATGAAGCAAAAAAATTATTAAGGGACCTTAGATTAGGATATGTATATCAACACATGCTTGTAAGTATGATTGTGCTATCTTTTGGAAGGATTTTAAAGATCTTTAAATATGTCCCATTTGTGATACATCAAAGTGGCAAATGGATGATGGAAAAGGAAAAAAAGATACCCCATAAAATCTTGAAATACTTCCCTATTAAACCACGACTAAAAAGGCTTTTTATGTCAATAAAAACAATCATTGATATTAGGTGGCATAAAAAGAAACACATTGATGACAATGTTATGTGTCATCCAGTAGACTTAAAGGCATGGAAAGACTTTTAGAGAATTGTCCCAATGTTCAACTTGGGTTAGCCTCTAATGGATTTAAATTATTTTGTAATATAAGTACTTCTTATAATAAGTGGCCGATAATTCTTGTGTCATACGATTTACCCCTTATAGAAGTATATAAAGAAGCCTTTTTTCTTATTTTCTTTACTTATTCCAAGATCTACTACTCCTAGTGAGGATATCGATGTATACATGCAACCACTAATTGATGATTTAAAACATCTATGAGAGGTTGGATTAAAAATTTATAATGTTGTTGAAGGTGAAAATTTTAGAATACATATAGCTATTTTATGGACTATAAATGATTTTTTAGCTTATGGAAATTTGTCTAGATGGAGTACTAAAGGTTATATGGTTTGTCTCGTGTGTAACTATAAAACTCATTTAATAAGGCTATGAAGTAAAATATGTTATATAGGACATCGTCGTTACTTGGAAAATGGGCATAGATGGTAAAGAAGCAAATTGTTTAGTGACAAAATAGAACATAGTGAAGCTCCTTTGCAGTTGTCAGGTGATGATGTGCTTGATCAATTATCATATTTGCCAGAGTTTATACTTGGTAAAAATTTAGTAACATAAAGTGAAAGCGAAAGTGAAATCTTTAACTATATGTAATATTGTTTCAATGATTTTAAGATTAATTACACTTTTATTTATTATTCAATGGTGAAATTGAATATTATGGATATTAATAACCTAGATGTTTCAAACTGTGTTACTTCATTATTGAAACAAAGGAATGGGATCATTGTTTCAAGTTGCAAAAGTATAATAAATATTTTCCTTCTAATGCAAAGGCACAAAGCCATGTTCCCAAACAAATGTCTAAAGAAAATTGAAATAGTTTGTCTAATTATTAGATTGACCAAAAAGTTCAAGTTGTTTTCTTTTGTCTTCACATTTGCTTGCATTAATCTTGTTAGATGATTTAATGACTAAGTTATGTTTTTTTTCTTTATTTAAGAAAATTGTAAGAAGGCAAAGGTCAGTAGATGAAAATTGAAAAAACCTCATAATCAAAGGTCAAAGTTATTTGTAGTTGTCATAAATAAATATGTAAGATCTATGTTTGCAAGGTATACTTAAATCAATAAACACTATATTATTTATTGTGCCTTGTATTTTTGTTTTATAAAATATAGTGAGAAGGAATTACATGGACAAGAGTGTGATATGATCACACTATTTAAAGTCACTAACTATAGGGAAGGTAAAATATGGTTGTCATAAGTAGGAAAAAACTATGTAAGTATAAAAGTTTGTTAATATTTTTGTTCATTTATTAATGTAGTACTAAGTAGTAACATGTGGATTGAATATCAATTTTCTTTTTTTATAATTTTAGAATAAGATGCAAGAGTTATTAGAGAAGTCTATGTCTAAGGGGAATGAGCTCAGTCAGAAGACATTTGTAATACAATATTAAGTACTTATTCTGGCTATGTGAAAGGCCTTGACTATGGCCTTAAGCCAAATATTTCAACCTTAACATATAAAACAATCATTGAACACATTCAAAAGGAAAACAATAAGCTTAACGCTGCATTACAAGCTAAAGTAATCAAGGGATAAGAAACTTGAGCAAAATTAACAAAACATGATATGAAATTGAAAAGATTAGTTGGTCCTAATTATGATACAAAATGAAGAGGAAAGTGAAGGGTATTAATTATATCTCTTATACGTTTCTCTCTCTCTTCCTATATGCACTATAGTTTAAATTTAATACCCTTTATTTTTTCGGATTACAGAATGGATGAAGATGCAACTAATGAGTGATTATATTGTAAATGGTAAAGTTATCTGTTGTTTGATTTAATCAGAACCAAATACTTATTGTATCAATACTCATAATATTTTTAGTTGATTTTAACTAAGTTTTTTGGATGATTACAAGTTCACAGACATGGACAACACTAGGTGGTCATTCTTGTTATGCTCTAATATTTTTGTAATATGAGCATGACATATTATAATTTGTAAACTAATCTCTTTATTTATTATTTTATTTATAAGAATTGTTCAAGTTGTCATTAATATCTTGTATAGGAACAAATGATTATCCTTTAATGATATTTATATAATTTTACTTTATATATACAATTCTTGATATTTTGAATTAATAATATTTTTCTGTGATTTATTTTTGTAATAATAAGCAAATAATTCACAATAAAAAACTTGTCGATACATTATATACAAAACATATTGTTCAATATCATAGATTAAAAATGTAACAAATAACATATCATGACATTATTAAAAACGTAACAACTAACATTTGGAGATAAAAATATTTATCTACGATATAGAAAGCATAGCTAATGTAATTTTGTTATGTTGTAAAAAACGTAGCTAATAATATATAACTATGAAGACGAAAATGTCATAAAAAACTATTAGTTTTGTTTTATTTTTATTATAGTTATTTGACGTCAAATTTTTCCGGTCAAGATTCGATTTTTAGCCACGTTTTTATAATGCTTTAGTTTCAAAAAAAAATCGTAGCTGATAATTTTTGTCTACAATTGTTGAAATGAAAGAGAAAGGCCACAAATAACTATAGGTGACGTTCTTAAACAATTAGCCATGTTTTTTTTCTAGCCAATTGTCTACTTTATTTTATTGTCTTCAATTACGAATGCTAGGATAACCAGGGAGAGTGTTATATGTTCAGTTTTAGTCACCAGATTTTCCTTAACTAGTCTAGATCTCGTCTGTGCGCAGAGTACTAGCGAAAAGCTCTCCCCCAAAATTGAATTTGTCATTTACTTATTCGCACGTTCCAGGGTTTGTTTTGGTTTGTGCATCCTTCAAGCCATAATATGCAGTGAAATCTGAGAAGGAACTGGCAACTACCCTAACTTTATTCAGCAATGTCCGCTCCATGTTCAATTTTTTTTTTTCGGTCTTAGACTAGGGTATCTATCGGCGGACCTAGTGACTAATTCCCTTTGTAAGCACCTCACATGGTGGGACAGCTGGCTCAAAGATTTAAGGTTGCTTCATACCCAAAGCTAAAAATCGAACCCCTGATCTTTGATTAAGAATGTATGAGTCCCTGTCACTCGACCACACCCCTGAGTTCGCTCCATATTAATAAATACCTTAATAAACACACCACTCTTTATCACGTTACTGTTGATATTTTAAAACTTGTTTTGCCTGCCTTGTCAATTGGTATTCAATCAAACTGTAGCATTATTGTATGTTTTGCCTCGTGGTGCGTTTCGTGTTGTTTAGTGTGTTACCAAAAAGCCAAATTCTGCGCCAAGCGTTTGAGCGCAAGCCCGCATATCGTCAACGATAAAGCCAATGTAAAATAGTATGTATTTATACGTAATAACTTATATGTGAAAATAAATTATTTAAATAAACTATTACCTAATTCAATTGATATCAAATGACTTAATATATTTCTAATTATCTTTTCGGTTAAACCAATCTTCCTCAGTGGATTCATAGTAATTTAAAGTGTGAGCAACAAATAGGGGAAAGAACAATTCTTAATATTACGAAATTAAGATTAAATATTTATTGAAATTCAATAATATTCTCCTTAAAATTTAAATTAATTTTTATAAAAATGTTATTAATTCTTAGCGCCTAGTTCTTTTGTGTAAATTGACGTGTGCAATGACATCTTAAGACACATTTTTCTAAAAACTTCAACAGTCGCACTCCTGAATTTTTGCTTTTCGAGAGGTAATTACCGTAACATTCCTCAAAGGGCTATTCTACATCAGGCTGTCTTGGCTTGTAATTTCCTACACTTCCAGTATTGTTTATGCTTCTAAAGTTGATGAAATTTTGCAACACAAAACTTTCACATTGGGTTGTTTCTTCTTTCTCCTTTTTCTTATAAGAGTGGTCCACACAGCTTGCATATTTCCTTAACAAAACGAAAAAAAAATTAAAAGATTAGGAATTCGAGATTGCTCTCTCACTACTGCCAAAAATATAAAAGGGTTCACAAAAGGTATTCGTTTATCACAAATTAGACAGAGTTTGAAATGGCATCCACATCAAGTGTTATTGCGACACGCTTGTTGATCACTGCGTGCAGGGCTTTGATCACCTCATTTGAAGCGTAAGTGGATGAAAGTATGCTTTTCATATATTTCTTCCTCCTTTTCCTCGTATATATATACACTTGAGGTTTAGGTTTTGCTAAAGTAAATTTACAATGATTATGGGCTAAATAAGGACATAAAATAAGTAAATACAATCTGAATCGTAATCACTATAATCATGGAGTAATCTTCCTTAACTTTTATTCTTTTGGTTACAACATCATTTAGTCTCATCAAACATTTGCTTTAAAGGTCGTTGCTGCCAATGCAAGTTCGTTTACACATGATGAGATATCAGAATCTGCTTAATGTTGAATATAACTTAAATTAATAGGGTGTTTATTATATAAGTGAGTCTCAAATAGTTTATAATTCATGGACTAGAAGTGTTCACAACATTTTCTTCTTTCTTATATAAGTTCCTTTTACTATGTCTGGATAATGTGCACTTCAATTGCAAAAGTAAATTTTAAATTATAAACATTGTCCTCTACATGGTTGATGCTATTGATGAGTATATGGTTGGTCTGTTTAACGAATTTGAAGGTAAGAAGCTTCTCCCCATACTCTGTTTAGAGGTACCAAGGTTATTTTTGTTCAGGATCTCTTCATCTTTAGGCATCCCTAACTTGTGATATTTCTTTATTCAGGATCTCTTCATCTTTAGGCATCCCTAACTTGTGATATTTCTTTATTACTTTCATCAAATATGCAACTTTGATTCAGTCTTCAACCAGTATTTTTGTATCATTTAGTTTCACTATCCTTACAAAATAGTGAAATTTTCTATTCAAATATGTTTCAAACAATATCTTAGCATATCCAATTCTTTTGAGTTTGCTCGTATTTTCATCAAGACTTATTAGCCTACCTAATGAGCTTGTTATATAATTAAGTTCGTATAAGTAGTGGACACCACGTACAAAGTTAATTGATTTCATAATAAGACTTGTCCATTGGTTCACAACATATGTAATTACTACTTACTTAAAACAAACACAAATATCACATGCATAATAAGAATTGATTCAGCAATGAAGATAAAACAACAAAGGTTCAAGTGCATAATAAGAATTTATTCATCATCGTCATCGGTGGACTCTTCGAATACAATATCACATTCATTCTCACTACTGCTTGTCTCTAAGTCATCCAAATCGTCATTTAAACGTTGCTCGGAATTCAATACAACAATATTTATTACATTAAATGTAGTTTCATTATGATCTAAAAACTCTAAGGAACATTCCTCGACTTCCATTAGAACTTTAGAAGACTCCTCAACGTCATTTGCATCTTCTTCATTACCATGCAATGGGATATCATATGCACGTCTAACTTCACACCCTTGCACAATCCACCAATTTGAACCAAGTAATAAATCTTCCACTAAAAACACTTGCTTTGCTTGGTTTGCCAAAACAAATAGGTCATACTTGAACCAAAACTTAGTAACGTTGATGCTTTTTAGAATTCCGTTGACCCTCATATTCGAATTTCGAAGATCGTACCATTTGCATTTGAAAAGCACAACACTTTTACCTCTAACATATTCAAGCTTGATAATATCCTTTGTAATATTATCTTCCCCATAATTTCCTAACACTGCAACACCACTATTTTGTGTAATCCTTCGCATATCATAGGCTTCAGTGTGAAATCGCATGCCATTTGTATTGCATAGAGTATACTTTTGTACCAAACTATGAGGTCCACGTGCTAATGCATATAAAGACTCAAACATATTTCCTTCACGGGAGCTAGTTAATGTCGTCATCTATAAAAAGAAATGAAAATTAGTTAATAATATATAATTATTAGTTAACACCACGTACAAACGTTCTTCTCACCTGATGCTTTAACCATGAAGAAAATTGTTTTCTATGTCTCCAATCAACATGCAATGGACTTTGTTGCCTTAGCTCATCCATGTGCTCTCTATGGGTAATCAAAAAGTCAATCAATATTATTTAAGATATTTTTACTTATGACATATCATAATTTGACAAAAAGGTTAGAAAAACTTACTCAATAAAGGGCCTAATCTCATGACAATTCATAAGCACATACCAATGTGCAGTCTCTAGCTCATTTGTAGGAAGAGCAATTATTTTGGCAGCACCAATCGGCTTACATTATTGAAAAAATATCGATATGTCACTACCATCAACCATATCATTGTTTCGCTATGGCACGTTGAAGTTGGTTTCAATTCCTTTTAAATACATTGAATAGAATGTCATGCACTCTTTAACAACATACGTTTCTGCAATTGACCCTTCTGGATGTGCTTTATTTCTAACAAATCCCTTTAGTGTACCTAGGAATCTGAACAAATGATTAACTATAATTAGATAGGATACTATTTACTTAACTTTTAAAAGTAATAGGATCAATTTAAATAATACCTCTCAATTAGATACAACCATCTATACACAATCGGTCCACCAAGTAAGGCTTTATTTGCAAATGAATAGCCAAATGTACCATCACATCAAAGAACGTCGGTGGGTATATCATTTCAAGTTTTCATAAGGTTAAAGTAATCTCATGACACATATTCTGTACCTGATCCTTATTCAAACTTCGTCTACATAAAGTAATCTCATGCTTTGTAACAATACATGACACTCATGAGACTTAAGTCTAGTAATCTTTCTTTGATCAACATTAACACATCAAGATATATTTGATGCGTAACCATCTGGAAACTTCACCTGCGTTACAAACTCACAAAACTTCTTCTTCTCATCAGAAGACATTGTATAGCATGCTGGAGGTTTTCCGACAATAGTTCTATCAGCTGCTCTTATCAAGTGTAATTCTTTTTGAATATTCATATCTTCCAAATCAAGCCGACCCTTGATTGTATCTTTGGTTTTAACTTCAACATTCATCAAAGTACCAAGGATATTGTCACAAATACTCTTTTCTATATGCATGACATCAAGGTTATGCCTTAATCTTAACTTATGCCAATATGGTAGTTCAAAAAAGAATACTTATTTTATTCCAATTAAGCTCTCCTTCCAATCACCTTCTCCTCTTATATCTAGGGTGCTTGTCATAACATATATTCTGCATATGACATAATTGTTCCACCATATCATCTCCATCTGGTAAGTTAGGTATAGGCCGATGATCATTTTTGCCATCAAACTTCTTGTTTTTTCTCCATGGATGATTATAAGGAAGAAATGATGATGGCATAAATATCCAATCTTACTTCTTAACTTATAAGAATGAGTGTCCTTGTGATTGAGCCAAGTTTACTTTATAAACTGGCCTCATTTTCTTAACTGTTTGTGCACTTGTTGACTCCTAATTGATGATTTTTTGTGCTTAAATTGGTTCCTTATATCGAGCTCTCATAATTTACAAATTGCCAGTACTTTGTCATAATTCGATGTTAATTTCTCTATAATTTTTATGAGGACAATTGATACTGCAAGTGTTTTGTTTTGTAGGAACCAAGGAGTCAACCATCCAAAAAGTCAACAAGTCGTGAGAACCTTTCTAGATGTCGAGACAAACCTGTACATCCATACATCGCGACAAACTAATTTTTTATTTAATTAACTCGTCGCGACGAACGAGCAAATTCAACTCGTCGTGACGAATATTTAATTAACTCGTAGCAACGAACGAACGGATACCCGACCCAAAATGGAAAATTTGTCTCACTGTGCAACCTGGCCCGACCTGACGCCTATAAATATTTCCAAATTAGGTCAAATCTGAGGTCGGCCGTAGTCGAAAGTTTTGTTTATACGTTCTGATAGGTTTTTCTTCTTTGTTTTTGCAATTGGTAACCATTGGACGACGTTCTCACCTTTGTCTCCCTCATCTCAGTCCATCGTTTGTCGCACTCCGCTTCCACCGTTCTTGATTTGAGTCATGGACAGCGTCGGTTTCCCAGCAGTGATGGAGTTCTCCGACGTTATACGTGGCTAGGTTTCCGATCTCTTGAAGATGTAGCAACGGTTTGAGTTTCGAGAGCTTCAAAGGGGGTAATCACTAATGTCTGAAGTCTAGTTATATTTCTGTATAGCTCCGACTTGGAGAATGCATTGATATAGCTAGATTAGCGTGGTTAATAGTTTTAGCCGTGTGTTGAACATTATGTTGAGATTTGGATATAGCTATTTG
>JANKOD010000003.1:16388932-16400121 GCA_026284645.1 Erythroxylum acuminatum | reverse complement strand
CTGAATTGCTTCTGCCTGTTCTTTTGACTCTTTCCATTTTAGTAAACATGTTTTGCAATTTTCAATTTTAGAAAATGGTTTTTTCAATATTAATTAGTAAATATGTTTTCGACAATTTTCCACTGAAAATGAAAATTGAAAATATATGCACAAAATCAAGATAGAAAACAAAAAACTGTTTTCTGAAAGTAAACGCACCCTTAACGTTTGTCTCATTTCTTTTCACTAATTTAATAGTTTTGTTTTTATTTATTTAATAATTCAAATATCTTTAAATAAATTTTGTTTCTTATATTGTTACGAGGTTAAAATTAAAAACATAGTGATATAATTCCTCTTAAATCTTTAGTAATTTATTACAATATGTAGTATTAATCTATTATACTTATTTGTAGTATTAGTGTTAAGTATATTAGTAACATTTTTAAAATTTATTTAAAACTGAATCAAATTTTGAGCTCTTTAAATGCTAATCTTGAACGATCTATAGTAAACCGAAAAATCAGACTCAAATCAAGGTCATAAGCCTCTTATAGGAGAATAGATCCTCTGTTTTAGTAAACTAGTTTCTACCATATTATATTAAATCTCAATCACATATTTATATATAGTTCATATAAATGTGTAGATAAAATTAAATAGCAAATACCATAAACGATATTGAAATTTTCATGTGCTCTTATAGACGGGTTCAAATAACCTATTTCTATTACTCTATTTTTATCATATTTTATAAACATCTATCTATTTATTTTTTTTGGAACTCTTTTTTTTGGCTTCTTATAGAATATTTTAGGAGGGTCTTAATTATAAAAAGACACCTTTAAGTTATCCACAACCATATTAATCTCCGATCAAGTTGAATAGATCTTTTTGTAAAAGGTAAAATTCTAATTCTAAATTTTAAATAATTGCATACATAAAAACGGTTTAAACTTGCGATCTCAGTTAAGCCAAAAGATCCCCTTACAATCTCACACGCGTCCTTAGATTTGAAAGACTCATTTATTAGATAAATAAATGCTCTTGAAAAGAGAGCAATAACATGTTAATAGCAACAGATCATCTGTTACCTTATAGACTCGATTGATTGTCATCGTCGTGTCTGGGCACACTGCTAAAGGAGAACGGAGGAACCTTACATTTGTGGGACCCATGTACGGTTTAGGTTGATCAGAACGAACCTAAACCAGATTGGGTTAACTTGGTTGAGCTTTTGATCATGCACGAGAGTTAATGACCGTTGAATGAAACACAGATTCCTCAAATAAGCGACAAAACCCGACCTCCTTTGCTCACTTCCCAATAAACACACTCTCCAATTATTAATATAATAGCTCTGTCCCCATAGCTGTGTGAAACGATTTAAATGGAATCGCATTAGACACATAAAATGCCTCCACTACTCACCACTGTCACTCTCATACTAATGTGTAGATATCGCCATTAACTGAGAAGTACTTCACAGTTTCTCACTCTTGCGCTTGCTTTTTCTCTCAAGTCTCAGCTGCTTTTCAAGTGCCTGGTCTAACCGAGATTCTTGTAGAATTTTGCTTCAGTCATGGCTGGTTTAATCTATTTACTGCTTTTCTCGATCCTCACTGGCCGTTCAAGTAAGCTAGTGGATGATTATATTCTACTTCTTGTCCAATCTTCTATGAAAAAGGGCTGAAATTAATTTTGCTATTCGCTTCTAGAAGGGTATTTTTCACTTGAGGTGGTCTTTTTTGTTTTTCCTGTTCCTTTCATCAGAGTGATTTTGCTTAAACAAGAATAGTTCCGCACTTGTGTCTCTCTTCATCTGCCCGAATCTGCTCCTTATCGATCTTGATAACAAGTTTATGCTGACGCGATTCTCAACTCTCCGCTAAAGATATTGTAGGAATACATTTTTTGTGTGTTAATTATCTATATTTTGGTCTTAAATTTGTATCTTCTAGGTGCTTCATACTGTTTGTGTAAGGATGGTGTGGGTGATCAAGCTCTACAAAAGAGCCTGGATTATGCCTGCGGAGCTGGAGCTGACTGTACTCCAATCCTTCAAAATGGTGCTTGTTATAACCCCAACACTGTGAAAGATCACTGCAACTGGGCTGTTAACAGTTATTACCAGAGGAAGGGTCAAGCTGGTGCATCCTGTGATTTTTCAGGAGCAGCCTCTTTAAGTTCCAATCCTCCTACCAGTAAGTCTACTAGTCAAGCTCTCAGTTCAGTCGACCGTCATTCGCTTTATCTTCAGTGAGCACTGATTTCTTTTGGCTGCTCTTTTCTTATTTGCAGATGTTCCTTCTACGTGTTCCTATGCTTCAAGTGCAAGGTAACCTCTCTTTTCTTTAGCAATCTTCTTTACTCCGGTAAAGATTACGGCTTTAAGATCCTGCGTGCTGTGCTGATTCTTGTTTTCTGAACTTTGAAATCATCCCCTCATCAAAGATGACTTCTTCTAGAACTTGGATTCTGCTTCCTTTAAAGGACTTCAGTTTACAAGGTTCATTTATGGTATAACGAGTCTAATTCCTTGCTGCGTATTCTATTCGCAACAGCTCAAGTTCCTGGGGTAAATGGTGTTTTGCTTCTTTCTTTCTACTTTTGTGTGTGGTTCTAACAAGGAACTTGCTTGTTCTTTACCCCGTTTGTCGATATTTAATCTCATTCCGTCTGGGTTTACCTGCACAACCAGTTAGTATTCGGTAAATGGACGGTGGTTAAGACAAAGCAGACCTCAAGTTGGAATGTATTGCAAATTTGCAATTGATTTATAGGCTAAGTGTGCTTTATTATTGCAGCTATGAGCTGTCATGACGTAGATGTTTCATAAGATGCTTGGTATCTGTTATTCCATATGTTTGTTCATAAGATGCCACAAATGTGTGTCCATACATTGAATGACATTCACGTGGGGTTTCTTGAGATCTTTTCATTGTTTCGAAACGATTTCAGAGACCTCAGACTCGCCCTTTTTATTTATTTATTTATTTGGATTGCAGCAATGCAAGCACCACAACACCGACAACAGGCACCACAACACCGACCACGGGCACCACAACACCGACTACTGGCACCACAACTCCTACAACGTCAACTAGTACAACCCCATCTGTGTTTGGGACTGGATTGGGCCCTACAGGAAGTGGTATTGGTGACAACAGTGATGCGGCTTCTTATAAAATCGTAACTAAAAACTTGATCTTTGGTTATCTGGCCTTTTGCTCTGGTCTACTTTTATTGCGCGGTTGACAAAGCAAAGGGAAGAAGGAATCAACTTTTGGGGGTTTTGGTTGATATGTAATTTTAACATGGGACACACATCTAGAGCCAAACCCCACTAGGGTTTTTCCTTGATATTTCATCTTTGTGAAAAAGAAAACTGGTGACATATGACTGCTGATGGGTAGAGAACCTCCGAGATCTTCTTTTCAGAATTTTCTCTTTTTTGTATATCGAGGGCTAGTATTAATTTTATAGCCTACCTAGTGTAGTTAATAATTTATTAATCTTCATCTCGACTGTTTTTGTTTTTTAAAGATGTGGCCGTGACATGCTGTTTGTAGATTTTGTTGAGGAATGTCAATGTCAAGGAGGAGGAACCAATTAAAGCTTTGATGGGTCTACCTTGAATGTGTGTGGCGTTACGGCAGAACTTGAACTAAAATATTTAGGGTTCATTATTAAAGGGATTTCGATTTTATGTCTAAGTAGCAAAAGAAAAAGATGAGAAAAGATCTGTGAGAACTATTACACATTGATGTTTAGCAGTTTTACCGTATAGACAGACCTGGCACCTGATTTATACGTAATGCAAAGCCTTATTGTAGTCTAAACGCTTCATGGAGCTGGGAAATTTTGACATTGGTGTATTATCGATTCATATTATGTATAATAAAACTAATTTTGTGTTAGCAAAACATTCAAGAGATTCAATAAGTTAATGAATGATCCTGGCAGAAAAAAGTGGTGCATGAGACATCCAACCAACTACCAGGCATGCCATATCATGTCTCTTGACAATGACATGCCAACGACTTTACTGATATCTTAGTGTACTTGAAAACTGAAACACTTTGTTCTCTTAAATCAACTCATTCCTAAGAATATCCCAAACTGAATGATGTCATTTATACACTGGCTTGAGAGTCAGACTAGAAAAACAAGGATCTTCAGGACTCAGAAACATATTGCACCTCTTTAAGTGAATCTTCTTTCACGAATTCCATGATCAGTTTGGCAACGGAATGGGGCTTCTCAACATGAGGAATGTGGCCGCAATCTGGTATTTGTCTTATGATGGCATTTGGCAGTTCACAGTGTAGCCTCTGCTCATATAATTTGATGAAAGATGTGGTTGTTAATTTCAAGCTTTTATCTTTTCTGAGAGAGGACAGAGAAAGTTTCCTCTAGGTTTCTTAATTATTAACAATACCAAAAGTTCATCAAGTACTAACCACAGCTAACTTATTGCTAATGATCTGGTCATCTTCACCCCAAATGATAAGTGTCCTCTGCTTGACCTTTCAAAGAAATCTCAAATCAATAGGACAGATAGCATTATTGGACTCCCTGAAAGGACCCAGGACAGAATTATAGGGCTTCAGGAATTTCTGGCAGAATGAACTCAACGAAAACTGCCGTCCAGCAAAGTTCCATGTTGCAAGATCTCCTGGACTCCTAACTTTGCACAAACTTGAAGTTTATTGTGTGTGTGTGCGTGTTTGCTTTAAAATATGCCAAAATAATACGGTTGTCTCATCATCAGTTAACATCCTGTAGTAGTGTCAGTTCCAAGTCTTACCGCTCACCGTCTGTTGCAGAAATGTTCTCAGCTTCAGACGAAAAATACGAAGGAAACTGAGTAAGTTTCTCATTTATTTTCTCACTTTGTTGTTCTCTCTCTTTTTACTTACGACAAATGGGAAAAGATGGGGTGGAAGAGAAAAGAAAAGGCAGATATGCAACTTAAAGAATGCTTGGGAAACAAGGGCATCGTCAACTTATTATCCTATCAAGACAATAAAAATCCTGCACTCATTTATGCGTCAAATAGATGAATGGGCATCCAGAAAAGCAATATGGGTTATTCAAGGACTCCAGACACAGATAAGTACCTTTTCTATCTGAGCGCGGACATCATAACCGCCACTTACCATAAAATTAACAGTTGCATCCTCCCACCAAGGATATAGACAATGCAAGCGGCCCACCTAGATAGAATCAGAGCATAAGACCAAAATTGCGTTTAAATTGAGTCCATCGAAAGCCTATGAGACGCAACACTCACTTTCATCCAGTCTAAGCTGGTACTCAATGATAGGCTATTGAAGGCCAGAAGATTAACAAACAAGCGAAGGGGGACACTCTTCAATAATTTTACCTGATTTGGAAACAATGCTAATCAGTATAGTAGAAATATTTAGAGTCTGAAATTGTATAGAAGGTTGCACGGTTATACAGCAAGGCAAACAATTTGCTACCACCCACTCTCTCTCGTATGCACACATAGGCACACCAAATTGTGCAGGTGAAGCAAAGGAAATAATAATGCTTGTTCAATTTTGCATTGTTATAGGTATGTCTTTTAGCTAATTTGATAACTCCTAATTATTTTACATGCTTATTCCACTCTAGCTGTTACCTGTCTTTGGTACTCCCTTTAAAAGGCTGTGATTCAAGTGGCTGCTGACCAAACACAACTAAGGCATTGTTCCCACTTTAGAATTTTAATTGACTAATGTATGTGCACCAAAAGTTTCAACTGCTATTCATATATAGTGCTGTTGTATGCATAAACCCTTAATCTCATAATTTTCCTAATCTCTATGAGCGATATGTCAATTTCCTAAACTCTATAGTGCTGTTGCATGCATAAACCCTTCATCTCTTTTACTGGATTGTTGTTGTTGATATTGTTGTTGTTATTGTATAGTTCAGCTGGCAAAGGATTTTATTCATAAGTGGAACCAAATAATGGGCGCATGCAGAAGTCACTTTGACCTTGTTTTCCTATGAACAAAAGGATCAAATTAGGAGAATGATGGCAACTTGCATTCACTAGAAGACAGATTATGAGAGCTACTAAAAAATAAAAAACTTAAACTCGGCCAAAGGTACTAGGGTAGCCAATGGCATATGCTCAATGTAGGAGATATGTAAATGATTTGAAAGAGGTGGACAACATCAATGAAGATTCATTAGTCAAGCAGAAAATTTACCCCAGCATATGCTATGACCCGAGATAAAGTTGCAAGATTTCCTGTGCCTTCAGCATATACACTTGCATCAATGAGAATTAGTTTTTCTACCTGAGATTGAAAGAACATTTGAACATTGGATGCAACAATTTGAGTTACTATAACTAAACTTTTAACTTCTTTCCATTAGGTCAGTGATCACATACGCCAATTTGAGAGAAATACTCACAGTTTCGGGATGATTGGCTGCAAAATCAATTGCCACAGCAGCACCAAGGCTTGGTCCAACCAATATCATAGGCCTATTGATGTAGGATTTCCAAAGCTTGACAAGCATATGATATGATCTCAAATTAGATTCCGGATCAAATAACAATGGGAAAGTATCACTACATTCTCAAAGGACAGTCCACTTAACTCCCCAGAACCCCCGAGGCACTGATAGCTACATAACTGAGGCCATGTTTCAAAAACTCCACGAACAAGTAGATATAATTACAAAACTTTAAGATTGAAGAGCTGCTATAGTAGTACAGAGTTTTCATGCCTCAGTAGTACGGTGGAAGCATTCACAAAGAGAAAATTTCTCCTTGAAAATATGCTAGACAACCCAGGACAAAAGACATCCTAAAGACCACATAATCATTACCTGATATAGATGATCGCGTTTAGATGTAACATCACAAGATGGAAGCTTTCCTGGAACAGACCAAAAATGCAGACCCACAAGATAATACGCAATATAGGAATTAGTTCTACACGAAACAAACCGAGAAACGAGTTAAGGCACACGTATCAGACCTAAATCAGAGAAACCCCAACCAAGAATATCAACAGCCCATGTCTCCAAACCAGCTTCCTCAAGCATCGGATACGTGTATCTCCATTCTAAACAGGAACTGAGTCATAACACATGCACTGAACTCAATAGACACAATACCAGCAACTCGTTTCTTAATTTCGTTCTTCAAACTTATGTGTGATATTGAGTACAGAAGGGACCTGTCAAAACCGTGAAGAAGAACAACTGGAGTGCCCTTCCTCTGTTTCGAAGGCTTCACGCAACTACTCATCACGCAATTTTCTGCGAACAATACCTGAAAACAATATACATGTATTTATATACATAAGGGGAAGTCCAATTTGAATAGAACATGAAACGAAAGGGTAGGTTATGATGGAGTCTACGGGGAGTCTCTCGATGCGAGTAGCCAACTCTCTAGCAAAAACGTCCTTGATGTTTTCCACTTCTTTGGGCAAAAACGAAGGGAAATTGTTGGTCGAGGCAGTGATGACTTGACGAGGTCCGCATTTCGCATGCGAAAAAGCCGGCGTAACCGTTAGACCGAGCATTACGTGGCACAGGCGAGCGTAAAAACTGCATTCGCCACCGGTCTGTCACCTGTGAAGGGAAGAAGATAAAACTTATCACTACTGACGCTCTGCTTTGCTTTGGACACCCTGACACGTATCAGATTCGTTTATGCTAAAAGTAATCTTACGCGATTTAGTGGCGCGTGTTGTATAACTTCTAACCCGTTTTCTTATAGACTAATGGGAAAAAAAGAGAATATTCAAAAATAAGATTACCACCGGTAGCGGACCGGATTTAGTTTTAATATTTAGTACTATTTTAGATAATTTAATCGGATAATATTTTAGATAATTTTAAAAATTATAAATTAGCTTTAAATTTTTTTAAAATTATAAAATAGTCTGTTAATATATTATACTATATAATTTTAAATTTTAAATTTTAAATTAACTATGTCTTTAAAAATTATAATAATAGAAATTTGAAATAACAACAAAATATTCATTTCTATTAATGTTATTTATCATATATTTCACTTATAAACAATAACCACAATTAATATAAAAAATTGTTTAATCTTCATATATATATATATGGTTAGGTCGGCCATGCTAGGCCCAAGCCCAAGCCCAAGCGTCGGCGGCCCATTCGTAGGTGATAACCTCTCATGCATACGGAAAGACCTACGTGAAGACCTAAACCTAGTGGTTATTCCATATATAAGGTACTATTTTGCCATGATACAGGTACGAGATTAGAACCCTGATCTTCTCTGTTTCCAACAGCCAAAATCTCTACCAAAAGACTAACTTGAGCGTCGGAGGGGCCTGCCGACAATCAACCCCCAGCGTGCCTTATTTGTTTTGCAGATATTTAGCAGCCAAGGTTACATAAGATCATGGATCCGAATAGCAACGTCCAGCCCCAGCAGATTCAGGCAGAACCAATAGGTAAAATTCCCTCTCCCATAATTTGATTAATTCTCTCTTCAGATTTCCACTATTGTGTTATTCGATTGTTGCTAGTTTGTTTTTATTTAGTTTACTTTTTAGTTATTATTCAAATTTGAGTCTTAAATAAAGCACAAGATGAATTAAGTGGTGCCTAAGCACAATCTCTATGGGATAATATTTGCTTTTTACTATAAGTAACGACCCATATACTTACAGTTTTTAGCGTAAAACAAGTAATTAGTTTTGCAATCAACAAGTTTTTGGCGTCGTTTTCGAGGATTGTTTTGTTTAACATCTTGTTTAGTTTAGGTGACTTTGATTTAAGAGTGTTTGATACTTTTCCTTGAGTTTTTGCAAGTGCATGAACACAAGGAACACGAGAAGATGCAACGAGCTTAGCGTGGAAGAGCATTAAGATATTGCAAGGCACAAAAGAGAGTAAGAAGAGCTAGATGTCAAGACAAAATACAAAGGAATATGGTAGAAGAAGGAGAGCAAGGAGGAGCTGAGACGACATTAATGGATTTTATAAAGCCAGATTTCAGTCCTCAAGAAGTTGCAAGGCCAGCGATTCATGCCAATAATTTCGAGATCAAGCCTGCACTCCTTAATATACTTCAAAGTAATGTGCAGTTTTATGGGCTGTCCAAAAAAGATCCCAACACCCAACTTGCAAATTTCTTAGAGATTTGTGATACTTTCAAGTTTAATGGGATGTCAGATGATGCTGTGAAGTTGAGATTGTTTTCTTTTACCTTGAGAGATCGGGAAAAAGTATGGTATAATTCACTCAGTTCATGACAAATCACTACTTGAGAGCAGCTAGCCTTAGCTTTCTTGGCTAAGTACTTTCCCCCGACCAAGACAACAAGAATCGTCAAATAGATTGCAAACTTTCAACAAAGTGATGGGGAGTCATTGTATAAAGCTTGGAAGAGATTCAAGGAATTACAAAGGAGTTGCCCCCACCACAACCTTCCGAGGGAATTTCTTTTGCAACTCCAAATACCTGGATTCGTTATAATTCCTACTCCAACCGCCCTATAAATTCATGATTCCTAAATGAGTCATAAACGGTATAACGAATTCTACAATGGTGTAACTCAGAGCACAGGGGGAATAATAAATGCAGTTATAGGAGGATCTTTGATGAAGAAAATCATTGATGCAGCTCATGATCTTTTGGAAGAGTTGGCAAGTAACAGTTGTATGTGGTGAAAGGAGCAGATAAGGGCCTAAGGAGCGTAAAGGAATGATCCCATTTTGATTTGGTGATAGCTTTGCAAACACATATTATTGTCTTCACCAAGCAATTGAGCAATATACAAGGAGCTTCTTCATCCACAGTTAAGACCATGCAATTACAATGTTAGTTATATGGGCAAGACAATTATGGCATAGATGAATGCTTCTTGCTAGGAGCGAGTGGTACAAAACAAATAAATTACTTAGATCAACAACAATAAGGTAACAATCCATACTCTAATATTTACAATCCTGGGTGGAAAAAGCACCCAAATTTTTTATGGGTGGAAAAACCACTCGCTTCTTGCTAGAAGCGAGTGGTACAAAACAAGTAAATTACTTAGATCAACAACAACAAGGTAACAATCCATACTCTAATACTTACAATCCTAGGTGGAAAAAGAACCCAAATTTTTTATGGAGTACTAACAATGCAGGTGGCTAAGTGAGAGAACAAGGAACTCCCAAATTTCAACAAGACCGACTTGGATTTCTGGAGAACAAAATGGACAAGTTAATGGACGTATTGAGTTCAATGTTCTCAAGCCAAGAGGAGGGTCAAAGAAGATTAGAAGAGAATCAGAAAAAAATGGAGGCAAAGGTTGACCAAATTGCGAAGAACCATGCTTCATCCATCTACAATTTGGAGGTACAGGTCGGTTAACTTGTTAATTCTTTGTCTTTTAGGAATGAGGAAGTTTACCAAGTAACTCTAAGGCCAATTCAAGGGAATAACTTAAGGCGGTCACTCTTAGGAGTGGCAAGCAATTGGAGGAGTCAAATGTTTAAAAAGAAAGCCAACAAAAGGAAAATGGAAGCCATATGTACCACCACCACCCTACAAGCCTAAAATTCCATATCCGCAGAGGGTGAGACAACATCAAGTTGACACTCAATTCTTCAAATTCTTTGAGAAGTTGAAGAAACTTTAAATTAATTTATCTTTGGTGGAAGCATTAGAGTGTATGCCCAAGTATGCAAAGTTTCTCAAGGACATATTGACACATAAAGGCACGTGGGAGGATAATCAAACGGTGACCTTGACGAAGAATTGTAGTTCGATCATCACAAGCATAATGCCTTCAAAACTACAAGATCAAGAGAGTTCTACTATTCTATGTGTTGTTGGTGATTTTGAATTTTCTAAATGCATATGTGATTTAGGCGCAAGTATTAACTTGATGTCATTGTCTATTTTCAGGAAATTGGAGTTAGGAGACGTCAAGCCAACATCTATCCTTATCCAACTTATGGATCAATCCATCAAGAGGCCATTTAGGGTAGTAGAAGATGTTCTGATAAAAGTGGATAAATTTATAATTCCTGTTGATTTTGTTATGTTGGATTTTGAAGAAGATAGGAATTGTCCATTGATTTTTGGTAGGCCCTTTATGAATACTAGTAGGGCATTAGTTTATGTGCATAAAGGAAAACTACTTTTGAGAATTGGTGATGAATAGGTTGAATTCAATATGACTAAATCTTTGAAGA
>JANKOD010000003.1:16368773-16385547 GCA_026284645.1 Erythroxylum acuminatum | reverse complement strand
TAGAAGCCTCCCACGAAATTTGATTTTGCTTCTAATGGAAGCTTAAACCCTTCTTCTTCCTTTTTCCTTCTTAAAGATCACTCCAATTCTCTTTTCTAAAACAAGATAAGCTAAAGCCCTAACCTCTCTTCTTCTTCTTCTTCTTCTCTCCCACCGAAAGTCTCTCTTGCTCTTTTTTCTTTGTAGTTTCGTAAGTCTTCTTTCAAAAGACTTAGGTAACTCTTGTTTCTTAACTTAAAACCTAAACCCAAAACGTTGCAGTTTCAATATCCTCTCCTTACACATGAAATTTTCGTCCCCTCACCTTACACATACGACACTCTTCATTTGCTTCTTCCTTTCTTCTTGTTTTAATTAGCTTAAAGGACCAAAATAGCCCTCCTTGTAAGCCTTAAGCCTTAAAAACATTAGTGATCTACCTAAATTGCCCTTACACCATCTTATTCTTTTTAATTCTAACAATTCATCAAAACTCTAATTTAACTAAATTCCTTCATTTAATAACCATTAACTAAGCACTAAAAACCTCAAATTATTCCAACCAAAATAAACTACTCAAACTAAACCTCAAAATAAAATAAACAAACTTATTTACTAAGAAAAGAAATCAGGGCCCAACATGATATGTGACCCACTTATCACTTGTAACATTTGTTTTAGCTTCTTCTTTATTAGAACAAAACACTGAAGTGATAAAAAATAGTCACAATCTTGTAATAGCAAGATAACATAAATTTCTACTATTGGTAAAATCCTTCATCATCAAATTTAGGACCCGTGTGATAGGTGTAGATTATATTATGTTTTACCAGAAAAGTGTGATTTTAAGTGCTTCTTAGATGATTATCATATATATATGCTTATAATTGTGTTATTATTAATGCTTATATGTATTATAAGTGTTTATTTGGTTTAGAGAAAGAATTGGATCTTAATTTTATGTTTTAAGAGGTGTTTGATGTGTTTATGAGTGTTAGAAATCAGAAAAATTAAAGAATGAAGAAGATGGAGGAAGCTTGAAGGTGTCACGATCATGCACAATTGAACACGATCATGACAGAGAAGGAAATAGTAAGAGCAGGATCGTGACCTAGAGTCACGATCACGATAAAGGCTTTTCTAAGCACAAGTTTTTTAGTGTTTGAGTGTTCAGGACTATTTTTGGAACTAAACAAAGTAGGGAAAGCTAAACAAAACCTTATAACCCTAATGCCCTATATGAAAACACCAAAAAGACACAACAACCACTACATCAAAAAAGATCAAGAGGAGACATCCACAAGAGCTTTAGAGAAATTCCAGATTTCTAGCTTAAGGCACAAACTAGTTTTTCTTTCTTTTCCCTTTATTTCTTTCATTTTCTTGGATGTTTATTTAGAGTTCTAAGATGTTTAACATGATTATGGTTTTCTAGATACCTATTAGGGATTGTTCTTGAATTATTTTGTGAACTTTATTTTTTGTTGAATTCAATACATTAATGCATGTTTGTGATAATTTTCGTGGGCATACTTGACAATAAATCGAGAGAGTGAGTCAAAGTAATTAGTGTTATGGCGTGCAATGATAGTTGGCAACTTAATAGACCCACAATTATCAGATTAATGATCAATTGAAGAGAGATCTTAATAGTGAAATTAATTATCTATAGGATTGCTTTAGATCTAATTGAATAAGTTAGGAGTAGTTTGCAAATCGAGAGATTACAAATCTAAGAATTAAAAAAATTCAATTCGGGTTACTTGATTAGATCTTAAGAGAGAGTAATTAAAACTTTAGGCTATCTTGGATTAAACATAAATTGAGTCAACAAAATAAGGATAAAATATTTCCTAAGTCTTCAACCTTGATAAATCTCAAATTCACATTATGATGAGTAATGAGTTTACTCTCATAAATCAAGACATATCTTAAAATCCATTTTAAAAGCATACTAAATAAGAAAAATTCATATGGACTATTTTCTACTATGTATTTAACTACTCAGTAGATAGGATGGAAAATGAAAGTTTATTTACAAGTTGTTCTCATATTAGAAATATTCTTTTCCAAAATTTAATTTTTTGTATTTGTAATACTATTTTTTAATGACAAGAATGAACAATATAATAATACAAAGGTTTTATTTTCTCAACTTAGCTGCATATATTAAATGATTTAATTATATATTAAATCTTGTGTTTAAATGGTTAATCATATATTAAAAACTTTTTATATAAAAATAATGATTAATAAATTGTATGCCACATATAAATCAATTAACAAATTAACAATTTAATGAATTAATTTTGATCTTATTTTTATGATTATTTGAATAAAAAATAATCTAAAAAATCAAAGAAACAAAGCTTCATTTCTTCATGAATTCATAATGTCTTATTGCTTATAGACACATAAATTGAACTACACAATCTATTTCATAATTTTCTCATAATTTCAACTTAAATTTTCCAAAAATTAGTCATAATTTTCATTTACAAAACAAGATAATTGCAATAAATAAAATTCATGAAAAATTTTAGCTAGCAATAACAAGATAGTTCAGTATATCTAATTCCAAATGTGCATGCCTTGATTATATTTAACAAACCATTCATAATACATTGATACACACAAGCAACTCATATGCAATTGTAAGCTGCAAAAACAAAAAATTTAAAACACATAAAAAATCATACCAATAACAACTAAGCAGTTAGGATTTATCAGTGTCATTTCGCGAATTTGTCGGTATTAGGTTGTGGGTCAGGACTTAGGCTGGTTAAGGCTTTAGGGGGACATTAAAAAGGGAGCCTTATCAATGAGGAGCTAATGGGTGACTTCGTATTGGAGCTGGTGATCAGTGACATCACAATGAAGCTACCAAGTGTAGAGATTGAAGCTGCTAGTGGTACACGCGAGCCTGAGGAGGTGGATAGCAATTGATGAAAGAGAGATTGAGTGAAGAACTCAGTGGTGGTGGAGGGCAGTTAGATGAACAAGGAAGGAGGGACCAAGGAGAGAGTCAGGGGGCAACTACTTGGTGTTGGTGAAGGAAATGAGATATTCTAGAGGGAGGACATCATTTAGGGTTGGTTGTAGTTTTTTTTTTTTCAATTTAGTCCACAAGTTTCTAAAATTTCATATTCACCCTCGGTAATATTAATATTTTAGGTACCAGCTAATACCACTGATATGGACCAGTATTTTAGGTTAGTACAGTACTAACAGTTTGAGTACCATTTTTTGTCAATATTAAATGGTACTCATAGTGTTACTATTCACCAAATCGATGAATCATTTTTGTAAAATTATAAATATAAGAGCAAAGAATATTTATAAAAATCATTTAGGGCAATCCTCCAACACCACTAAAATTGGTATTACTTTTGGTTCCTTTGAAATTCAATACATTAAGAGATAGATATGGTCAAAGTAAATTATATTAATATAATTACACGTTTTATTAAGAATTGTAATAAATAAATAAAATTATATTATTAAATTATTATGAAAGTATAAGAATTTATTTTCAAAGTATAAGACAAAAACTAAACCGTTTAACCTCTTTTGTTCGAATCTATTTCATATTTTTAGAGGATGAACTCAATTGTGCACTGATTCCTTTCACACTCAGTTGCACTGATTCCTTTTACTCTCAGTTGGACTCATACATTGACTAATAATTTGAAGTTTAATTTTTTTTAATTTCATAACATCAATTCTAATTTAGTTCCACCAAGCAACTGTAAGATAATAAAATTAATATCATTATTAAAATGAAGTGATAATTAATTTTAAACATGTAATACAAGTGCATAAATGTATACTTATATTAATTTTATTTCTTTGGCTTATTGTAATGGACATCCCAAAATCATTAAACACATCCTTGTATGCCTCTATTTGTGAGCCAAAAAGGTCTTGAATAATGTCATTTGAAACAAATGTTGTGATGGTTAAGAGTGTTCTCCTATTAACTTTATCTTTCTTTATCAAACTTGATCTAAAATCAACATTTAGATTAAGAAATGCATCAATAGTAAATAACAGAGAGTAAAGTTGTTTTTTGTATACCTCTTGTTAATATCCATAAGATAAGGTATACATAAAGAAGTCTTATCTTTAAGATCAACCTTAATTGTTTCCTATGCCCTTTCTATAGCATCATAAAATTAACTCACTCTTGACTTTTCATAGCTATTAATCAAACAAAGTACTCTCACTACAAGCTTATAAGCTCAGATGACAAAATAACATTATGGCCAAAATTCATGATCTTTAAGTGTAATCTTAGAAACCTTATTTTAGTATTAGACTTGGAATGCTAAGGTGCAACCCATTTATTACTTGTAAACATTTATTTTAACTCATTTTTTATTTGAATAAGTGATAAAGAAATTAGTTGTAAATTTCATAATAGCAAGATGATACAAATTCTACATAACTATGCAACCTCTTTCAACTACTTTATAAGCAATTTTATTCTCAGCAATGATCTGTATAGTATTTTTAGACCCAATTTCATTCATAAATTTATTAAAAAAATCTCCAATAAATTATCAAATTTTTTTTATAAAACTTGATGTATTAACTGACTTCAAAATCATTGTCCCTTTAGCATAATAAACTAAAAAAATTAAATAAACATATGTTTCCTATTTATTCATCCATCACGCGTAATCGAACACTCATAAGTTACCCAATTTATTCTTCTTTCACTTAAATAACTTTTTATTTCACTATCAATGATGCTAAAAAGATTAACTTTATATTCATCAATTGAAGGAACTTAAATTCGAAACCATAAAAAGCAATAACATTTGCTATGGACTAGTAATAGTAAGATTGATCAGTATTAATGATAAACTTGTATCATATCACCATCTAACCATTGCTATTTTCATATTATGAGTTGCTTCTTTTGTTTGTAATACACTGGAGATTAAAGTTTTTACTCCAATGCTTGTTTATAAGGCAAAAAGAATTAGACACTTATTTTCTTGTTTTACTCATATCAGTTGCTCAAATCCTTTGTTTTTTGATAGAATACTAGCTTCAATATTGTTAATATCATCCTTAATGATTCAAAATGAACTACCACTACCAATTTATAATTAATTCTTCACAATCTTTTTTCTTTTCTAATTCTTATACTTTTTAAGCAACATTTTCATCTGTCATTTGACATCATGACTAAATTGTTTACAACGTCTAACATCACCTTTGTTCCTAGCTAAATGCTTCTTTAACCTAGTGATTCTCTTACCTTTCAAATGTTTGTTACAATACAATTATACTACATAGTTCTTCATACTAGGAATCAATCTCACTTGAGTATAAGCTAGATCATCGAATCTTTCTCAAGAGTTTGAATTATCATGATTATTTGAACTTTCCTTTACTTATCTATAAAAAATGCAATTGAATAAGCATAACAAACTTTAAATTCATTTTTAATACTAACTTAAGTTGTTTATATGGAGATGTGAATGGAAAAACCTATAATGTGGATAGCTTGAAAGCAAGTTCAAGGTTTACAAGAAAAAAGATGGAAACAACATTGTAAATTTAAAGGAGAAGACCGTTATTTTCTTTATTCAGTTATTAAGAGGCCATCAGGTCCTAAACCATATATTATAGGTCAAGTCACCAGGTCTTAACCCATATATTATAGGTCAAACTACCACTAATTGTTACATTTTATATTTACTTTCTCTATCTTTCCTTTTTTAACCCATAAAATCCAACTTTTTTGATCCTATAAGAAACATAATTAAGTTAAAATCCCTTTTTAACTTTGTTCATATTCAATTTGGGTTTCAGATAACATCTTTGATTTAGATATAATCTATGTTAAGGACTCGTCTTGTTCTCAATTTCAAATCCCACAACTGATTCATATTTGTTCATTTAACCAATCCTATTAAGTTTTAGTTAGATAACTTAATAAATAGTCAATTAATCGATTAATTAACTTGCTTTGTTTTTGGTTTAAAGTTGGAAACTTAATATAAGATTCATAAAAATCCTTCTCACTGACAATTGAAAGGTAAATATATTTCATTACCCAGTTTAAGTTTCAATCCTTTTTATGTTTTGATGCAACTATTATTGCAAAAAATTGGTAATGCTGACACAAAATTAATATAAATGAGGCATACTTCTAAGCTTTGTACACCAAAAACTCTTAAGCAATAAAAAGTTTAAATTTGAATCTATTGCCTTTATAAGTCGTTGCAAACTATATGGTGGAAGAGAGAGAATGGTAAGAGAGTCAACTACAGAAGAGATGGTGATAAAAAAGACAACCTTAAATTCCACATAAGCAAATACATTTTCTACATAGACGATAAGTAGAATATAAATTCCATATAAGCAAATTATTTATTCAAAATATAAAGGATTAATTAAAAATAAAACCCAAACCCATCCCATTTGTGATCCATTATTTATCTCAAAAGGTATGTAATATGTTCTATCTTTCATGTTTTGTTATTATTCCATTGGTTTTTGTTTTTGTTTCTATATTTGCAATATTCCCATTTCATCTCCACCAGATTTGGAATTTTCCTATCTCATTTTCATTACAGAGCAACTTATTAGTAAGATATCTCATACAAAAAACTAAGCCATAAATAATCCATACATACATATACTATTTTGACATTAGTGCACTTACATTTCTCATACAATTAAATTAAGATCAAACCAAACATTCTTTGTACTAAATTCTCCTTATTAGTTTGTGAATTATTATACCTAATTGCAATTATTACAATCTTAGATGTTTTATCTTATAACTTTAGCGAAAAAAGAAAACAACATATTATAGCTTTGTTAGATGCATTTTTATGTTATTGAAAGCATATCTTATCTATAATCTATTGTTTATTGTTCTGGTTCTACCCCTTGTACTTATTTGATTTTATTTAGTATGGTTATGATTTTCCTTTTCCATTAGAAGGATTCATGTTTCCATATTTGTACTATTATAAAAACTTGGTGTAACTATCATCACTTTAATATGCTTTACTTAAAAGCTAATGTTATAATTATTTGTAATGCAAATGCAAATGTAGGTAAAATTTTAATTTTATTATAGTGGGGTGTTAGAAATAAATGACGATAACAAATATATTGTGGCAAAATTAAAAGCAAAAAGGATATAAGTGTTGATGAATTTAGCATGATGGTTTTAAAAGAAGTGTCAAAAGATAAAGGACATTAAGTATTATCTATGTTTTACAAATTTCTTGAACAGTCAATAAGGTGCTTAAAACAAGTTAAGCTTATACCATGATAAGGACATTTTGGCAATGCTTAACCACATACAAGAATTAAACTACCATAATGTTGAAGTCTATTACGAGTATGGTTATAAGAATTATGCAACAAATGAAGAAGAATTTGATTCTAATATTGGCAACGACTTTAAGATTAATACACAACAAAATATGAGAATGAATGATAAAGGATTGTTTCAAGTGCAGGTGGAACAAGATGATGAAGATTTCATTGTTATGCAAATGAGTGAATCTGGAGATGATTCATTTGAAGATGAGATATATGCAACTGATGATGAAGAATATGTTATTATGAGAGAAAATGAGAAAAACTATGCTAAGAAGGTATATATAGTGGGTTTGAATTCGATAATTTTGGGGATGAGGTTGGAAGTAGTGGAAAAGATTGCAATGAAAAGGTTGCTTATTGAACAAATTCAGAAAGACAAGAAAGGATTTCACATGTTTGGTATAATGAATGTAAGGATATTGATGCTGAAGTTTAATCACCAGTTTATAGTGATGATGGATGGTGCAAAGCATCTGCCATAAGGAAGAAATACATTATGTTCAATCCAAAAGTTGATATGAAGAATTTTTAGATTAAAATTGGCATGAAGTTTAAGGATGAGATGTAGCTTAAGGAAGCAATAATTAATTATGAAATTAAAGTGCATATGATGTTTTAATGGTGAGATTTGGTGTGAGAATACATGTTGTTTATGAACCACAATGTCCATCTAAGGAATATGATTGTTGGATTAGAAATGAATTTTTTTGGTTAATATAATAGAAAACAACCATAGTTATAGGACAATGCAAAGAAATGAACAAGTTAGTAGAAAATAGATAGTAAATGAAAATTTACATAAGTTTAGGAGAAACCCAAATTGACTAATTAGTGAGATGATGGAGGATCTTCAGAGAAAGTATGCATTACAAGTGACTAAAGCTCAATGTTATAGGGCTAATGAAGCTATTGTGATGCTGCGAGGATCTATAAAAGGTCATTATGCAAACTTATGCTCTTATAAATAAGAGTTATAACAGGTCGACAAAGATGAACAATTCATTATTCAAACTGAACTTGATGAAAGGTCTAGACAACCAATGTTTAAGAGGTTTTATGTGGTATTTAGCGCATTGAAGTATGATTTTCTTGGTAGTTGTAGGAAAATGATAAGGCTACACGGATGCTTTCTAAGACATTCTTCAGAGGTGCTTTATTAGCTATAGTTAGTTGTGACGGAAACAATTAGATGTCCCCTATATCTTGAGCAATGATTGAGGGAGAGAATCACCAATCTTAACTTAGTTTTTGAATATTCTTGTTGAAGATCTAAACATATGTGGGAATGCATAGAATTTTGTAAGCAATCAATAAAAGGTAAACTTTAAGTATCCATACATGTAATGTTCATTTCTTGATGGTCTTTAAATTCTTCTACTTATATTACTTTTTTTATTGGTTATTAGGGCTTAGCAAATGCATTAAAAAATATCTTCCTAGAAGTTGAACGTATAAAATGTGCCCAACATGTCTATGCAAATTAGTCTAGTGTTCATTAAGGCCATGCATATAGGAGTTTATTGTGGAAAGTAGTGAGTTGCACACAAGAAGTGGAATCCAATAAGATAAGAGATCAATTGAAAAGTAATTTAAAGAAGGTGTATGATTATTTAAAGGTAAGGAAACTAAAGACTTTTATCAGGGCATTTGTGAGCATAAGACTAAAGTGTGAAACATTTCAAAATAACCTATTAGAAACATTTAATGGACTCAACTGTGAAGCATGTATAAAAAGCTTAATCAATATGTTTAAACATATCTGAGCTACCTTAATGACTTAGATTTATGAAAAAAGGGATAAGAAACTCAAATTCTTTAATGATATTTATCCAAGAGTGAGGAAGTAAATAGAGGTTGTATAATTGGAAGCAAGGCAATATATCACTAAAATTAATAGAAATTTGAAATTTGAAGTCATACACTTTGTAAACAAGTTCATTATTGATTTTCAAATACAATTTTGTTAATATAGACATTGGGATTTAACAAGAATTGATTTAAGCATGTAGTGACTTGCATGTCATAGCAAAAGGAGAATATTGATGCTTATATAAGTCGATACTACAAGTGGAATGTTGTTTAAAGAGTTATTAGTATACTATGAAATCTATTAGTTGTCTAAAATTTTGGTTGAAGATTGAAAACCTGCAGCCCATATTATCTCATTTGATCAAAAAGATGTCTAGAAAACTCCAAAAGGCTAGAAAATGGATAAAAATAAAGAACTAAGAAATCCAAAAAATTGTTCAAGGTAAGAGTAGCTGTGAGATGCAATCATTGTTATGAAGTTGATCACACATAGTTAGAATCTACAATGACAACTACTACATTGCCAATCTTAAAAAGGGGGAAGAGGGTGGCTAGTGGATATTCACCTTTAATTTCAATTAAATTACATCAAATTGTTTAATAACATAACCGTTGACATGTCTACAGGCAACTGAAGGATATGGAGAAACATTTGGAGAAGTTAGTGAGAATATTTATTTTACATTTGTTATTTAAATTTTATACTGGTTATGTGCAAGTATACTGTAAGCAATAACATTATGCTTTTTGTTTTTAATGTTTCATAGATGGGTAAAAATCAATTTCAAGTACTTGAACGTTTAAGGAGCATTGCAAATACGACTCAAACTTCTCAAAATATAACTTCCATTGTAACCCAATCCAAAAGGAGGATCAAATTGAGGGGAAAAAATCAACTATACAAAAAATTCAAATTATTAATGGTGAATCTAATGCGATATAATTTGGTTGAGAATTTGGATATTGTGTATGCTATGCTTTAGTTAAGAATTTAGACATTGTATTTTTTATGATTTTTTTGAGAATTCGGATATTGGATTTTTTATACTTTGATTGGTAATTTAGATTTTGTATTTGTTATGCTCTAGTTGAGAATTTGGACATTGAATTTTTATACTTTAGATTGGGAGGGAAGAGCATCTTGTCTAAAAAGAACAAATTGGTAAACTTTCTACCACTAGGTAATGATCCCTTATTCCATACCATTTTATACACTTACTTGTAACTATAGTCATTGCATGCTTTTGTTCTTTCTCAAACTATAAAATGTTCATCAGCAAATCACATAAAAAATTAATAGGGCATACTAATCATATTTAAAGGAATAACCAATTAGATTTGATTTTATTGAATCAACATATTGGCCTTTGGGCATTTTCAAAGAGTATGATGATGTAAATTGAGGGGTTTGGCAATTTGGTTATGCCCATTAACACATCCTAGCTAGTCTAGTTTTGATGTGTCAGTTCTAGATTTCAGAACATTTTGAGCAAACATCTTAGAGGACCTGTATTGTGTACCTAAAGTTTCTAGCTCCTTGATTATATATAATTTCTATGACTACATTATAAGTAATTATATAATAACTATTGGTTAATTCTTCTTCGGGAATTTTTAGTATTACTCTAGAATAGCTAGAGTAACTTTTCTTTCCAAATCAAATATGGTTAAATTGAAACTTTCTATATGCATTAATTGTGTTAAACTAGATGATTTAGATTAAATATTGTTTACTTGTGCAATGGGATTGAAATCGCAACCCTATACATTTTCTATACCATTCTTTCTTAATTATATCTTTTGATACTTGAGATAAAAGTCATATGAAGTAGAATTTTCAACTTCTAGAAATTTACTGCATTGGATATAGTACATTTATACTCCTTAGATAATCAAGATACAAATTCAGTTGAAAATGTGTCAATATTAAGGCTATTGAATATATGAAAATGTGTCAATATTAGAGCTATTGAATATATGAAAATGTGTCAATACTAGACTAGCTATATTAGACGCCTGAGATATGTAGTTGCCCTGGACCTACAAAATAAAGACAAAAATATAAATATAAATATTACATTTATGTTGTGTATATATATATATTCACCTCTTGCAAACAATAATGAATCTTGTAGACAAGACACTTACCCTTACACACACAAGATTTTTGATATAATTTTCTACGATAGTAAACCTTCAACTTGTTTACCAATACTAAATACCTATAATTTGAATAATTTTTTATGATTTGTATAATAGTGGCAATGTTAAAACTATAAGTGAAATACTTTTTTTTTAATATTAATGCATCATAAAAATATTGACCAATATTAAGCTTAGCATTGGATGTCCATAGCTTCATTTTGACATTACAATTGGAGCAATCAATATAGGAAATCTGGAATGTAAATATAGATCAATATAAATTAAAATAAAATACAATTAATATACCATAATAATAATAATAATAAATACTAATATTGTTTTAGAGTTGTATATAATCATTTTTCTTAGCAAAGTTGAGAATATATCCTTTCAACTTTTGTTAAATTGTCAAAATAGTAATAAACAATATTTTTGAATCTATTAATGACACCTTTACACTAAGTATATACCAAGTGTATAAGCAACAAATTCTACATATGCTTTATTTCTACCCATTTTTGTTTTAGTTCTATCATAATATCATTATATGAATATATTAGTCAACAGAAGCTAAGAGTCCTAAATAACAAAACCAGCTAAACACCTGTTGGCTTTGCATAGCCCAACATATTGCAGGACACATGAAACATTGCACAATAATATATACACGAAAATGAATAAGGAAAAATATAAGACCTATTGGACCAGGAAAACAGTTTTTCAGTACTATCAGCCAATAGACAATAATTGAATAAAACCACGAAAGCAATACTTCTTGCATGTATCAACAACTTTTATAGCAACAAATTGAATGAGAATTTGATGTACAAGATCTTCTGTCAATTTTATCCTATCTTTATCCTGTCTCATAAATTTTACCATCCATTTATGCGAGACTCACATAAATAAATGACTGAGATTTATGAGACATGATAAGGATAAAATAAAATGGATAGAAGATCCTAGCTCGAGAATTTGTGGCTTAAAGCAACCAACAAAAAAATTGGCATTCAATGTATATTATACACACGAAAAATGCCTTCTTACTTATACGAAGGCATTTGCATTATCAACCACTTACGATAACCGTTGACAAAAGAAGCCATTAAAAAGAAACGAAACATAAAAGACAAAGCATGTCAAATACCTCTTAAGAGAAAAAATAGATGTCGGATAAGGATGGGGCTGAGAGTTAGATATACGAGGGAAAAAGCATAAATTAACCTTGACAAAAACTTTAGCTTCGTAAAGTTGGATGCGGGCGGGAGAAAAAAGTGCAGAGGAAGGAAGAAGGTAAAGTATAGTTTTGATTTTAATTATTCCTTTATGTTTCTGATAAATAAGTGTTATTTTTACAGAACACTTCGTCACCCTATAAGTTAGTACGCAGCCGACCCGAATCCGTAATAGGAACCGTTTTGACATCTGAAACCTCCCATGGATAATCGGCCGCCTGAAGAAAGAGAAGCAGCAGCTGCTCTGCCGCGGAACGCCGATTCATCTTCCCTCTATACTGTTTTTCTCTCCTTCCTGGCCATTTTCGCTATTGTAATCTCTCTTTCGGTATCATCTACTCTCACCTCTTACTATTTTCGTTTATGAGATCGATAACCACCTCACCAACTTTGTAATTAATATCTATTATGTTAATGCATTATAAATCGCGTGACTTATTCATTCTTTCATTGCTTCAGATTGACACTGGAGTTTTTGTTGTCTATTTATGTTTCTCTTTAAATTCTTTGGTGATGAATGACTCTGCTTCTTTTCTCTTCCTAGTATTCTTTCATTGCTTCAGATTGACACTGGAGTTTTTGTTGTCTATTTATGTTTCTCTTTAAATTCTTTGTTGATGAAAGACTCTGCTTCTTTTCTCTTTCTAATATTCTTTCGTTGCTTCATATTGACACTGGAGTTTTTGTTGTCGATTTATGTTTCTCTTTAAATTCTTTGTTGATGAATGACTCTGCTTCTTTTGCTGGATTCTGTTGTGCATATAAGATTTGAAATTTGTGGTCATTTTTTCTCAAGACCCGATTAACTGTCTAAAACTGGAACATTTACTTTCTGATACTGGAAATTCACAATATCTAATTTTTATGTACGTATTTAGATAGTGATTCCGTCATCATCAAATATAAAAAATAGTTTACTGGTTGTACACCAAGTCCCGGAAGGTCATGTTGGGGTATATTGGAGAGGAGGTGCGCTTTTGAAAACAGTTACAGATCCAGGTACGACTACGATTGTCTTTATTTACTAGTTGCATGCCTTTAATTATAGCATCGAGATCAGTGCCTCGTGTTTCTGTTTTCAGGGTTTCATACGATGCTCCCTTTAATAACTCAATTTGAGCCTGTTCAAGTTACACTACAGACTGATCTAGTAGGTTTAAAAAAAAAAAACTGTTTTCTAATTCATGAAAGCCGATTGCTCTGCATTGCTGTATTGGTTACTTGATTTCTACCTATTGTTATATGCAAGTACAGGTGACTGATATTCCATGTGGTACTAAAGGGGGTGTTATGATTAACTTTGAGAAGATAGAGGTAAAGATTGTCGAGTTTCCCTTTTATTTTTTTTCATTTCACGTGAAGAAGCTTTCTGATACATATGATTGAACTGTATCAGGTTGTTAACCGGCTTCATAAAGAATATGTCTATGAAACATTACTCAATTATGGGGTGCAATATGACAACACATGGATATATGACAAGATTCATCATGAAATCAATCAGTTCTGCAGCTCTCACTCTTTACAACAAGTCTACATTGACATGTTTGATCAGGTAAGGTGACTAGCCCTAAGTTCCCTAGTGCATACTTTAATTTCATGTTTCAAGTTGTAACTTTGAGAGAGACTGATTTGTGAAGTAAAACATTGGCTTTGGGGTGGAAAAATTTTATGCGTTTATTTACCAATCTAGCAACTCTGGGAAATTATGTTATTGCTGTATGTGTCATCACTTCCATTTTTTTCTTTTTGCTCTATTTCTTCGATAATGGGCACTAGGTATTCATAGAGCAAAAGAAGCGATACATGTCAACTGCTGCCAATTCCATGATCATTTTGATTTATCCTGTACCATCTAACTAAGCTTTTGGAGACAGAGAATGTATGCGTTCTTGTGTATACTGAATATTGCTGAGGGAGTTTCCTTTGTGTTTTTCCTGCTCTTCACACTGAATTTGATGGAAACATGAATTGGTCCTTTTTCCAGATTGATGAAAAGATGAAAGATGCTCTTCAGGGTGATTGCACGCGTTATGCTCCAGGAATTGAGATTATAAGTGTTCGTGTCACAAAACCTGTAATTCCAGAGAGCATTAGAAGGAATTTTGAGCAGATGGAGGAGGAGCGCACAAAAGTATGCATATTCTTAACAAGCTTTCAGCTTTTTATTTTAGCTCCTTGGAACTTGGTTTGAAGAACAAGATATTGACAAATTGGTCAGTCGCTAAATATTGCATGTCTAAAATTCATGCAGGGTCTCACTCTCTTTCACTTCCTCTCTCAAAGTCCATTCACTTCATAATTGAACCTTGACAAGTAACATTTGTTGTTTTACCTGAGGTTACATATGGAACTATGTCTGACTAATATTTAATTTGAACAACTCCAAAGCTTTTTATACCGAACAATATGCTTTCAGAAGTTTTTTTTTTTCTCATAAAGGGATTATAGAAGTATTGATGACTGAGAGTCTTGGTGCTATTTGATGAAACTTGTTTTATAGGTCCTAATTGCTATAGAGAGACAAAAAGTAGTTGAGAAAGAGGCAGAGACAACAAAGAAGATGGCCATTAGCGAAGCCGAGAAGAATGCCAATGTGAGCAAGATTCTTATGGAGCAGAAGTTAATGGAGAAAGATAGTGCAAGGAGGCAACAAGAAATAGAGAACCAAATGTATATGGCTCATGAAAGGAGTTTAGCTGATGCTGCTTTCTATAGGTAAATATCTCCTGCTTCCTTTCTGAGACTAGAATTTGTTGAACAATTTTTTCCTAGTAATTTGGTTTCTGTTTTCAGAGTGACGAAAGAAGCTGAAGCAAACAAGCTGAAACTTACACCTCAGTTTCTTGAGCTGAAATTTATTGAAGCTATAGCCGACAACACAAAAATATTCTTTGGAGACAAGGTTTTGATCTCTTTTTCTCTTTTAACGGGAATGTATATCTAGGATACAATGCTACATTTACATTTATCATATCCTTCCTTCACAGGTACCAAATATGGTTCTCGATCAGAGGCTTCTGGGAAATTTTCTACAGAGGATGTCCAAAGAGATGCCTAGTGAGGGAAACTTGGAAGAGATGTAGACGGAAAGATCAGATGTGTGAGTTTCGATGTTACAGCCAATTCGGACGATGAAGACAATTAAAAAAGTTAGACGCTGTTTGGGAGTTGTCTGGCGTGACGTTGCTTTTCGTACGAAGCGTAGAATAATTAGCGTGTACTCGAGTGTAGAGGAACACGGCGATAGGTTTATAAGTCGTAGGTTTCAGAACATTGTACGCATGTCTGAGGTTGTTATTTTCTGTTGTGTTTCCCTTCTGCCTTTCGTCTTCTTGTAATCCCCCTGTCTGTTGTTCTTACGACCGCCACTGTCTCTAATCTTCAGACACGTGCTTTGGTCAACATTCAGTAATACTATAACAATTGGTATCAAAGCATCGATTTTGGCCACAATCATGGCGGATGGAACTAGAGGCGCGGAGTTTAGGCGTTTGGAAGATACTTTGAAAACTTTAATAGAGGCACAAGGGAGGCATGAACGTTTATTATTGGAGTTGCAAGATATGAGTGAAAGACTGTTATCGGAGGTTCAAGGGCGGACGGAAAAACTGGAAAAGGACGTAGGCGAATTACGTTCGACGTTCTCCATAGAGGGCTCGAAACAAGGAGAGGGTAGTAGCCTTTCGGAGTCCCTGGCGAGGCCCACTACTACTCCCATCAACCAGGATGACAATGGCCACACCCTTCGGGTTGGGCGACTTGAGTTTCTCCCTTCGATGGTGACAATGTCAAATTATGGTTGTACCGTTGCGAACAGTTCTTTGAGGTTGACCAAACCCTTGAGAATATGAAGGTAAATATTGCTATCTTTCACATGGATGAACGAGCGCAAGAATGGTACCGACCCTTTTTGAGAAACCGTCTTAAAATTGAGACACTCGAATGGGTGGAGTTTACTAAGGCCCTGAAATAGCGGTTTGATGTTGAGTTAGTTGATGATCCGGTCGATGATTTCAAGGCGTTATAGCAGACGGGAACAGTGCTTGACTATTGTGCTCAATTCAATCACCATTCCAATTGCTTAACAATTTCGGAGGAGTACCTAGTGGCTTTCTTCCTGAAGGGCCTCAGACGCGAAGTTGGAGTAGCAGTACAACTGCATGAACCTCAGGCATTGCACTAGGCGTACACCTTGGCAAGGAAACATGAAGCTATTCTTACGGCTATAGGCGTTTCTACGTTGAATC
>JANKOD010000003.1:16317726-16328143 GCA_026284645.1 Erythroxylum acuminatum | reverse complement strand
ACAGGGTTCACAGTTGTAGTTCAACTCGCTGAACCAAAGGGGACAAAACCTAAAATGGTGCGGGCCCACCCAAACCAGATGTGTTATAAAATTTAGTCGATTTTAGCTTTCAAAAAATCAAATAAAAGAGATTTGTGTTTATTTTGGTGCATGTTGAATCAAATCTTGTTCAATTCCAACATTAATGTTTCAAGGTGCTTGGACCAAAACGATTAGGCTATAATGATTCAATCTGAAATATTAACACTACCAACACAAGGAAATTGTGTTAATAGTTTCAGCGTCTCCCCATTTTCAAGAAAATGAGAATACTCATCTTCGTGGCTGTTGGGCATCAAGATATCTATTGAGAGAAGAAGAACAAGAAAGTGGTTAAAAATGAAGCGAAAAGCATCTTCGATCGTTAGTTAAAACATCCTTCAACACCAATCCCTAAATTTTCGCTAACACCAGGTTTTCTTTTGCACTAATCCCTAAAATTCCCACTACCTAATTAATTATAATTCAAAAAAACAAAGATCTACCGCATTGAACATGAAAATAAAGTCCAAAAGATTTCATACCAACAAGTCAGACCAATTTGGATCTCGGAGCAATCTCTGTTACCTAAAACTCTAACCTTTAACCTCAGGTAGTGGATTCTGTTCTGGTTGGTTTGAATGGTTCAGTATTAATCCAACCCTTCATCTTCTTTCTGTGATCAACTCCTGCATTGCCCTCCGCTGTAATTTTGTTAAGATTATTGGACCAGAATAGCATTTCATGGCATAAAAAAGTAAGTTTTTTTGTGTTTTTTTATTCATCCATTTCCTTTCTGGGTATGCAAAGAGGGATTAGATGATAAAATTAATGCAGATAGCTGTGAAATGATTGCATAAGAATGGGTAATAAATAGGGTTGGTTTACAAACTCGAGTTATTATGAGATTTTAAGTTCCAGTTTTTAAGGATTATCTTTTGCGCAAAATTCTGAATTTGTGAATATGCCCTTCATCAACTTAGGAGTTAGGAACTTAAAAGATGAATTTGTGTTATGGGGTAGTTGTTAGTCATCTTAATCCTAATTCAAATACAAAAACGGTCTCTTCTTCTTTTACAAACAATTAAGATTTGTCTTTTACCCTTTTGCCTGAATGATATGAGCTTCATGAAAACTGATGTATGAATTAAGGTTTATAAGAGCAAGTTAAGAAGCCGTTTGGTTTTGTTTTACTTGATAGACGCTGTTATATATATGTTTGTGGTTATTGAATTCTTGATAATGTTCCTTAAAAATTAGGTATTCGAATTATTGCACCTTCAACCAAACATTCTATATTTGCTTAACGAAGATATTATCCTTTTCTTTTAGACCAGTCATAATTACCATTCTGCTGAGCAAGTTTTTGGGATACACACTGGCCTTTCATCTGTATGCAATGTTAGAATTTTCATTACTTCTGTACTTTATGAAATCTGAATTCTATCGATATTCTCAGTGATGGACTTCGAATACGAGAGTGGTAGTAAGCATTCAGATTCACAACCAGAGTTTATTGATGGAAATGAGAGCATAACTCATTTTCTGCCATATCCAAGGCTTCATGTTCGAGTAGCAAGCAATGACTCTGATCATTTAAAGCTTCATTTTCGAGTACCAAGTAATGATTCTGATCATTTAAAGGTTCATATTCGGGCAGCAAGTAATGATTCTAATCATTTAACGATACATCCTGAGGTAATCGATGGGAGTAACAACAGTATACATTATGACTCAGGCCCAGATCTTTTTGATGGATTTAACAGCAGTAAACATTCAACACCAGATTACATTAGTAATAAAGATTCTGCAGTCATGCCAGTTACTAAATTAGGTTCTCAGTCATCATTTGCCTCATCCTTGGACGATCTTTTTCCGATGAATGCAATTGAAGATTTCAGTCCTATATATAGCATTACTATCTCTGACAAAGCTAAAGAGGATATTTCAACAGCATTGAAAAATGATGAAAATGATACCTCTAGTAGTAATTCCTCAAACTCGGAAGAAGATGGAAACGGCTCTCCAGGTTTCTCAACAACATCTCCAGTTTCTGATATAACCCATGAATCCCTGGAACGTGGTCTTGCGCCAACTCAGTGCCCTCATATCCAGGTCATGGAACGACCAAAAGCTTTTGATCCATTTAGGATTCCTTCAGACATATTCGACAAACCGCTAACTCCACTGGAATGGAGTATTGCTTCCGACGAGTCTCTTTTCAGCATTCAAGCTAACAGTTTGGCTAGAGACCATGCTTTTGCGATGAGTAATCTAACAAAGAGTGGAGAACTTCCAAGTTCAAATGACTTGGTTACGCTTAGCCCACCACCTCCACTTGCCGTATTAAGAGTCGAAAATCAGTCTCCAAGTACACAAGCCAAAATTAATGAACAAGCCAATAAAACTGATGAACTTAATGAAAAACTTGAGGACATTGCAGAAACCGGATCAATGGATGAGACCGTTAAAGATGAAACAAAAGAAACCACTAAAGTTCAGAGTCCACAGACGGAACAAAAGAAACAAGCTCCAGCTGTGTCTTGGAAATCTACTGCCACTTCCAACCTTTCTGGTGAAAGTGGAAAGAGCACAAGCTCCTTTTCTTTTCCAACGTAAGTTATTACAGTTTCCAGTCTACTAACATTTTTGTTCCTCGTCTTAATGCATTTAATTGTTGCATGCTTACATAAGAGGTATCCGACTGTCTCTTTGTTATGTGACTGCCATGCGAAAAGACAACTTTTCTTCATTTATCGTGTCTATTAAGTACACATTACGTGCATGAGCTTTATAGTTTATATGTGTGACATCCATGTATGTCACTAAAATATTTTAATGTAGAAACAATGAACGAATAGAAAATCTAGAAATGCTATCTGTATTTCTGTTTGTGAATAATATGACGTACATTTACCTATTTATACACTTTAGTTGTCTCTAATTAAAGTAGCAAATCAACACAACATTAATGTATATGATTTTAAAGGAAATAAAAGCCAATTACAAGGGAAATATCTTTTCTTATACGTTAATATCACCCTTAAACTCAAGGTGGTAGTGAAGATGATAACTTGAGTTTAGGAAGAAGATATTAACAATGTCGAGGCGGAACTGATTTGGTAAAAAAAAATTGCAATTTGTGCTTGAGATGACATTGGGGGAAGTTGTATAGTTCTGTGAAGCACATGATGACGCACAAGATGACAATCGATCTCAATGTGTTTAGCTCATTCATGAAAGACATCATTGTGAGCAATCTGTATGACATTATGATTATTATAAAAAGAGGAACTGATGAAGAAAAGGTAACACCGATGTCTTGAAGTAGCCATCGTAACCATAAAAGTTTAGAGGTAGTGTCAGCTAGGGTTCAGTAATCTGATTTAGTGCTTGAGCAAGAGACAACTTGTCTCTTGCTTTTTACTATGCTAAGAAATGAGATATGTGTTAAGAAAGAAACAGTACCCAGTGGTAAATCGATGATCAATTAGATCTCCAGCCTGGTTAGTATTTGAATATGCACGTAAATTTAATAAATATGAATGACTGGAGTGAAGTTCATGAAATAAAGTGCCTCAAATGTATTAGAGTATATGAAGAACATCAAAAAAGTGAATGGTACGAAATGTAGACATAAACTGACTGAAAATGTAGTCTGGACAAGTGATAGTAAGGTATATAAGACTACTAACTAGTTGTTGATAAATTGCAACATCACTCAGAGGAGTTCCATCAATGGCAGAGATATGATCATTAAAGTCGAGTGGAGTGCTAGCAATCTTAGTGTTAGTGAGACCAGTACGAGAGATAAGATGAGTAGTATACTTTGCATGAGATAAGTAGTAGCTTGAATCATCAGAAGATACTTCAAGGCCTAAAAAATAGCTCAATGGACCTAAATCTTTCATTTTAAATTGTTGATGAAGACAAGATTTAAGAGTAGTGATCACCTAAGTGTCATCACTGATTATTATTATGTCATCAACATAAAAATATGAGAAGAGTGCACCCTTGATATGTTTTCCAGATAAACAAAGCATGATCATAAGAACTGGGTGTAATGTCAAGACGATTAATGATGGAGCTAAATTTAGCAAACCATGTTGGAGGAGCTTGCTTAAGGCCATACAAGACTTTGCGAAGACGACAAACTTTATTAGGTGGAGAAGAATAGCTAGGTGGAGGTTGGAGGTTGCATATATACTTCTTTATAAAGTTGACCATTAAGAAAGACATTCTTGACATCTATTTGGAACAATTCCCATTGCTTGCTTGTTGCTACGACAATAAGACTACGGACTAAAGTTAGGTGAGCCAATGGAGTAAAGGTCTCCTTATAGTTGATGCCATATTCTTGAGTAAACCCTTTTGCAACCATTCATGCTTTTTATCTTTCGACTGATCGATCAGCTCAAGTCTTGACTTTGTAGACCCATTTACAGTCAATGACAGGTTTATCTGAAGGTAGGTCAACTAAGTCCCAAGCGCTGGTGTTGTAGAGAACTGTAATTCTTCTGCCATTGCTTGTTGCCATAAAAGGTTAGAGCTGGCCTCGTGATAGGTGCAAGGTTTATATAGAGAAATAATAGTGGAATAAATATAGAAGTCTTTAAAACTAATAGATGGTTCATTTTCTTGAGAGGATCGATGAAGGGGTGAACACTCATTAGATTATGATGAATGAATAAGAGAGGAAGAACTATATAGTGATGTTGGAGGATCTGCAGCCGGAGAAGATATATTAGAATTAAGTGTCAATTGTTTTAAGTTGTTATAGCTATAAGATGGACCTATAAAAGAAATATCATAAAACAAAGGTATGGTATGATAAAAAAAAAAATTGTGTGATCGCCAACTTAGAATTTTGATATTGTGAAAAACATTTTATGCTCCTAAAAATGACATATCGAGAGATTCATAGTCTTTGAGATAGTGGATCCCAACATCTATATCCTTTATGCTTTATCCCACACCTTAGAAAACAACATAAATGTGCTATCGATTCAAGTTTGGTGTGCTCATAAGGTTGTAATAGAACAAAACACACCATCCAAAAACTTTAAGAGACTGATAATTATGAGCATGATTAAATAACCATATGGAGAGATATTAACTATGAATGGAGAGAGATGGTATAGATAGTAGTAAAGGCTACTTCTCCACAAAGGATTTCAGCACAAGAAGATGATATAATGAGGGCTTGAGTAGGGTCAAGAATATGTTTATGTTTGTGTTTGGGCTGACCATTTTGTTAAGATGTGTTTGGACAGGATCTTTGAAAGATGGTCCCTTGCTGATTAAGAAAATTGATGAAATTTGTATCTTTGTATTCCTTTGCTTTATCAACCCAAAATACTTTAATCTTGTAAGAGAATTGAGTGTGAATCATATTAGCAAAAGGAGAGTAAATGGACAATAGTTCAAATCTATGGCGCGTTAGATAAATCCATGTATAGCGAGAATAAATCATCAATAAAGATCATATAATGTTTAATGCCACCCATAGTTTCATGAGTAGTAAGACCCTAAATATCATAATGAATTAGATCAAAAGGTGCTAAAGAGATAGAATCATTAGGAGAAAGATAGTAAAGCATGATAGTAAAGGATGATTTTTAGATAGTTGACAAAGGACACAATCAAAATGTTCAATCTTAACATGACCTAAGTTACCGCTAGGGATTAAAGCCTAATCTAGAGATAGAAAGATGACCCAAACGAGAGTGTCATATATGAGAGGTGACAACAAGGAAGATTTAGTAAAGTAAGCTCAAATAGTTGTCCAAGCTAACGACCTTTCCCAATGATCTTACCCATCTGTGGATCTTATACAATACAACCACAATTCGAAAAGGATAAGTTAACACCAAGTTCATATAATTGTCCAATAGAAATAAGATTTAGTTACAGTTTGGGAACAAGAAAAGTTTCAGGTAGTTGTAATATTTATGTGTGAACAGTACCTATATGTTGTACATACATAGTAGATTTATCGACAGTGTGAACAATTTGTGGAATAGATGGTATTGTTAAATATTCAAAAATAGAAGAATCAAAGGTCATATGGTTGCAACAGGTAGAATTGAGGTACCAAGAGTTCAAGATACCTGATGTGATAGATAGGGCAAAGGAGGAGGTTGTACCAGAATCTAGTTGAAGTTGTTGAAGAAGGGCATGGAGGTCCTTTAAAGAGAATTTGGGAGAGGTGTTTTCTATTGACCCCTAAGTGACAACAACATCATCAGTGGAAGTAGGCTAGAGAGAATTGGAAGAATTATCTTGTCCAAAGTTCTATTTGACTCATTTTCTACATTCAGAGATGTGATGTTCGAGCTTTTTACAGTAGCTACAAGATCCTTTATAAAACTTCTTACTTAAGTTGTGATAAGTTTGAGATGAAGTATAAGTTGATAGATTTTTCAATGCAGAGCCTATTGAGGCGACTTTCCTCTTATATAAGCTCCTTAATAACAGTGACGAGATTGGGTAGAGTTCCTTTACGAAGAAGAGAATTGAGAATAAGTTTAAATTCATCCTTGAGAGTCATAAGCAAATGTTTGTATATGTTGATGATCTTGAAGATTTGCGTAAAGCATAGTAGCATTAGGACTAGGCTAGACATGATCACCAAGTGCTAGTTGATATTAAAGTTCTTGCCATTTAGACACATAACCAGATATTATTTGTACATGTTGCGTGAAATGAAGTCTCCTATACAACTTAAATCGGTGGACATCATTTGATACAAGGTAACAATTTTTCAAGAAATTTCATACCTCCTGAGTTATGTCAAATTGTTAAAAGTCAAGTTTGATGGCTTTGGCACATGTATTTCAAAACCACGTTAAGATTTGATGGTTCATTCCATATCATGCCACTAATCATTTGGTGAATATGCCAATGTCTTCATCTTTTTTTAAGTGGGTTTAGATATTTCTCCATTAACAATATGTCAAAAGAGTCTCCCTTTGAGAAAGCTACACATCTCCTCCACCCAAAGATCATAATTAGAGCCATCAAAGATGATATTAATAGTGTTTGAATGTATTAAGGAAGTTTAAAGGCATCCATAATGAAAGAAGACAATAAAATACGAGAAAACTACTTATAGAGAAAAAAATTAGTTATTTTAATCTCATAATTGGATTCCAAGCATCCAAAAACCTTAGGAACTGGTCTGGTTTGCAGAAAACCAAAATTAAAATATACTGAATTGGGTGGTCAAAGGGTTAGTCAACTTCTTTTCAGACCAAACCGATTGGTTTGAACCGAACAGAGAAGGAGACAACACATGGACAAATAAGGAAATGAAATGTGTAAAGATAGCATGGCAGTGACATGAATGATGTGGTAGATGTGACATGAATGATGTGGTAGATGACTAAGATTCTGGGTTATATGGTAGATGATGTGGCATTGGCATGTTAGATGACATGGCGATGATATGTATCTCCCTTCCTGTATCTAAACAACATCTTTTTTCCTTGGAGTGAAACTGTATTGTTTAGGTTGTCTTCTTCCTAAAAAAAACCTATAACTAGGGTTTCAGAGATCAATAGTTATTGACGACGCGTGGGGGCCTGTGGAGCTAATTTTGAAGCTGAATTTTATGTTGTTGTTATCTACTTAAGAAGATTAGCAATTTGTTATATGACAAATTATTTTTGGAGCAGATTTAAGAACCCAGAATATGAAAGCAAAATGCTTGAGAGAAAGAATGGAGAAGGCTCCAAAATTTTGAGTCCTTTTATTATACATGAGACTCTAATACCATGTAGAAATAGCGAATGAATAGAAAATATATAAATGCTCTTTATATTTTAGTGTGTGAATAATATGATTTACATCCACCTATTTATATACTCTAGGTGTCTCTAACTAAAGTAACAAATTAATCTAGCATTAATGCACATCATTTCAGGAGAAAATAAAGGCTAATTATAAGGGATAGTTGACTGAATAAGGATTATGTGAATATTTATTGATATACACTAATTGTTTGTGCATGTATCGGTAAACAAAATATATATTCTAATATCTACATCAATGTTATGCATACATTTAAATGAAAAGAACCTTTGTATATTGCAGAAGAAAGAAATCTTTATGGCCATCAGGCTATTGTTCTAATTGTAGCCGACTATTATGCTATTATACATGGCTAAAGTGCACGTTTACGTGTTCAAGAAACTTCTGTTCTACTTCTAATTGTAGTTGGCCATGTTGCTACAGTTAGAATAGAAACTGAAAAAGATGGCATTCTCCTTCTCCCAATAAGTATGCTATTCACCCATGAGCATTTTCCTTACTGGTGCTTTTAACATGCTGATCGAATTTATTTGGTTTATGTAGCTTCTCAGAAGGGACAAGGACCAGAAATCAAAAACCAAATATTGAGGAGCTACAAAGTCAGCAATTAGAGTCAGCAGTGATTGCAAAACCTGCTTCTCGTCGTTGGTTTCGTCGCTACTCATGTTGGTCATGGTGCTCTATACCATGTTGTGGTTGTTGCTAAAGAAATTGACTACTTAGTACGCTAATCATCATCCCTCCTGAAAGCACCTTTGGATCAATTTAGAAGAATTGTCATTCCAAAGTGATCAAAATTCACTTGTAATACAATTTTCAACCAGGACTACTCACATAGCACATTAGTGGTGGTTATTCATAATCACCCACTTACTGAGTACATATTTTAAATTGAAATATATAATAGAGATTAAATGAGTAATTTTATTTATAAATGAATAAAATAATACTTTTGTTTTTGTTAGTTGGGATAATTGATGTCCAAAACATCAATATTTTTTGTTAGATGTATTCTTTTTTTAATTTTTATTTCTACTAATCTTTCTCTTCTTCCTTTTTTCCTTTTCGTTAAACAAAGTCAGCATTGGGTTTTGTCAAACATCTTAAGTTCAATGAGGGACAATAAAGATGAGCTACTATTTTATGTTATCTTCAATTTCAATATTGAGCCTAGGAACTTGGTCATTGATGATTTAGCTTATGCGAACCTTATAAAGTTTCATTGACAAGTTGAAAATATTAGAAAGATAAAAATAACATCAAATATATTAAAAAAATATTACCTTCCCATAAAAATAATAAGCACCTATCTGTAAAAAAACATATTGTCATCTTAACAGATAAGTCACAACTTCACTTTAATATGAGAATATCATGTTTTAATATAAACTATACCAGAACTCCATACATTTAATATCACTTATTTAAATAAAAAATATCACCATTCATAATAGATAAGTCAAATCTTTACTTTAATATGAGAACATCATTACTGAGTACAAAGAATAACATGACTCATTACAAACTATACTATGATTACATACATCCAATACCACACACACACACACACACACATATAATACCATAACTCATCACATATAAGTCTCATTTTCACTTCGATATGAAAATATCATCTTAATTACAAAGAATACTAGCCTTAATAAAAATTATACGAGGACTCTATACATTTAATATCATGCCTCTTTACAGAAAATACTACCACTCATAACAAATGAGTCACACTTCAATTTAATATGAGAATACCACAATGTAGTATAAAGAATACTGTGTATAATCTTCATACATTTAATGCTAGTCATATGTATAAATAATACCAACACTCATTACATATAAGTAACAACTTCACTTATAGAGATTCATATATGAGTATCAAGAATACCATACCTTGATACAAACTATACTAGGATCCCATCTATCCAATACTATGCTAATATGCAAAAAATACCACCACTCATAACAGATAAGTCACACCTTCAATTTAATAGAGAATACCATCATTGAGTTACAAAGAATATCATGACTCAATACAAACTATACTAGGACTTTATACATCCAATACTATGCCTATGTACATAAAACACCACCACTCCTAATAGATAAGTCACACCTTCATTTTAATATGAAAATATCATTACCAAGTACAAAGAATACTGTTAGCCCCTGAATTTTTTTTATGTTATTTAAGTATGATTAGAGCAATTTGAAGTCTTGATGAATTAAATTAAGTTGACATTAATTAAGTATGATAGCATTAATGAGGATTAGGTAGTATGAGTAAATGTAATTAAATGTGTTAGTTGGGCTTTAAAGGTCAAATGGGCTTGAATGGGCTTAAGTGGCTTAAAGAGAATATAAGAAGGAAGGGAAATAAGTTGGGCTTTGGGCTTTGTGGGCTTAAGTGACTTAGTAGGAGTATAAAAGAAGAAGGAAATAAGTGAGTAGTAGGTTAAAGAAGAGAAGAAACGAAAATTAGAGGGAAAAGGGAGAGAGAGGGTCGTGAGAAGAAGGAAAGAAGAAGAAAAGAAGAGAGCTTTGTAGGGTTTTGATTTTCAAGTGTTCAAGGAAG
>JANKOD010000003.1:16290756-16307079 GCA_026284645.1 Erythroxylum acuminatum | reverse complement strand
ATGCCATAACACATATCATAGTGCAATTTCCATAAACCATCATTTCAAGCAAGTCAATTAGCACACAATAACACAAATAATGCATTTTACTCATTGCACAACAACTATAAATAATTTACTCCCCTTAAAAATCTAGGAAATTCCAAATTCAATGGCTTCCTTCTTCTTGCCCTCGGATAAGCTCTTGATTTCCTAAACACAAACAAAATTCCATGAATTTCAATTTTGTTGGAAAATCCCCAATTTTTAATAATCACCATAAACCCTAATTAAGCCTCAATCTAACATATCCATGGTTCCTATAGGTTAGAAAACTCTAACCCTAACGTAGAAACCCCAAAGCCCTATGGAATCCATCATCTTCTTCTTCCTCCAACCATACACACACAAACCCTTCTTTCTCTCTCTAGAACTTCTCTATCTCAAAACCCTAACCTATTTCTTCAATAAACAAGATGAAAAGAGGAAGAACTCACCTTAAAAGCCTTGATTCCTCTTCCATTCCATGAAATCTCCCTTCTTTCCCTTGAATTTTCTCTTCTCCTTTCACGACTTCTCTTCTCCTTTCACGACTTCTCTTCTTCCCTCTTCTTATTTTTGTTTTTTTCTCTCTTCTCTCTCATGACTCACGACACTCTCCTCTTCTTCTTTTAATTTTTACCCTCTTATTACTCTTTAACTTCCCATTTTACCCCTCATTAACAAGACCTTTCCAATTATGCCCTCCTTTGTCTTTTAACTCACATCTTGTTCTTCTAATTTCTTAACCAATTATCATGGAACAATTGAAGGAATTTGCTAACACTTCCTTCTAGAAAAATGTTCCTCATTGTCTTAATTTTCTAATGACACCAAAATCATTCAATTTGGTTTGGTAATTTGAAAATTATAACCCAAACATTTCCAAACTATCCTTACATTGAAACAATATTTCGTGCTCAATTTCCATCCAAAAATTGAAACTCTTAGAGACTAAATTAAAACTCAATTTCATCAGATAATTTGTAGCCCTATTTCTCTAGTTTAATTCAAATAAAAAATCATCTCATTTCGATAACTAGAGAAAGAGTTATGGCTAAAACACCGAAGCATGTTCAATGTAACATTTTTCCAACTTTTAACTTCCAACATTTCTTATATAATAGTTCTAACTTCCCAGAACAATTTGGGATCCAACATCAAGGCTCTTCTCAAGTCTCTTGGTGTTTCTCATCATGCTCCAATATGCCTTTACTGTGACAACCAAGTGACTCACTACATTGCTTCTAATCTTTTCTTCCACGAATGAACAAAGCATATTGAAATTGATTGCCACTATGTCTGAGATCAAATTCAAGCTGACAATATTGTCACCGCATATGTTCATATATGTCAATAGTTGGCGGATATTTTCATGAAAACCCTTGGTCAACAATAGTTTCACTACTTACTTTGCAAGTTGGGCATTTGTGACCTCCATGCTCCAACTTGAGGGGTAGTAATAGGATATAATATTTGTAAATATGGCTAGTGTGCATATGTAGAGATATGGTCAACTAGAGATAGAGATATATTAGGCAAGGATCTTGTATTTGCTGTTATAGGCTAGCTAGGGTGTAAAGTCCCATCCTTTGTGCTGTATAAATGACGTGACACGGGCAATAATACATTAGGTTTTTACCCCACATACTTCTTTAGAAGAGGTTAACAATAAAACAAAATTGACTTTTGGTTATGTTTTTTTTTAAAATCGTAAATAAAAGTAAGTCTTTGCCATGCATAACCTTTGGCAACACTTTCTAAAATCATCGCGAAATGCTTAAATAGCTCTCCTTAAGTTCTTCAAAATCAAATAACTCTCTCATTTGAAATTATAAGTTATGTTCCAAACATCAAACTTTTAGCTAGCTGGTAGACGTAATGATTCTTTCATGAAAAAAAATGATGATTTTGCACTCAATTCACTGCCTTGCTCTTTTATAATGGAAACATATAAAATATTGGGAATGATACGGACTTATGTTTTTCATACATAGAACTTATTATACTCTTAGAAATGAATGCTCTTTCGTTAGCTGAAAGATTCCACCCTTAGTTGGCTTGAAGTATCCTTCCATGAGTTTCTTCCTCCTCAACTGCAACAACAAAACAGCCAGTAAATCATAAAATTTCAATAGCTAGGATAAACAACTATTCTACCGTATCAACAAATGTACTCTAATTATCCCATCATATGAGATAGATGTGAGAGAATAATTTCACAGCATAGTTCAGTGTTCTACTATCGAGCAATATCCCATAACAATGTACTGTTAGATGTAAAAGGAATAATTAACTGACCTTCACGAGCATTGGTTGAGATTGGAATAGGAGAGTTGGTCGCTGGAGGATGAGAATTAAGTGAAGAAGCTACGTCATTTCGAAGAAGAGAAGCCACAACCCCTCTCACCTTCTCTACGACCCCTACATCTCCAGGGGATTTCCGTGGAGTTATTGCCTGAGATATCACCTGAGAAAGTGCCCTCTCATCATCCCCAGGCTCAAACTTGTTCATTATATACTCCTTCACTGAAACTCCTTTATCCCATATATGCTCACGGGGACTAGCTTGGTCAACCGTTTCTGCTGCTGCTGGAGCTGGGGTTGGTTCAGCTTGGTCTGATGCTCCTGGGACTGCGTTGGCATGTTTCATGTCTACTGCAGATGATGCAAATGCAGCCGTATTTTTTGTTTCAATGGAAAGTGTTGATGGTGGTTTGACTGGAGATAATGTTGCAGGACCTGGAGATGCAGTTCCTGAGGTTGAAGCAGCAAGAATTTGGATTTTGCCAGGGGTCTTAGAATCCGTGTTGTGTGCTGGCTTCCCGGTCACATTCACTGTCTGTTTCCTGGGAGATTTGTCCTTTTCCTGCTTGTGACTTGTACAAGTTTGAACAGATATTGGCTTGTAAGAACGAGGTGATGACTTCTTATCAGGAGTATCGTAGTTGACACTGCTTTTCAAAACATGCTTCTCAGATATCACAGGAGTTGCTCTCGGATGTTGTCGAGCTGATTCCTTATACCGCTCAGGAGCCATCTCTGATTCATACACTACACAATGAAAACAAGTCCGGATTACAAAGTGCCTGGGACATACTCTAAGAAGCACGGATATGGACACGCAGGGACGTAGCCAGACACTGCATATATAGGGGGCCCAAATTTTTTTTTAAAAAATCTTGGGGGGCTCAAACCCCGAACAACAATATTTTTATATAAAAAAAATTAAAAATTAAAAAAATTTAACTTTTTTTAAAATTTTGGAGAGCCCAATGCCCCATTGGACCCCCCCTAACTACGTCCCTGATCATAATCACCATAGCTGTACACATATTCCACCTCTAACATCCATACAACCTGGTTATGAGAACTTTAGAAATGGTGTAGAGAACAGTAAGTAAGAAATGTTAGCCCCTTTAGAGCCTATATCTATTTATAATAGGGTTTAGATCTTTTAGTAATTTAATTGAATTATAATTCTAATTTCAATTAAACTTTAATTAGAATTATAAACAATTCCAATTAAATACCAGTAAAGTCTAAATGTGATCGAATATCTCTACTGATTCTTATTTATTAAATATCTCATATTTAACCTTTAGAATTTCTTAAACTTTACAATTAAGTCCAACTTTATTAAATTATCCTTTTTCTTTTTAATTGTTTTTTGTGTATAACTCATTAGGTTCCTAAATATATTAGTAATGGATATAATTATAATTTTAAATCATATTTAGGATTAGATAAATTAAACCCATTTGATTTATATTTAATTCTCTAATTATAATTTATATACATAGATCAAAATTAGCATCTAGCATAACATCATGGCTATGCAACTATTAGGAACGTTAAAGAGGTTTGACTAATTTTTCACGCATGATTTTTTATATAATTTAATTCTTTCATTACTTAATGTTTCAATTAGATATAGAGTATAAAATTAATATCTACTCTATTTGAGTTGAATCATATTAGTTCTCTATAATTAGTAATTGATTTTATTAATAATATTTGAAAATTATTTTCAAAATATGATTTTACCTTTGGTAAAGATTTATCAAATTAATACTAATCAAGAAAAATAAAACATTCTCCCTAATCACTTTAGGGTGATGAATCATATATTAATCATCTAACTACCTTCATCTAGTTCAAGTTATATTCAATGATTACTAATTGAGTTAACGTTGACTATGCTAAAAATTATGTCACAAAATGTAATCCAAAACTAAAAATATCTACCACAAAAGGAACGACAGGTATTCAAAATCTTATTAACAGAGTTGATGATACATAAAGTCAAAAATTTGAGATGTTGAATGTCATAATCAAAATTTTGAGATGTTGAATATATATCTATTCTCAGCCAGGTTATAATTTTAAATTATAAGTACATTTTTATGTTAAAAATGAATATTTTTTTTTGAAACTAAAAGGATTCATTAAAGTAAAATGAGAAATCAAAATCGAGGAAGCAACTAAACCCAAAGTCAATAGGCTTTACCCTATACAGTCGGACCTAAGCTTCTTCCGAATTGATTACAAACGCAAACGAATCAGAACAAACAGTAGAAACAATACTACTAGGGATAACATCCCAAACAAAACGGTTTGCATGGAATAAAGCGACCCTTGTTAACGAATGAGCTGCCTTATTAGCACTCTGCGAAGTCCATTGAACGGACAAATGTTGGAAGTGAGCCATGAGTGATAAGTACTCAGCAAACACTACACCAACCTCTAATAAATTACTGGAAGACTTAATAAGATTGTTTATTACTTCTAGACAGTCCGACTCCAGAACAATTCTATCAAGATGTCCACTCCAGAGCTTCTTTAATGGAAACTGCTTCAGCCATGAAAGCATCCACACAACAAGGGATATGACTCGAGAAAGCTTTCACAAACCGACCCTGGTCATCTCTGAGCACAACCCCAAAACCGGAACTATTATCTCTAAAACTTATCTTTAAAAAAGCTTTTACAAATACTCAAAAATAAACGTAAGTAAAAAGCCATACAATCAAATTAGTCATACTCTTATATCATAAAACTAATCAAATTGCAGCTTAAGTTAATGAGTAAGACTCGTATATTATCTTACGACTTACTTCTTGTGCGAGTTGAGCAACTATAATGTATGACATATCCTCTAATAAATATTAAATACAATACATCATAAATTCCTAAAAAAAAAGGTATGGTAACGCGAATGTAAATTCCTCCGGTCCTCGATGCTTTAAAATCATGCCTCATTTCTCTACTAACCTAACCATTAATACAATATATAAAATCAATTAGTGATTATCTATTAATAACTCAATGAGAGTTTATTAAAAAAAATACATATTCTTCTGTGTATTGTACATACAGAGAAACGAACATTCTTTGTGCGCAGAAACCGCTTGATTCTGCCAAGGAAAGGAACAGGTGACATGAGCCCCATCATCAGGTTATTATTCAATGCCATTTAATATAATCAATTTGGACTAGCTGGTGCCATCTATACCATATCAAAGAATTCCTGGGAATTGTTTAACAAAAGATGATGACTTTTTTAGTTCAGTAAGGAGGATTTGTTCAATTTCAACACATAATCGATTAAACAAGAAAGTAGCATTTTTACTGTTCCTATCAACTTCTCTATAAGTCAAGAATTCCGCAAGCAAGTTGATAATCAAATTCCTTTTCAGCAACCTGCAGGTCCAGGCTAAAGAAGTTCCCATCTCTAATTTTATGATCGAAAATCCATGATTCCAATCCTCAAATTCCTCCTGGTCCTTTTCATTGGCCAAGTATGCTGAAGGTTTCTACCAACTTTTAACAACAACAACAGTTGGTCCACGACGGAGGAGCCGCCGTGTGTTGACAGTCTGATCCATTAATTGACCCAAGCACATGGACCCCAGTTCTCACCGGTAAAGTCTACGAGGACCCACCTCCCATAGACCTACCAAAGGTCACTGCTTCAATGAAAATTGGACTTTTATGTTTGTTTATTGAGAAAGACAAACAAAGCTTTTCTTCTCCTGTTTCCTGATTTTCCCTTGAACCAGACTGGAGCTTAAAAACGCGGTTTCCTGTTCCCTATAAAACAAGAAAGTACTTTTCTTTACCTGTTCTAGTCTCTCTCCTTTCTTCGTTAGGGAAGGGGAGGTCTGGAAGTGATTTTCTGTTCTGGGTTTGTTTCATTGTCTCGTTTACTCCGACTGTTATCTTGTGAAAATGATGTGTAATCTGTTGCAAAAGGCAACCCTTTTCTGTTTTTTGTTCTGTTCTCTCTCTTGGGTTTATGGAGAGAAGTCGGTTTTGCTGGAACTCAAGTCCTCTTTTTCTGATCCTCGTGGAGTTCTCTCTAGCTGGGACCCTAATAACACTGATTGCTGCTCCTGGCATGGTGTCTCATGCAACTCCAAGCACGAGGTTGTCTCGTTGAATATCCCCGGTGATTGTGATCAATGGAGAGGTAATTTATCGCCAGAACTTTCTAGTTTAAAGTATTCACAGTTTCCTTTTCGTGGATCTGGAATTGAAAGAACATGTTTGAACCTCGGTGGGAAACTGAGGGGAAAGTTACTGCCTTTGATTGGTATGCTTAGTGGGCTTGAAGTTTTATCACTGCCTTTTAATGAACTGAGTGGTGACATACCTGTGGAGATATGGGGTTTAAAGAAATTGGAAGTGATAAATCTTGAAGGGAATTTGTTCACTGGGAAGTTGCCAAAGGGATTCATTGAGGTGAAGAGATTACGGGTTTTGAATCTTGGTTTCAATAGACTTGATGATGAGATTCCCATTTCCCTGTCGACTTGTGTGGATTTGGAAGTTTTGAACTTAGCCGGTAACAGGCTGAAGGGATCGGTTCCGATTTTCCTTGGTGCTTTTAAGCAGTTGAGGGGGCTTTACTTGGCAAATAATGAGTTTAGTGGCACAATTTTACCTGTTTTTGAAAGTAGCTGTCACTATCTTGAGCATCTTGATCTGTCTGGGAACTTTTTGATTGGTCGAATTCCTGGTAATTTGGGGAATTGTCAGCGCTTAAGGACACTTTTGCTGTCCTCAAATTTTTTTTCAGGTCCCATTCCTCATGAACTTGGCTGGCTTAGGAGGCTCGAAGTTCTGGATGTTTCAAGAAACAACATTAGTGGATCAATCCCTGCTGATCTTGGAAATTGTCTTGATTTGGCAGTTCTAGTCCTTTCAAACCTTTTTGAAACGTGGCTGAAAGAAAATGATATAATTGGTAAAGCACCTGATCGGCTGACAAATGTTGCTAATTATGAGTTTAATCAATTTCAGGGGCCAATTCCTACGAAGATTACTACCCTTCCGAAGCTAGGAATACTGTGGGCACCAAAAGCAAGCCTTAAAGGGACAGTTCCTGCTGATTGGGGTGCTTGTAAGAGCTTGCAGATGGTGAACCTAGCTCATAATGGTTTGAGTGGAGAAGTAAATGGAGCTTTTAAAAGATGCAAGAAGCTGTATCACCTTGATTTGAGCTCAAACAGGCTAAGTGGGCAGCTTGATGAGGAACTTCCAGTGCCTTGTATGATTATATTTGATGTTAGTCAGAACCTCATGTCTGGTCCCATCCCCAGATTTAATTACAGAATTTGCTCCCGCTACCATTCGTCGTACCCAGGTTTGGACCTTGTCAAAAATACTGATCCATTATCTAGGTATTTGTCCCTCTTTATGCACCGAACTCTGAAGGCAAGTCATTTGCCATTTTCTGCTGCTAGCTCACCAATGATTCACAATTTCAGTGGAAACAACTTCACTGGCTCAATCAGATGGATCCCTGTTAGACCAGGTGGATTTGGAATACGTACTGATTATGCTTTCCTTGCCAGTGGAAACCAGCTCACTGGAGCATTCCCTGGAGCCATATTTGCTAAGTGCAGTGAACTATATGGCATGATTGTTAACATTAGCAAAAACAGAATACGTGGTAGCATTCCATTGAAGATTGGTGCAATGTGCAGATCTCTTCGATGTTTGGATGCCTCTAATAATCAAATTTCCGGGACCATACCTGAAAGTCTTGGAGAATTGAAGTCCCTTGTTACCCTTGACTTCAGCGGTAACAAGCTGCAGGGTCAAATTCCTTCTACTCTCTATCAATTGAAGTTCTTAAAGCATGTCTCTTTTGCTGGCAACAATGTAACTGGTTTCACTGAGGATATCGTGAATTCCCAAAACCTAGCTGCCCCTGTGCTTGAGAGAAGCAATATTTCAGGGCAAAATTTTTCAGGTTTCCAATATGTTAGATCCTTGTTTACAGTTAACGAGTCCAACAGTCTCTATGTGGCATTGCCCAAAAGTAGTAAGGGTATAAATTGCGGCAATAACAGCAAAATTTCTGTTCAGAATGCATGGTTTACTATGAGACTCTCCAAGGCATCTTCACCATCCTCAAACAGCAGTGATTATCAACGAGAGACTGATGATTCATTACAATCAAAAGCTAATGACAGTGGGTTTAACACAATTGAGATTGTATCAATTGTATGTGCTTCAGCTATTGTCACTGTTCTTTTAGTTCTTGTCTTTCTGTTCTTTTATACCAAAAGAAAGACCCCAAATGCCAGAGTTGAGGTTGCTGAACCAAAGCAAGTTAAAGTTTTTGTTGATGTTGGGGTTCCCTTGCTATACGAGAATATTGTACGAGCAACAGGGAATTTTAACGCTAGCAACTGCATTGGTAATGGAGGTTTTGGTTCCACATACATGGCTGAACTTTCTCCAGGAACACTTGTAGCCATTAAGAGGCTTGCTATTGGAAGGTTCCAAGGTGCTCAACAATTCCATGCTGAGATAAAGGCTCTGGGAAGAGTGAGGCATCCTAACCTTGTCACATTAATAGGGTATCATGCCAGTGAAACAGAGATGTTCCTTATATATAATTATTTTCCTGGAGGTAATTTGGAGGACCTTATTAACGAAAGATCAACAAGAGGTATTAGTTGGAAGATCCTTCACAAGATTGCGTTGCATATTGCCAGTGCACTTGCTTACCTACACGATCGTTGCAATCCTAAAGTCCTGCACCGAGATGTCAAACCTAGTAACATATTGTTGGACAATGATCTTAATGCTTATCTGTCTGATTTTGGATTAGCTAGGCTTTTGGGGACTTCTGAAACTCATGCAACAACTGGTGTAGCCGGAACCTTTGGATATGTTGCACCAGAATACGCTATGACATGCCGTGTGTCCGAGAAGGCTGATGTTTACAGCTATGGAGTGGTGTTGTTGGAGTTGCTATCAGATAAGAAAGCCTTGGATCCCTCCTTTTCTGAGCATGAGAACGGTTTCAACATTGTCTCTTGGGCCTGCATGCTGTTGAGGCATGGTCGAGCAAAGGAGGTCTTCAATGCTGGGCTCTGGGACTCGAGCCCCCATGATGATCTGGTGGAGATGCTGCATGTCGCTGTCACATGCACTGTTGATAGCCTTACACACAGGCCGACCATGAAGCAAGTTGTCCAGAATCTGAAGCAAATTCAGCCTTCCTAGTATCAGCAAAAAGCTCCGGCTGCGTTCAAGTAGGGTAGGAACTGAGGAACTGGGGAACCTTTTGTGTCTGTACATAGTATCGTTATAGCGGAAATGCCTCATAAATAAACTCCAAAGGCTGTTTATCACATAAGAAAATTCCTATAGCTTGGCCGTCATGAATAGTTTTTGTTTTTGTTTTTTATTGATTTTAATAAGAATTATAAATAATTTAATTTAATATTTAATTAATTAAAATTAATTATTAATAAGAAGTATAAATAATTTAATTTTATCTAATAATTTTATGTAACTTTTATTAATAAATATAATTAAATAACATAGTACCCTCCACACCATCTATGTAACTATACGAAGGAACGTAAGAGTTGTAATAAACATAGTACCGTTCACATAGTCCATATAATTATATGCAACAAAAGACTATAAATTTGTTATCTCAATTTCTTATTCCAAAACCATATACTTCTTAACAAAATTTGTGAAAAAAGTCAATTTATATCAACTGCAACAATTGATGAGGTTCAACAAAAAATGTTCATAGCAAGAATAATAGGTGGATTTTAATTGTACCTCAAACACCCACATATGATAACTAGACAATAACACATCTAACACAATCACAAAGCGTAAGAGAGTAGTTATACATGTGTTTTTTTTTTCATTAGAGTAGCGATAACATCAAGCGGTACTGAAGAGAAAATAATAGAATTTTAGGCTATTTTTAGTTGAGTAATTATTAATGCAATGGAATGAATTGTAATATTATTCCATCATTTGAGATAAATGTTTATACTGGAATGAAGTGAAATGGGATGAATGAGGAGGGTTTCATATTACATCTCCTTCCATCATAAATAGTAAAAATAAGTTACCTTCGATTTGGGAGATTTAGGATAAAATGCAAAATGATAAACAACATTTCACTATATTACGTTATGAACCATTCCATCCCTCTCAAACAACAAAAATAAAATGGTCTTTTAAATAGTTTAAAGAGGGTTAGGTAAAGCAATGGTAGGGATAATAATACTAAAGAAAAAAATTCATAAACAAGATTAAATAAAACTTGGTTTTTGATAGTATAATTCCTTTAAACAATAATTTCATTGGCACAAAATAATTCTTCTCATTCTTTAACAAGTATCACAACTTTTTCTCTTTTTCTTTTCAATTGATATACTTACAACAAATAAGTTTCAAATTTTGGACTTGTTCAGGTAACTTTGGAGATAATATCAAATTATAACAATGAAGCACTTAAGAAAAAAAAAATAACAATCACCATGTACTAACAATCATAGGCATATCAGACATTTCCTTTAAAATTTCACACGTCTCAAGCAATCAAGTAAATGCAAATTCCTTCGGGGCTTAAAAATAATGAATTTTTTTTAAGAAAAATAAGTTAAAGGCTATCAATATGGCTATAATCAATCAAAAAGCTTAGTCTCAAAAGTGGTTACTCCTAAAGGATAAAATAGGTTAAATAATAATCAAATAAAATAGGTCAAAACAGAGGGTTAAATCTAAAAGCCATTATCATTGTAATGCCTCTAGTTTAAAATGTGGTCTTAATACGAATAATAAAAGCAAATTCTAAAATCATCCAACTATGCATGATGAAACATAATAAAAAATATAAAGAGAACATCAAATAATGATATATTGCTCTTAGGCTCAAAAGCTCACTATTAGGTTTCATATGCGTAAATAATATGCAATTTTCATTCAAATTAACTATCTTAATCTCAATACACTATAACCAGAAAATTATTTAAATTGATACCAATTAAGAACGGGACAATATTCTTCCTAATTAGTTGAGGATTTTTAAGCATTTATTAACTTACTTAATTATCCATATATAATTCATACTATATATCTAAGTATCACCAACTGAGTTATTATAAATATTATAGGTCATGAATAACATCAAAACGTACTAATTCTCATAAAAATTATCTTGGTAATCTCGAATTTAATGATCAATTATGCAACTATTATAATTGAAAAATCTACAAACACCCAAATAACATTCCATTCAAAAACTAGAAGAGGAAGGTAACTGGAAACTACAAAAATTGAAGTATCTTACCCTTAGAGACTGGACCAACCAATGGTGGGAAACGTATGGAAACCTAAAGCCAACTCTCAGTCCTCTTCTAACCCTCCTAACCTAATTCAATCTTCATACTAGAACTTCCTTAATCTAATAACCTTAGAAATTTTAAACCCTCCTTCTCTAACCTTACTAGGAAATATGCCTAAAAATCCTAACTCTCTTGCACAGAGGCCCTTGACTGTCCTTATCTCATCCTACTAAATAAATTAGACAATCTAAAGACTACTTTAAACACCAAACTAGAAACAACATCCATAAAATTACCTCAATCCCATTCAATATATCCAAACTCTTCTATCCACTCAAACCAACAAACTTAAAAGATTAATGAAGAGTTTTAAGAACACCTAGCACTACAAGAAAAATGGAGTTTAGTGATGAAAATTACCGACGGAATGTCTACACATTCCGTCAGAAAGCTTAGTTACCAATGACACTTTTCAGGAATGCCCCCATTCATTCAGAAGCAAACACCGGGCCTATATTTGGACTAAACCTACAGAACTAACATTCCAATTTATGTAAATTCCTATAAGAATTATAATGCAGTTGTGTAGCTTTGTACAATTTTAGGTACATTTACAGCTATCTCATGTCTTCTCCGAAAAGCTTTATTAACAGGTACAAATGCACAAATAAACCCAACTGAAACAAAATAAGTTTTCTTATAACTATCTATCTCTATATCAACATCTTTTTACGCGGTATTTTTTTTACGTGGAATTTTTATCTCAACATATGATCTGTTTTGTTGCAATTTTATTTGAAACATTCAAGTTCGAAGTGTATCTACGTGCTTTATAGCTTTATCAACATTAAAGAAAGCCTTTATATTCCTGAGATGTCACCTAGCATACCAAAGGAAAAATGGCGAAAAGGATCTCAAGTATTCTATGAAGTGATTAGGTGGATGTCCTCCATCTACCGTTAAAAATTTGGGAAAGATGCAGCAGAAAAAAAAGATTAACAAAAGAGAGGAAACTAAGAGATCATAACTTACACTGTTAGCTTCTGTTCACATTACCATATTTGTACAAACAATTGATGGAGATTTATGGTTCAAAAAGTTGTTGAGGCAAGACATGGCTACTATAACTTATTGATGTGTGTGAATTTCAGTGGACAACCTTAGTTAGAAGACATGCGCAAATTATTGCGAATGACAATGTGGTTTTTCCTATCTTCAAGAAGTTCTGTAAGGTATATGTGTTGGTGTTGTCATTATTGCTTTTGTTTTATGGAGGACTACAAACCAAAGCTCTTAGCTATGCACATTTTTTCTTCAAAAAGAAAGAAAAGATAACACTTAAATGGTATCTTTAATGATAAATCCGTCAACTTGCCATTCCACAAGAGGCACAATAGAAAGGTCGCTCCCTAAATGGTAAGAGACCCTAAGGACCACTGATGAAACTCTAGTGATAGAGTAGCAAAAAGAAACTGAGGAAAGGAATATGAATTTGAAGGATTCAAATTTCCTTAAGGACCATTCTCCTTTTACTCCTCATTCATACTCAAAAAGAACTGAAATTTTCAAAGAACATACATTTCATCAAACACCTTATATGCATCAGAAATTCATCCCAACATCACAACCAAAATCACGTCTTGTCCATTCTGTCACTAACATTTATACCTTAAATTTGTTTTCCAATAACAAAATACACAAATAAACGAAAGTAATCAAATACTTAAATTAACTTTCATCCAATATACGAAAAAACACATGACAGTGGTTGCAAAAATATCTGAAGCAATCCCCTCAAAAGCTAGCCTTCCCCCTACCATATATCGTCAGATCTGGCAAATAGTAACTCAAAATCCTCACTCTGTCTGAGGCGATAGATAGCAGAAGGGGTAGCGAAGGGTCTGAAAATGGAAATAACTAATCTCATTGGTGCTCTCCAATTTGGACTGACAACGTTAGATTAAGCTTGAGGTTGATCCATCTCACCACTGGGGATGAAGAAAATATAAAAAGCACAATCCCCTGCTAGACGATTGAAGGTCGATGTTACTTGTCAAAAATCGCTGACGCGATTCGAAAGAAAAGCCTCCGGATGTCACCAGAGCTTCGTCTCCCGCTCGCCGCCGCTAGCCCTAATCAGGTATAGGCTCGAAGTTTTGAGATAGGAGAAGTTTGTTTTGCCCTTTTGAGTTATCTTCAGTTAATGTAACACGACATAGCTTGTCCATTTGTATTGTGTGGCCACGTGGTCACTCACATGAATAGCCGGTGTAATTCCTTCTTATTCAATGAAATTTTTTAAATTTCTAAAAAAAATACCTCCACCGAAAGACACGATGACAGTGGCCAGAGAAGATAACATTGACGAGCAAAAGACGGTTCCATGACAGAGAAACCAGAGAGAAGAAAATCGCATGAAAGGAGATGCAACAGGAAGAAGGAAGAAGAAGACGCAGGTAGGGAGGTCATCGGGTAAGTTTAATGTAAAAGAAGACGACAACAAACGTCATTTTATTTTACTTTAAAAAGCTAAAGACGGAGTAAATGACGATGTTTACCTTGAAAATTTACCGATGAAAAATTTTCGTCGGTAAACTCAAAACTTTTTCATTCCGCTAACAATTCTCGCCTTCTTTACCAACGAGCATTTTATACCGTTGCTAAAGTTTGTCGCAAAATTTTCCATGATAATTTTCCTCCATATTTAGTAACGGATATTAGTACCACTGCTAAACGAAGTTTTTTTGTCAATGTTATCGACGGAAATTGATTTTCTGTCGGTAATTTGCAACAATTTCTTTTCCGTCAGTAATTTTCCGTCACTAATTCCTGCTTTTCTTGTAGTGTAGTCTATAAAAACATGTAGAAAAAAATGAATCTTAATGGAATATCTCACAAAGAAGATCAAGTAGGAAGTAAAAAGGTAAGGGCGTGATAACCATGTTTATAGCTTAAAATAAAAGGGGCTTAAATTGCTCCAAAAAAACAACGAGCAATAAAAGTTTACATAAAGAAGAAAATTCCAAGTTTAATAGGCTTGTTGGAAAAAAAAATCAAGGTGACAATGTTGAATAAAGGCTTAAGGTTCTCATGCGAACAATGGAACATAATTTCAAATCATGCATTTCATAGGCTAAGGATAATCACTTTAGCCAATAAATAAAAAAATCAAATTCTCGGAACAAAGCAATCATATAAGTTCATTCACATAGAGATATACTCAATGTTGATGTCAAAAAAAAAGATCACATTTATCTATGTTGCAAATCATGCTTTCCAAAGAAATAAGTTATATGGAGACATTGAGGATATAGCTAAAACAATCAAAGGGCCATGGACAGTCATAAAAGATCTTAATTATATATTCCACTCTTATGAATTTGAAGGCTCAGGAGGTAATAAAGGCAAGATGGATAATGACTTCAAAAAATGCTTAAGTAGCTCAGGGTTGAATGATCTCTCATTCAGAGGGAACATATATACTTGGACTAATAAATAGGAAGGTCAATATTTCATCATAAAGAAGCTGGACAGAGGGTTAGTAAATTTGACTAGATGTTAAAATTTTCAAATTCAATAGCCTGGTTCAGTAATTATCGGCTTTCAGATAACACTCCATTTGAAACTAATACGGAGCCACAAGTAAGAAAGCTTAAAACTCCATTCAGATTCTTCAAACTTTTAGCAGAATTGGAAGGATCTAATAATATCATTACTTAAGGATGGGAAAAACCAATTAAAGCATAGGAGTCTTACAAATTAGTAACCAGGCTAAAGCTCATTAAAGAAGATCTTAAGAAGTTTCACAAAAAAAATTTCAAGTTGGAAATTCATCAGGAAGTGGAACAAGCAAGGAAGGAACTAAATGACATCTAAAACCAGCTAAATCTAGATCCCATAAATCAGGGATTGAGAATAAAGGAGAAAATCAAGCTTAATCACTAACTATTGGTCCTAGAATCTCACAATTCTCTTCTAAGACAAAGATCTAGAACTAATTGTTTGAAGGAAGAAAACTTAAACACGACTTACTTCTTTACAATCATTCAGGGTAGAAGAAATTCAAAAAAAATCACAAGGATCTCAGATTTAATAGAAATTCTCACTTTTGACCATGATAAACTAAAACAGTTAGCACTTAATCACTTTCAAGCCTTATTAGGATAAAAAATCCCTTCCATAAGCTTATTAGCAAAACTTTCCATATTTATTCAATCCCAATCAAAATTCTTACTGGCACCCATCACCGATCTGTCCCCAAATTTGTGTACCAACCCTGTGTTAGATCGGAAAAAGAAAACATGCTTTATTTGGAGAAACGGTAGATTTCAAAACTTTTAAAGAAATCATTTTGCAGCGGAAGCAACATATCCAAATCAACATGCCAATCCATACATGATATGGTATAAGTTCATAACTCCATTTAATGATGATAAACCATAATAAAGACCATCTTTATTTAGCATTTTAATGTCAAATGTGTGGCTACACATTTAACCTAATAAAAATTCGAAATTGCTACTTCTCCTTTAAAAAAAATTGTTTTAATATAATTAATCTAATTAATTACATTAAACCAAGATCTAGCCCATTACTAAATGTACATTTGGGCTTCTTTAATTAGACCAAGCCCAAGATTCAATTATGGGCTTCTAATTAACCTCCATTTATATTTCTTACTTAGCTT
>JANKOD010000003.1:16262611-16286085 GCA_026284645.1 Erythroxylum acuminatum | reverse complement strand
CAAGCGACCAACTTGATTATTCAACTGTGAATCAATTAATTCAAATTCTAATAATATACATGTTTCCCATACATCTCAATGTATATGTATATTATTTACAAAAGAATCTTGGTACCTTTTGACCAGATATATAATACTCACTCGAATAAAACCAAACTCTTTTGTTCTATTAATAATAAATATTTTCATTACAAAACTGTAACTGAAGAAAATAAAGTTACATGTAAATACACTTGCTTCCCAGGGCACTATATTTACATAACTCCAATATCCCATTAGATCCAAGCCATCTATTTGTGTGGGTCCCATATAAATAGATGGCCTAGATCTAATGGGTCAGGGTTGGTACACAAATTTGGGGACAGAAAATTTCATGCCCCCATCACCAATTCAGAAATGAAGAAAGCTTTTTTAGTTTCCATCCAAATAAACCTCCAAGTCTTGATTGCTTCAATGCTTTCTTTTTTTAAAAGTCCTAGAAATTATTAGAACCCCATATCTGTAAGATGGTCAAAGAATTCTTTAATTTTGGAACTCTTATCAAAGTATTAAACAAAACATTCCTTTCTTTAATACCCAAAATCCCTAATCCCTCCTCACCCATAGACTTCAGGCCAATATCTTATTGCAACATACTCCAGAAAATTATTTCAAAGATCTTAGCTTAAAGGCTTAAACTCTTAGTGAACTCTCTAATAAATTACTCTCAAACTAGTTTTGTTGCAGGTAGGAGCATTGGAGACAACTTATTGATAGCTCAACAAGTGTTCAAAGATTGCCACTCAAACAAAGACATCAGAAGCTGCGCCATAGAGATTGGCTTTACCACATCTTTTGACTTACTTGACTGCTCTTTTTTGCTTCACATTCACCACGATTTTGGATTCCCTACTAAGTTTACTAATTAGATATACCAGTGCATTTCCACCCTATCTTACATGCTCTAATCAATATGGAAGCAACACAAGTATTTAGAGGAGCAAAAAGCATTAGAAAATGAGATCCTATATCTCCTTATCGATTTGCACTAACTATAAAGGTTTTTATAATGATGATAAACCATAAGATAGCTCAAAGGAGATACTTTAGATACCACTAAAAATCTAAAAGAATTAAACTCCTCAACATATCATTTGCTGACAATATACTACCACTTTATGAGGTTGACACACAATCAGTAAGGTTACTGCTTAAAGAGCTAGAAGAATTTGTAAGAATATCCAGACCGATTATCAATAAAGGGAAGAGCCAAATTATAGTTTCATCAAATTCTAAGCAGCTACACCAATACTTGGCTTAAATCTCAAGTCTTTAACTCTCAATAGCTCTAATCAAATATATGGGTTTACCACTTTCAACTTCAAGACTAACATTCTAAGACTGTAAGCTCCTACATAACTTAATACTAAATAGAACTTGTTGCTAAATATCTAAGAAACTTTCTAATACAGGAAGAATCCAACTAATAAAGTCAATCCTTAGTGGAATGCATATGTATTGGAGCTCTCATATAGTAATGCCAGCAAAAAACATCAAGGAAATCGAAAGGATCTTCAAGAACTACTTATGGACTGGGATAGGAAACAACAAAGGATGTTCCAACGTTAAATGGAGAGATTTATGCATCCTAAAATGCATGGAGGGTTAGCAATAAAGCCAATAAAAGGGGCAAATTTAAGGCAAAGTGAATTTAAGGTCTATTCAATGATAAAGAAATAATGTGGGTAAAATGGATAAATGAAGACTACATAAGAGGCTCTAACTATTAGACAATGAAACCCCTAACCAACTCTTCTTTAGCCATAAAACTAATTCTAAGCCTAAGAGAGGTAACGAGGAAGGGAATGAAGCATATAATTTGAAATGGGAAACAAATCAACTTTTTGTTTGATAATTGGGCAAAGCAAGGCCCTCTACATCTACACCCTACCTACCTTTCAAGTTAACATTCCTTATCACTGGACTCAAAGGTCAATTATGTTATACAGAACAACTAACGGTATTGTCCTACAAGAGGTTTGGGTACTCTTCTCCATTGCTTCCTAACCTATTTGCCTAAGCAAGATAACTAAGATAAGATCAGATCCTTCCAAAGGATTTTACAACATGCACAAATATGTTCGTCATACTAAACCAAAAAGAAGAGTGGTATAAAATAGTATAGTTTAAAATTAGAGTTCCTAAACACTAGCTCATTGGTAATGTGGTTAGCCATCAAGAATAGACTTTCTACACTTGATAGAATGAGTTTGATAGGAACAAAGAGTTGTATACTCTGTGAATCACATAATGAGAAAAAAATCGAATTCTTTTTTCATATGATTTTACACGAGCCATATGGAGAACTATAATGGGAACGTTCAACATATAATCTGGCCTACAACAATAGAGGACACCATAAACTGGATTTTGAGATTGAAACTCGACAACACTAGCGATCTAAAAATAGTTCAATTATGCACAAATCTAGTGATATTCGAAACCTAGAGGGAGAGAACTTGCAAAAGATTCCAAAATACAAAGTAAGAGGCAAAAATATAGGTACAGCAAATTTAGAGAAGCATACGGGGAATCATAACCAGAAAAAGGTTACACATACATTACAGCTCAACTATTGGAATAAGATGGAATCTAATTTAAAAATCATTGCAGAATTTAAGAAAGAAACATCACTAAAGAGGAAGAAAAATGATAGATCATCAAGCATCAGACTTAAAACTGTAAACAATGCTTAGATAAAAACATGGGGATTAAAATAGAAAAAAGTAGAGGAAGCTCATAATCTTACTTGTAGGGAGTTCAAACCATCAGACTTGCACAACTAATCTGAAGAGGTATTATGGACGGGGACAAACAGAGTAAGAAACATCAAAAGAGGGAAGAAAAAACAAAATAAATGTCTAATCAACAAGAGAAAAACTAAATTGACATTTGTCAAATTTAATAGACCAAATGAGGATTTTCAGACAAGTTCATTTTGTGACTAATAACTTAGCCTTTAGTTTAACTCAACATCTAGCATTTTATAAGATAAGGTTACTTACTTTTTTGGAAATGTATATTTTTTAATTTCAAAAAGACATTCCATTCAAAATCCTTATAATTAGGCCAATTTAGTAAATTTATTCTCAAATAAATACTCATACATTTGTTTCTACTTCAATTTATAAGATGAATTACTTATTTTATAAAAAAAGAAACACAACGTATACTATCTTTATGAGTTATTTGTATCTATTTTTAATAAAGCAATGACTAAAAACTCCTAATTAAAAAATATAATTAAACCTTAAACGTTAATTAATTAAACAAACACATATAAGACAAGAATACGTCTAATTAATTATGTATTAAAATCTATAACTAAGGAGTTGATTATAAAACATAAACCAACAATATTGAACATAGAAGATCAGAAACACATCCTTAGTTTTTAGTTTGAGGAGTGAATAAAAGTTACTGTTAGACCCATCGTTATTTTTCACCAGCAAGCGAGTTACCGCGACGCCTAGTATTTCTTTATCAAGTTCGTGCTTCTTATCACGCCAAGTTCTCTTACGAGAGCTCCATATTAAAAACCATCATCTATACTACGTCTACGTGCATGGCATAAGAGTACTGCCTGACAAAAAGTCTTAGCCGCCAGTTTTTCCTTTGCATACAGGCTTGACTGCTCACTGGTGAGATAACAAAGAGATCAGACAGAAGTAGTAGTAGCTCGCAGCCTCAAAAATCCGTTGAAAACTCTTCTAAAAACAAAAGAAGAAAAACCAAAACTTATTTTATGAAATTATCTGCCAATTTTAGCTTCCTAGTTCCCCAAGCTCTCTTTTGGCAATGACGGTTATGAAAAAGAAGTACCGGCGGGGTTTACAACTATATGCCGAAGGGGATGATCAACGTCACCTCCACCTGCATGTTTAACAAACTCCGCCGGGGAGAGAAATTTACCATGGCATACACACATTATTCTAACTTCCTCTCCCTTACCATACTTGTACAGGATGCCTTCTACTCTCCTCCCATTCGGACCATCTCCTTTTGTAAAGACACAAGGCATATCTTCCATTGGATTCGATCCTATTTCTGTGCCTCTTTTTTCTGCCAGGTCAACTTTCTTGGATGGATTCTCTAACTCTGATCTTGACATCGTGTACACGTTTTCGTTCATCCTTCTCCCTGAAGAACCTACAGCTTCTTGATTACTTAGTTCGTGTGCTGATTGATTACTACCAGTGCTTCTTGCTTCACCTATAGTACTTGACCCTGGATGCAAGTCATAAACAATGAGCATATGCACATAATTGTTTCCTCTCAAAATATCTCCGTCACTTGTACATCCCTTGCACATATGCAATTAAAATCTATGTACATTGATGACAAAGTGAAACGCAAAGATAATCCAATAGAGGAAGTCACACTAGTAATCATAACCAAAGATTTAACACACAAGGAAGGAAAATAGATGACACCAGAAGAGGCCAAACGCACGCCTATATTCATTCAGGAGAAAAGAATTCCATATATAGAGTCAAACACCACCTAGTCATTATGGCCATTGGCCACGAAAGCATGTTCAAGGGAGAATGAATCAATAAGCAATAGAAAGGTAAACGATAGAACGTTATAATGAAACCACATTTTGGAGCTGCTCAAATGTTCTCCAATATTTAGTTAGTTTTAAAGTATCAATCCTATGGGCCTCCATTCTACTTCCTGAAGTGCCTTTTATTTATAGATTGTATTCATAGTGTTATTTGAGTTCCAAGCATCTCTATATTTTGCACCAGAGTCCGAAAGTCAAACTCCACAACTTTCATCCCTTTACATTCTTCATGTTTGGGTTTGATTTTGTTATTCGTATGTTGCCGTGTTAACTAGGAAAAGCTACAAGTTTCAGCAGATTTTTTGCTACGGAATTGCTGATGGAAAAATGAAGAACTCATGTCACAGCAAGATCAAGTATCATAAAATATCTGCAAAACTACTTAAACATAAATTTCTGAAATAAAGCACTGAATAATATTGGGACAGCATAGATCAAGCAGAAATATTTGTCAATCAATACAATGTGATGTAATAGAGTAGTGAGCAAGTGTCCTTACTGTGGACATTTACTTTTGGGAAGAATGCGAAACACCTTCCATCTGGATTAGGAGTGTCTTAACTTTTCTTTAATTCATACAGAAGATAACAATAAATACTTATGAACCACAAACATTATCCATCTAATGTGTCTTAAGCGATGGAACCTTAATCTATAGGGAGACTAGTTTTTCCCACTACTGAACACAGTTAAAGATGGTGTCTATAGCTATAGGTTGCACCAAATCAACGAATATGTCACAATACTAGTGAACATATATTTGCAAATCTAGCCAAGAATTAGACCTTGTTCTCAAAACAATACACTTTTAAGAGTATAACAGGACCCAATAAAGACAACCATATAATTATAGCCGTTCTCTCAAATTTCATCTGCCATATCTGATTATTCAGCTAAGATGAAGACATAATATTTAACTGCTAACTGATGCTCTAGCACAACTATAGGACACGAATTAATTATTTTTGAAGCTATCTTAAAACTGAATCTGCCGGAGCTTCAAAAGACAAATACGTTACTTATCCATCCATTCTACATTGACGGCAACAATTACAAACAAAGTATCTTAGTTCAGTATTCCACCTCATTAGCTCCCAAGAGCACATAATTTAAGCAAACACGACTTTCTTCCTTCACCTGGTTCGATGATTTTGCGGGACTAAATGACACTCCAGTCTAAAGATCCTTACACTACTACTTCAATTGGTTCCATTTATCAGAGGTCAGAGACAATCCTAAGTTAGTTCCCTTCTTCAAAGTCCTCACAATTCAAAACGGAAAGACAGCGGAGCTAAAAACTCCGAATCGAAAGAGCAAGTCACGCCCAACTACACCGACAAGCAAATTGATCATTATTATAGTATGGAAACACGAAAGCTCCCACAGCACAGAAACAGTGAACTACATTGACAAGAGTAAGATGATAAGAAAGAGTACTTTGGACACTCTTACTCTCCGTCTCCGACAAGCCAGAAGAATTCCCTCCATGCGACTCCAAAGAACCTTGTGAACCCTGTTTCTGTACCACCAACCCTTGCAAGTTAGTACTCCTGCTCACATTCATAGTCCCAATAGCTCCATGTCTGCACCATGATTGCATCCAATTCCCTCTATTCAAATTCAATTCCCTCCTATCCTCCTCCAAATTCACTTCCCCTCTCACATTAGAATTCATGTTCTTTTGCTTCTCACTTCTCCTTCTCTTAGCCTCCATTCTTCTCAAACTCTGCATTTCCTTTCTCTTCCTCCATTCTTCTTCTGTCTCTGTAGGCAAAGAAGATGTCCTCATGAGAACAGGATATGAAACAGGTGGGGTGCTGAATACGTCATGCTCTCTGATTAGAGGTATGGAGCCAGCTATAGATGAGGATCGAGTCAGTCCTCTCTTTGTTGTCTTATCTACACCAAATCTGCCTCCCAGTGACAGGCCCAGATTTAGTTCAATCTCCTCTTTATCTTCTTCCTCGCTTACTGGTGTTCTATACTGCTTACTATCACTTGGTATAAACCTTTGCAACAGATCTCTCGGATACCTGCTAATTTCTAACGAAAGACTCTCCATCGATCTGCTGCTACTACTGCTTGTGCCTCTGTTTCTGTTCTCGTTTGCCTCCCCCATGTGTACAGTTTATAGAGAATTAATAACGGAGGAAAAAAGGGGGAAAAGCCAAGTTCTTTACTGGATTAGATAGCAACATATTGAAACATTGAGAACTACTACTAGTTGATCTGATTGAATGAAACCCATAAGTAAAAACTCAACAAGTTTTGAACTTGCTTGTCGTTATCAAAGAATCCTCGGAGTTAAACAACAAAAGCGTTGTAATTAAATCCCCCGAGGGCTGACAAAATGGCAAAACAGAACCGGTTCTAGTTTTGCTTGTTCTTTTCTCAACACTTACTTTCAGACCAAAAAAGAACGGAGAAAAAATCCCATCAGAAGTAATCAATAGAGAAGTGAAATGAGAGAGAAGAGTGTGGATTATTGAAAACAGGACCAGAAAGAGAATGGAAACCGAGTCGCATAGGTGGAGAGAGAGAGGCACACGGAGACAGTATGGGTTCGTGAATAAAAGATAATAATGTATATATTGAGTGACCAAAATACCCTTCTGCTCAGACAGGAAAAGTACCTGGGAGACAGCCAAGTGGCGATCATAAGAGCACCACATCGACACGTGGTTGTGACTGACAAACTTTTTTTTTTCTTTGTCTTTTCCTTTCTTATAATGTTTTCATTAAATAACGTCAATTGGTCAGACATAAGATTATTTTTTTATTTCTTGCAAGTCTTTCGTCCTCTTAGAAGCTATTCGTCCGAAGCCAAATGTGTTCTATATGAGGACACGTGTTGGAAAGCAAGCAGAAATGGCCACGTGTCCGACATTAGGCCTCTGGTAATTTGCCACGTGGATATGAAGAATTTCGGACGGGTTTTCGTGAGGATTTTGGGTATGAGAATTATACTTTTGACTTTAAGAAATTATCCAAAATAATTTTTAATTTCTTTTAAAATTGTGAAATAATTGGTCAATATATTGTAATGTATAATTTATAATTGTATTGTATAATATATCAACCATATCTCCAAAAATTTTAATAATAGAAATTTGAGATAGCAACAATCTATTTATTTTTAATAATATTATTTTCACATATTTCATATATAAATAAAAATCACAATTAATATAAAAAAGACCATTTATCATATAATTATAAAATTAAGGTCAATACAAAGTACTTAAAATGTTACAATTTCATCATATAATAAATACTAATTACATCTAAACATTAAATAGAGAGAATAATAAATATTCACAACTTTTTGAGTATTATAGTTCACAACTAGAGTTCATGTCGAGAAAACAATCAACTAGAAATGAAATTTGAAACAAAAACATTTGCAATTATATTTATATTGCATACATAGAATATAAATGAAATTAAAAGAAGAAGAAAAATTAAAACCTAAAACTTAATTCAATTAATATTTGCTCAAATTGCATTAACCTCAATTCTCATTTGTTACAAAATTATCATCATTGAGAGGAGTTTTATAATCGTCGTCATTCAAATTCATCGCATCAAATGATATGTTAATACTTTCTCATCCAAAATTATCTTCCAAGTTACTCTCATCTATCAAACTAAGTTTCTTACAAATCCAATCTACCAAAAGTTTGATATGATCAAGGCAAATTGGATTTACAGAATTACTTGTTCTATTAAGAGTCTTAGGGAATAAATATCATTAAAATATTAAGAAATTACTAGAAATTACATCCCACTTAATAATGATAATAACATTCATTTCCTTAAGCTTTAAATTGTATTAAACAAAGACCAAGTCGTTCAATCTTTGTATTCCAATTTATTCCTTCTTTTGGAATAGAGGAATTTAAATGTATTTCAATTCCTATCACACTTTGTTGCACTCACACGTTGACTTAGAATTCGAATTGCAAAATTTTATAATTCTGATACACCACTTCCGAATTGGTCTCATTAAGCAATTGTAAGACAACAAAAGCAACATTATAAAAAAAGTAATGATTAATTTTCAACAAGTAACAAAAGTAAAAATATATATATCTGGATTAGTTTTATCTCTTTGACTAATCGCAATAAGCATCTCAAAATCATCATAAGTATCCTTATAAATCTTCATTTGTGAGCTTAAGAGATCTTGGTTGTAATAGTTAATAACATTTCCTTATTAACTTCAACTTTCTTTGTTTGGTCTGAACTAGACACTATGATTAAAAAATGTCCCAGTTGTAAACAACATAAATTAAAGTTGTCTTTCTCATTTCTCATTATTAACTACAAGATAAGGAGTGTACAAATAATGCCTAATTTTCGTTTTGACCTTGAGTGTTTCCTTCGCCTTTTTCATAACATTATAAAAATAACCCATTGTTGCTTTCTCATAGACAATGGGACCAAATTCACAATCTTCAAGTATAATTATAGAAAACTCCAATCCAACATTAGATCGTATGATGTGATGCAACTCACTTATCACTTGTAAACATTTACTTAAACTCCTTTTTCATTAGAATAAAACACCGAATTGATAAGAAATTAGTTGCAAATTTTATAATAATAGGACAACACAAATTTCTTCCATTTGTGTAATCCTTTCTCATTAAACTCAAGACCTATGCATGATTATAAATAAACTTGGTCATCCTTTTTGCTTTATGTAAAGTCTGATCAATAATAAGAAAATATCTAGCATCTCATATATTTTCTAACATCAAGTCAATGCAATGTGTAACAAAATGAGTCCAATAAAAAGAATCATATGCAATGTGCAGCATAAAGAGTCCAATAAAAAGAATCACACCTACTTTGCAATCTTTTTTTAGCCACTTTATAAGCATAATAATTGTTAGTAATGAAGTGAACAATATTTTTTTGCCTAAATTCATTCACAACTTCATCAAATATCTGAAATAGAGTATCAACATTGCTAACAATATCATATGCATCAATAGACTTCAAAAACATTGTCCTTTTTACAAAATAAACCAAAAATTAATAATAGGTTTCTGTTTTCTATTTGTTCAACTATTAAATATGATTGAATACCCAAAGGTAACCCAAATCATTCTTCGTTCATCTAAATAACTTTGTATTTCATAAACATATTTACTCATAAGTTTACCTTTATAGTCACCAATTGAAGGAGCCTTGTATCCTAGATCGTAAAAGGCAATAACATCTACCATAGGTTGATAATAATAAGACTAGACAATATTGAATGCTATACCTGAAGCATACCACTTTCTAGTTATTGTCATATTTACATTATAAGTCACTTCTCTAAATTGTCAAGTACTATAGATTGAAGCTTGAGCTCTAAGCGTTATTCATGGAACAAAAATATTAGATGATAGGTGTAGATCACACTATGTTTTGCTAGATGTTTAAGTGTATTTTCAAGTATTCGTTAGAGGATTATCATGTGTGTAGGCCTACAATTATGTTATTATTAATGTTTGTATGTATTTTAAGTGTTTGTTTGGTTTAAAGTAAGAATTGGATCTTAATTTTATATTTTAAGAGGTGTTTGATATGATTTTGAGTTTTAGAAATTAAGAAATTAAAGAATGAAAAAGATGGAGGAAGGTTAAATTGGTCACGATCATGACAGAGGCTAGACCAACAGGAGCACGAACGTGACAGAGACTTTCTAAGCGCGAGTTTTATAATTTGTTTTAGGGTTTGAGGGTATTTTTGGAACCTATCAAAGTTGGAACCCTAGTTACACCCCAAAGACACTAATAAACTATTTAAAGACGTGAAATACACCAAAAAATGCAGCATCCATTGATTCAAAGTGGAGAGATCATGACAACATCAAGAAATTCCAACATTCCAAATCAAAGCGTCAAATAGTTTTTTCTCTTTTCCTTTTTGTTTCTTTCATTATTCTTGATTTGTAATCTGAATTCCAAGATGTTAAACATGTTTATGAAATTCTAAATTTCAAATTAGGTTTTATTCTGGATTTATTTTGTGACTTTGATTATTGTTGAATTCAATACATATACCAATGTTTGCGATAATTGTGCATGCTTAAATTGACAACAAATTGAGAGAGTGAATCAAAAGTAATCTAACTTAGATTGTCCAATGAGGTTTGGAAGCTTAATAGACCCATAATTATCAATTTAATAATCATTCAAAGAGAGATCTTGTTTGAGAAATTAATTATCCAATAGATAGCTTTAGTTCTAAATGAATAAGTTAAGGATAGGTTTGTGAACCGAGAGGTTGCAAATATGGAATTTTATAATTCAATTAGGTTTAATTGATTAGGTCTTGAGAGAGAGTAATCAATACCTTAGAAAATCTAAGATCAAACACATAATTGGATCGACAATATTTAAGGAAACAAAATAAGGAAAGAATGAGTCCTAAGTATTCAATCTTGATCAAAACCCTAAATTTAATTGGTAGCTTATTGTTTTTTTTTTATTTGCTTTGTTTTATTATTTGTTTCAATGTTGGTTATTTATTTTTTAATATAATCACATTTTGAATACCTTAGACAAATTTAGGTTCAAATTCTAATCCTTACACAATCCTCTTGGGAACGATAACCTTATATACTACAAGATACAATTCGTATACTTCCTATGTATTGAGGATTTTATTAGATATAAAACTTGCTCAACAAGTTTTTGACACTGTTGTTAGGGATTTTAGCAATAAGACAATTTGAATTCCTTTGATTTAAGGAATTGTTACCTTTTTCTTGTGTGATTGAGGTACCTAATCCCAAGAAATATAAAAAAAGTAAGTTTGGAAGCAAAGTAGAAGGCACATAAATCTAAACATCATCAGGGAATCCAAAGAGTAAAATGCCAAGAAGAGATAGAAAAAATGATGATGGAGGAAATATCTCACGGAGAGCAAAGGACCCTTATAGACTTTATAAGGTTATAGGTCAATGCCTATCATCAAGGAATTATTCGAACATTAGTGCACGCAACATATGATCGAAGAGATGGCAAACAATAGTTGTCTTTTTACATCGGAACGAAGTAGACAATAGTCAACCTTCCACGATCCAAAAGGAATGATTGCTTTAAATTCAGTTACAGCATTACAGGCCGAAGTCGACGACCTAACTAAGCAATTAAACAGCCTGACAACCACCTCTTTCTCTCTATTCAAAGAAATTCAGCAAGAAGACAAGTTATGCAGATAAGAGAGCCATATCACACCTGACTGTTTCCTAGTGGAAAATCACAACATGTAATAATTCCACTTCAATGGAGCACAATGTGGTTAGGGGTGTCGTAATCCTTACATAAACACATACAATCCTGGGGGAGAACCACTCGAATTTTTTATGGTCTAATAATGCAGGGACTCATATAAGAAATCAAGGTCTACAAAAATTCCAACAAGACGAGTTTAGTGAAAATGATTCAAAACTAGACAAGCTCACGAGTATAGAAGAGGCCCAAAAGAGGTTGGAAGGGCAATTTGAGCAAGTAGTGAAGACTCATGCCTTTTCCATTCACAATTTGGAGGTTCAAAAGGTCCAGCTTGCCAATTTATTATTTACAAGAAATGTGGGAAGCCTTTTGAGAAACATGGAAGCAAATCAAAGAGAGAAATTTAAGGCTATCGCATTTAGGAGTGGAAAAAGCTAGAAGAATTAACAAAAAAATAAGTTGAACCCTACCTTAAAGAAGAAGAAAATGGATGAAATTAAGAATGAGGATCCTCCTTGTCTTCCTCTTTCACCTTACCCACCGACAATATTGTTCCCATAAAGACGTCATAAGAACAAATTGGATACATAATTTACGAAGTTCATGGAAAAGCTGAAGACATTGTAAATTACCTTGCGCTTTGTGGAAGCTTTGAAGAATATACCTAGGTACGTGAAATTTCTGAAAGAAATCTTATCAAATAAGCGAACTTGGGATGATAATCAAACGGTCTCCATGACGAAGAGTTACAACTCCATAATTACTAACCATATGCCCTTATAATTAAAAGATCCAAGGAGTTTTACTATACCTTTTATAGTTGCTAATTTAGAGTTTTCTAAATATTTGTGCGACTTAGGTGTAGGTATTAATTTGATGCCTTTGTCAATCTTTAGGAAATTGGAGCTAGGAGATGTGAAGCCAACTTCTGTGCTTATTAAGTTGGCAGATCAATCAATAAAGAAATCGTTTGGCGTGGTGGAGGATGTTCTTGTAAAAGTGGACAAGTTTATAATTTTTGTAGATTTCGTCATACTAGACTTTAAATAGGATCAAAATTGCCACTAATTCTTGGTATATCATGTTTGAATACTGGAAGAGCTTTGGTAGATGTCTATAAAGACAACCTCATCCTTCAAATTGGTGATGAACAAGTGAAATTCAATATAAATAAGGTACTAAAGAATCTAAAGGAGGGCAGCTCGTTCATGAGAATTGATGTAATCAAATTTTTAAAGGAAGAAGAAGAGAACAAAGAATAGAGGATAAAGGACATAGAGGTTGAAAAAGATACAGAAGTCTCTGTTCACAAAGAGGAAGAAAAAGAGGAGAAAAAGGTGATTGAGGAGGAAAGAGAGCAATTCACCTTCTTAAAGGACAAACTGCTATATTCAATAGATGATTTAGGGAGTTTCATCATTCTCTATTTTATTAACAGTTAGTTACTTAAAAGGGCATTACTGAACTTACTAGGTTTTCTTAATTTTATCAATTATGTCCTTCTTATTATATTGCAATATATAGCTTCTTTACAAGTTACGAAACTGAAATTGGGTGACACAGTTGGAAAAAAGCCACTCATTATTGATTCAGGTTGAGCGTAAACAAAAAGAGTATGTCAAGTTAATGACATTAACTAAGCACTACTTGGTAGGAAACCCAAGAATTAGGATTTTTTATTTTTATTTTTTAGCTTTCATTTTGTAAGAAGTGAATTATTAGAATTTTATGGCATTGAGTGTCTTCGAATTCCATCACCCATACCATCATTACTGAAGCACTATAAATATTCTTGCTCCAAAATTTTCTTTATTGTTATTTTTCTTTATTTGTATTGTTTGTTTTCCACATTGAGGACAATATGTTGTTCAACTGTGAGGATATATATGCAATTGCATATCATATGTGTTTGATTTTTACAATTAAATGGAATTAGCTTATTTTGAATATAGTCATTTAGCTTGTAATAAGTGGCAAGAATTAAATGGAACTAGCTTATTTTGAACATGGTCATTTAGATTGTAATCAGTGGCAAGAATTAAATGGAATTAGCTTATTTTGAACATGGTCATTTAGCTAGTTGAGAATTGTGATATAGTTGAGTAACCTAGGGCATTCACAACAAAATGTTTGTCTTCATGTCAAAAGGCTAGAATGACGCTCTAACCAAGCTAAATAAAAAACATGATCTAGTTAGGTAACCTGGGGACATTCATAACAAAGTGTTGCCTTCGCGTCAAAAGACTAGGTTATTATTTAAGAAAAATATAAAAAGGTGTTATAATAAATAAAACCTACCAATCTTTTAACAATAGCAGGAATTTTCATAAAAGGTTACTTAGTGATAGCTTACCTTTTTGATTGATTAATAATAATAAATGTATGCTTACAAGTGTCATAGGTGTATGAATAGGATGTTAATATTTTGACTGATATGTATATTCAAATCAAAACACTTAAATATGAAAGGAATAAGTTATAATGTTGGCACATTTTGAATGATTGGTGTTTGAGGTTAAGTTAATTTCATAAGAACAATGTCATTGTACCATTATTGTATTGTTGCATGATTCTGACAAGCAAACATAAAAACTACAAACATACAAAACACATAAATATAAAAACATAGAATTATGCAACAATACAATAAGCAAAGGTCTAAGTGTAGGGATGTTTACCTGTCTTCTTCTTTTCCTAACATCAGTTGCAGTATTCCCTTTTTGTTGGATAGGCATACTACCAACTTCAACATACCCACTATCATCCTAACCTCCAACAAAAGAACTTTCACTACCAATTTCATAGTTCAATCTTTGTCTTCTATCTTTCTCTTGTTGTTACTCTTAAAGTAAAGTCTTCATTTGTCATTTCACATCATAGCTCACTTTTTTTACAAGACTCCACATCACCTTTGACCCCAGTTAAATGCTTTTTTAATTTAGTGATTCCTCCTTTTTTTCATATGCTTGTTACAATACAAACAAATGGTATGGTTCTTTATTCTAGGAACCAATCTAGCATAAGCCTAAGCTAGATCATTGAATTATCCTAAAATGGCTAAATTATTAGGAGTACTTGAACTTTCTTCCATTTATTTCTAAAAATAAATGAAGACATATATCAAAATTAACTAAATAACTTTATATCAAAATAAAGTTGTGTAAAAAAATGAAGAAATAGATCAATAATAGTTTCTCAATAACTCATGTTTCCTTCTAAACACAAATATATATATACATTGATTGTTGCACTTTCACAATAATACCCTTTTTTGTATGATTACATAATTCAAACATAAGATCATAACTACAAACTATTTTGTGTAATTATATAATTAAAAGATAAATTCACAACTATAACCTATTTCATGTGACTATATAATTTAATCATAAATTCACAAGTCATAATTATAACTCATTTTATTTTATTACATAATTCAACTATAAACTCACATATATAATTCAATTTGTATAATCACATAATTCAACCATAAAATTACAAATATAACTCATTTTGCATGATTACATAATTTGAACATAAACTCACATCTATAACCTATTTTATATAGTTATAAGATTCAAACAAAAACTCTTAACTATAACTTATTTGTATGATTATTGATTAGTTGATTAAATAATCCATTTATAGACATAAACTCACAACTATAACTCAATTTGTATAATTACTAATCATATAATTCAACTATAAATTAACTAACCCATTTTGATGATTACAAAATTCTATTTATAATATATAACCTAATTTATGATAAAGATTAACCTTTCATTCAAATTTCAGTGTATCTCAATCTCAAATTTCATATAAGAACAACCTCAAATTCATAATTCAATTCCAAATTTCAGACAACAATTGAATAACCTCAAATTTATAATCTAATTCAAAATTTTAGTTCCCGATCATTATAGAAAGTTGAAAACACAAACAATTAAAATTTCCAAATAACATTTTGTTAATTTTTATGAATGACACAAATTCAAATTTCCATTCCACTATTCCACAATCACAAATTCACAATTCAAATACACAAGCCATACATGATACTCCACAAGCCCATAAGCCTATAACACAAGTAATCATATTATCAATTACTTAATTATCACACATACACATGGTTCCACTTCCAACAAATTTGTTCTTGCAAAATGCAACCTTGGCTTAAGCTCCCAACATTGAAATTTTACAACACAATAAAACACAAGAGGGTATAGTGATGCGGTGGTGAATGGCGATTGGCTATTGTGACTGACAGTGTTGTGAATGACTGGCAATTGGCAGTGTTGTGAGTGACTAGCTATAGTGATTGGCAATGATAGCGGCTAACGATGGCTGAGGTTGTTACTAATGTTGAGACGATTGGAGTTTGGAGAGATGAAGGAGACTATCACTGACATTGAGGCTGATGAACGAAGTGCCAGAGGGGAATGGGAACTGGGAAGAACGAATAGATTTTTATATTTATAGGCTTTAATTTTTTTTACATTGTAGTCCTAAATTTTTTAAAAATTTTAAAATATTAACTGATATTTGAAATGCCAGTCAGTACCAACTGGTACCAACCGAAAAGGTTGGTACAATATTATTAAATTTTGTACCTTTTTTGGGCTGATATGGTGCCTATCAACTAATACCGATCAGTATTGCCTGAGATTCACATCCTTAATTGAGTTAGAAAATGCTTTTACTTTATTATCAGTCAATACCAACATGAAAATTTGGAAGCAAACTTTCTTATTATTTTTAAATGATATATTATTCACTTATGTCAATACTAATTTGACCTAATTTATTAATGTGGTTCTTATCCTAAACACAAAGTATGTTGCATGTAAGTGATATTAGGCCTAAAGGCATGTTAATCAAGATTTAGATTATTAATTTCCTGAAATAAGTGTGAAGGTGGAGATGTAACATTTGATTTGGTGGAAATATGATAATAATGGTGTACGAACCCTTAATCAAGAAAATGTATCCTAATAAGAAAAGAGCTCAATACAAAAAATCTCAAATTATATTTAATTTTGTAATACTAGTTTGGACTCTAAAAATTGGTGCTAAAATACCCTAACTTTCAATTTGTTGTGAAAATAGCCTGACATTATGTTTTCCATTAATGATGCTGACATAGCTAACCATGTCAGATTGTTTGACATGCTATGTGGTTGATATCTATCTCTTTTTTCTTCCAACTCATTTGTTTCATAATCAATTAAATTAAAAATAAAAAGAGAAAACCTAATTTCATGATTTGTTTTCTACTGTAATATGACTCTATTGCTTCCTTCTTGTTATATGACTCTTTTGGGTCTCTCCCCTCTTTTGTTTTTACTTTTTAGTGCTCGGTGAAATCTTCAAAGTGAATCTTGAAGGAGACCAAGGATCTCTAAAAGGATCCTTCTATCTCTTACAGTGCAAGTAATTTAGGGATATACTTCCTTTGACCTTTCTTTTACCCTTTTTTTTCCTTTTTTGTTGATTTTGTGCTCAACTTATTATCCCCCTTCTATGATAGTCGTCTCTTATTTGTGATTGGGATTGTTGAACAGTTTATTTTATTCTATTTCAACCAGGCTTTAGATCTTGTCATTAGGGGAAGTGAGTTCATTTAACCCGTCAATTTAATGTGTCTAGTTTATAACAATTGTTGTGATATGAATGACTTGTTAAATTGTTGTTCATAAAGAGATTTATAGTTCATTTGATTGTTGGGAAAATTTATGTAAGTTGTTATTGTTGTTAGGTATAGAGAGTGATGAGATAAATTATATGATTAATGAAATAATTGTGCGAGTAATTGGGAATCTAATAGAGTGATGAGATAAATTATAGGGACATCTAGTTTCATATTACATATGTGAGTTTTATTGATGAAGAACATGTTGTGTTGCTTCATTCTTATTACTTAGAGGAGCTTATACTTGTTTTCTCTTCCGAGTTTAATGGTACTATGGTAAGTGAATTAAAAATTTAAGATGATGGGGCTTTCAACCACTCTTCTATTAAATTGCATATTGTATTTGAGCAAATCATACTCATCTAGGCATTTGAATGTCTAATTTTATTTTATAATGGACGAAAAATTCTTAGTCTCCATATAGTTCTTTTTAGGATTTGAAGGTTTTTCTTTACTTTTATCCTTCATTCTCCACAATAACCACCCCCTCACCCCCTACCTGTACTATAATTTTAACTAATTTTCCCACTCTATATAAGTTGAAGAGAATGTTGGCAATATGCTGAAACACATAGTAGTTTTTTCTATTTCAAATTATGGAACTTATATAGTTTTTTCTCTATATAAGTTCAAGCAACATTTTTAACATCAACTGAGTGATGAGCTAAGTAGGTTGTTGGAAACTAATAGTAAAATTCTTTGTCATGCAGATGTTGGTAAATTTTAAGTTAGGTTATTGGAAAGAAATGATAACAACAAATATATTAGGGGAAAGATCAAAGGAGGAATGATATTGGTGTTGATAAACTTAATAAGTTAGACCTAAAAGGAGTATCAGAAGATAAAGGATGTTTTACAAATTTCTTGAAGAATTAATGAGATTCTTGAAAGATTTGGCTTACAATATGATAAGGACGTATTGTTAATGATTTAGCATATTGAAGAAACATGTTGAAATTTATTATGAGCATGGCTATGATAATCCTACAACTAAAGGTAAGGAAATTGATTCTGATATCAACAATGAAGAGAGGTTATTTCAATTTTAGGTGGAACACGATGATGAAGATTTTTTCGTTATAGAGATGACAAAACCTGAAAATTATATAGGTGATGATGAAACTTATGCAACTGATAATGAAGAATATATTACTACAAGAGCTAATAAGAAGACATATGGGAAGAAAGTAGGTAGTGGGTTTAAATGCGATGCCGTTATAGATAGGTTAGAAGTAATAGAAAATGTAGTAGTGAAGAGAAAAATTATTCAAAGAATTCACAAAGAGAATTAGGGAGTTCACAGGGTTGGTGTAAAGAGTATGAGGTTAGTGATGTTGAATTTCAATCGCCAATATATAGTGATGATGGTGGGTGTGAGGCCTCTAACACAAGGAAGAAATATATTGTTTTTAATCCAAAAGTGGACATGAAATATTTTTAGTTTGAAGTTGGCATGAAGTTTAAGGATGAGGTTCAAATTAGGGAGGAAATAAAAAATTAATGAATTACAAATGGATATGATGTTTCAATGATAAGATTGGGTATAAGAATGGAAGCTTTTTGTAATCCACACTATCACTTTAGGGATTATGCTAGTTGGATTGGAAATGAAAAATATCTTTGTAGTGAAGATATTAAAAAATAAACACACTTGTAAGAAAGTGCAAAGAAATAAGTAAGCTAGTAAGAAGTGGATAACAAATGAATTCTTACATAAGTTTAGGAGGAACCCAAATTGGCCAATTAATAAGATGATAGATGATCTTCAAAGGAAGTATGCATTGTAAGTGACTAAATCTCAATGTTATAGGGCTAAATAGGAAGCTATTATAATGTTATGAGGAATAATGGAAGGGCATTATGCAAAGTTCTAGTCATATAGACATAGATTGCAATGGACAGATAAAGAAGGTTAATTCATCATCCAAAATGAACTTGATGAAAATTCTGGATAGCCAATGTTTAAGAGGTTTTACATGGAATTTATTGCATTTAAGTATGGTTTTCTTAGTGGTTTTTGAAAAATAATATGAATAAATGAATGTTTTTAAAAACATTTCTTGGATGTGCTTTATTAGATGTAATTGGGCAAGATGGAAATAATCAAATGTATCTTATATGTTAGGTTATGGTTGAGATAGAGAATTACCAATCTTGGCACTGGTTTTTAAGTCTTCTTGGTGATGATCTATGTATTAGTGGGAATTCATGGACGTTTATAAGAGATCAACAAAAGGTCAACATTCTAATATTTGTACTGTTTATTAGTAAATGTGTTTTAAAGTATTATAATTACATTATAATGTTTTATTTATTCTTTTTTGGTTCAAAGTTTAGTAGATGCATTAAAGAATCTCTTTCCAGAAGCAGAGTATAGAAAACATGCCCAACATGTCTATACCAATCGGTTAAAATTGCATAAAGGACATACATATAAGAGTTTGTTTTGGTAAGTGGTTAATTGCACATCGGAAGTGGAATTTGATAAAATAATGGAGTAATTGAAGAATGTATCAAAAAAGGCTTACAATAACTTCAAAGAAAGGCATCCTAAGAATTTTGTAAAAGCACTTACTAGTATAAGGCTAAATTGTGAAATTGTTCATATTAGAAATATTTAATGGATTCATTTGTGAAGTATAATAAAAAAGCTTGATCAAAATGCTAGAGGACATTCGAGTTGCTTTAATGACTCAAATTCATGATAAAAGGGATATAATGATCAAATCCATTGATGAAATATGTCCAAAGGTGATAAAGAAGATATAGTTGCACAATGGGAAGCAATGCACTATATCAACAAGGCAAATGGAAGTTTAAAGTTCAAAGTAACACATTTTAATTTCATTGTTGATTTACAAGCGAGAACATGTCAATTTAGATTTTAAGATAACAGGAATCTAATGAAAGCATGCATTTACTTGTCTATTAAAGCAGATGGAGAATATTAATGGATATGTGAGTCGATACTACAAATGTGAATGTTATTTGAAGAGTTATCAATATGTCTTATAACCTATTAGTGGTCTAAAATTTTGGCCGAAGATTGAAAACTTGCAGCCCATATTACCTTCTTTTTTAAAAAGATGCTTGAAAGGCCTAAGAAGGCTAAACGAGGGATAAAGACGAGAAACCACAAAATCTAACAAGTTAAGCAAATTGACATTGTTTTGAAGTTGGTCACAACATTATTTATTATTTATTCCTAATTGGTAATAGTATATTTTATTTATTCCTAATTGGCAATAATATAATTTTTTATTATGATGTTTTATAGATGGGAAGAAGTCAATTTTAAGTGTTCGAATTAACACAAACTTCTTAAAGTACAAATGCTCAAACAACAACTACAACATAGAGAAGATTTAAAGTAAGCGCCAAAAAATAACTCCAATAAAATCTCAAGTTGATGATAGTGAATCAACAACAAAATGAACCATGCTTAAACTCTATGTTGTGATTTGGATATGTATTTTAACTGTGTTATGATATGGATATTTATATGTATATAGATATGTATTTAAACTTTGTGCTTGATTTAGATGTGGATAAGGATGTTTGATTATCTTGGATAATTGATTTGGACATGGATAAGGATGTTTGACTATCTTGGATAATTGATCTTCAACTATTGCCTTTTTGTTATTTGTTTGTTATTTTTTTTAATTGAAGATGTTTCATGGACTTACCTCTTTGTCCTAAATAAAATCCTTTTTCTTATATTACAGTGTATAACTATTAAAAGCTCTTTGAACTTCTTATTCTTAGGATTATGGCGTGAAATTTCAGTTAGGATTAAAGATACATTTTTTCAAATCATTTTTTAAAATATATTGAAGGTCTTAAACTTATATCATTAACATAATGGCCAATATTTTATTTACAATGTCAAAATATAGTACAATCACTACAAAAAAATTCCTCACAATGGTGATCCCCTTTCCCCATACTTGTTCATTATCTGTATGGAGGTCCTTTCTCGTAGTCTGCATGATTCTATTGTTAGGGAACCAAATTTTAAATTCCATTGGCGTTGTAAATCTCTCAAACTTTCCCATCTTTTGTTTGCCGATGACCTGTTACTGTTTTGCCATGCTGATTTGGACTCGGTTAATGTCTTGCTTAGTTGTTTGAACAGGTTCTCTACCTTTTCTGGCCTGGACATCAATCTTACTAAGAGTCAGTTCTTCTTATCTTCTGATATGTCTCATTGGACCACTCAATTGGAATCTATTTCGGGTCTAACCAAAGGTCACTTCCCTATGAAATATTTAGGTGTGCCTTTTGTTACAAGTAGATTGACACAGAGGGACTGTCTCCCCTTGTTGGATAAAATAGACTCCCGAGTTAACAAATGGACTAATAAGACTTTGTCCTATGCGGGTAGGCTCCAGTTGGTCATTTCTGTTTTGTCTACCTTCCAGGTTTACTGGGCTAGCCATTTCATTCTTCTTGCTTCGATTACAAAAGAAATTGAATCCAAACTTAGGACTTTTTGTGGTCTGGGCAGGTTGAGTCAAAAATTCATGCCAAAGTTAAATGGTCTGATCTTTGTCGTCCTAAAAAGGAGGGTGGCTTGGGAATCAAACACCTTTCCACTTGGAATCTTATTTTGTTAGGGAAACGGATCTGGATCCTCTTTATTGATAGGGAAGCCTTGTGGGTAAAATGGGTCCACACTATCATCCTTAGAAGAACTAACTTCTGGAGTGCCCACCCTACTTGTAATAGCTCTTGGAGTTGGAGGAAAATACTTCAGTTTCAGAATATTCTAGGGAACCACTTTAGATTTAGGATAGGGAATGGTTTCACGACTTTCTTTTGGCAGGACCCGTGGCATCCTCGAGGCCTCTTGAAGGACCTCTCAACCCCGAGGATTATTAATAGCTCTGAGCTCCCGATGATTGCAAAAGTTGCTGATGTTATCATGGATAGATCCTGGCACTGGCAAGCTACCACAATTGATGCCATTCGCATGCTTGAACCTTTATCCTAGCAACCTGATGCTTCTCATCCGGATCGACTAGAATGGCTGGCCAGCCCCTCTAAAATCTACACTAATGCTTCAGCATACTCCTTATTGAGACCCCCTTCTCCGCGGGTCCCTTGGTATAATTTGGTGTGGTTTCCGGGTGCCAACCCCAGACATGCCTTTATCTTGTGGTTAGCTTTTCAAAACAAGCTACAAACAAGAGACCTCCTTCTTTATACCTTTGTCCCCAATTACTGTTCCCTTTGCTCCTTGGACAATGAATCTATTAGCCACCTTTTCTTTGAATGCCCCTTTTCCAAATCAGTTTGGCTCCACTGCCTTAATCATTTTCAACTACACATGCCCTACCTTGTAAACCTTCACTCACTTCAAACTTGGTTCAACCAAACCCCGAGGCCTAGTAATTTTGACCTTCACACCTTCCTTATCTTGCTATCTGTGGTTGTTTATAATCTTTGGTCTGAGAGAAACCTAAGAACCTTCCAAGACAAAGCCATGGACGTGGGGAGTCTCAATGCTAAAGTGATCTTCCAAGTATTGGAGCAGCTTTGCTCAAACACTGCTCGTAGGTAAATTGTGTGTTTTCTGGTTTATTTTATCTATTTGTTTCAGGTATAGACTGAAGTGGCTTCCCTCGCGACTGCCTTTTCAGTCAGTCACCTGCTGTTGCCAGACAAACGAGGACGTTATTCCCCTCCTTGGGCTGCCAGCTCTCGGCTGTAGGAGCATGCTTCATTCACATGCCGGTTTACTTGAGTGAGAGTTCCAAGGCTGCCGGGCTTCTCTTACCTTCCATGGATTTACCAAGGCACAGTTTTAATTTGTAATCGTTTTCTGCTTTTGATGCTTCCTACTTTTGGGTCAGCTTGCAATTGGGACTGAGTTTAGACTTAGCAGAAACAATATGCCTCCCCTATGTGCCGGGTGTTGCTTTTGTTTTGATTAAGT
>JANKOD010000003.1:16238944-16249960 GCA_026284645.1 Erythroxylum acuminatum | reverse complement strand
CAAGTGGTGAGAGGCGTGGTCCATGAGACCAACAAAACCCTTTGGTCAGGGGTTCGAGTCGCAACTCCACCCTGGCATACCAAAGCGGACAATACCTAATGGGCTACGGATCAGAGATTTGGGCAGATCTATAAGCGGGGGCTACTCCCCTGTGGGCTTCGGAACCCACCCAAACCAGATACGAATTAAGTTTTACGTTTTATTATAGTTTTTGTTTTAATCATTTTATAGAATTAAAGTGATATTAATTTTTTAGAAATTAAAATATAAAAAATTTCGTAATTATTACGTTATAATCAGGATTGGATCATATCCTAATTTCTGAACAAACAAGGCACCTTTTGAAGGTCTCGGAGGGGTTATCACTCATACTTTTACACCAACCATTGGATGGCTCCACTGTGGTGGGGATGAGCAGGGGTTTGTGGGTCGGAGACTAGGTTCGTTCGACTTGGAGACGGTGACGTTATATGAAATAGGTCCCTTGCTTCGACTCGGATGTAGCCAAGTTCGAGGGGCTATCATGTGGCTTAGTATCGAAACTAGAACTAGCATAGGTTACATAACGATAACATTCAAGGTATCAGGCGTTTATACGGAGTTTAAGGTTCCATTCTTAATATGAACTATATAAAATTATAAATCACTAGCAGACAGTAGCCAAGTTGGTGACTTCTGTGATGAGAGGGAATAAATTGGATTAGGGTTTATTTTTCATAGTTTTATTTAAAATTAATTAATTAAATTTTATAAAATTCTTATGTATACTTCCTTTTATACTTGTAAGTAAACACATCTAAGGTGATTTATCACATAAGCTCTATCAACAAAGTTATTAACATAAAATTATTTTTGCAAAAAGCTAAATATTTAATTATTATTTTGTAAAAATTCGAATTATAATTAACAACATTTAAAAGCTCGAGTTTTTCTTTTTCTTAATTAAACCATCTAGAAAAAGTGGGTCTAAGAGGTACGTACGAGTTTTGGCAACCGGAGAAAGACAGGTGACGCACATGCACGTGGTCCCAATTGATGAAAGTGGGGTCCACTTAGGACAAGTTGCTGTTTTGCTCGATTTTTTGGTTTACAAATCAAAAAATGTAAGGCGCAGTGGGAGTGGGACTTTGCAGAGTACAGTACAGTACAGGGATGAAAAATGAAGGAGATGTGCCAGCGTTGTCCCACGTGTCGAGAAACGAGAAAGAGATACACTAGTTGATGGATGTTAGGGTCCCCCCTACCCTACTGCTGAGTTATATTATCACTCACCCTCATCCCCAATCAGACATTGAGAGCGACCGCTCCCTGACCCCTTTTCGTCATTTCATTTTTCACTCAATAAAATAAAAATAAATGGAGAAATTTCAATAATAACATGAATCTGAATGTATTTATAAATAGTGGTTTTAATCAAACCGTTGGTTTTATTTTATGCAGAAAAATAAAAAACTTTTAGCAGTCCAGTCCAGAGTTGAAAGGCCACGTGTGCCGATAATGATTCCCATTTCCACTGCGAAATAAATGGTAAGGACTGGTCGGACAGAGGAGGAGAGGAGATCTTCGTAGGATGATTTGCTTGCAGGACACATAAGTGATGTAGACGTGGAGTTTTATAAGATTCTCCGACACAAGCAATGCCACGTGTTGACTTTTTGCTATAAAGAAAGGGATGCGGGGGAAAAGTTAGAAGACAGCACTCCGCTGTTCTTTGTGCTTTGCATGTGCAAGGCCTAGTCAAAGAGACTAGTACTAGTATATGCATCCTTTATTCTCTCTCTCTTATTTAAAGACATGGTCTGGGTCTAACATATGAGCCCGAAAGTCACTGCACCAATAGCCCTTGTACAAAGAAAAAGTAAAAACCATAGATGCAGCAAGTCCTAGTAACAACTTTTTCTTTTTCCATCAGATAGGATAGGATACCAGATGCGGCTGTTTGACAGACGAGTTATGTTCGTACGCAGAAATTGATGCAGACAACGTCACACCTAGAAGTCAATTACGTCATCGACATATGATCTATGTTTTTGTTTTTTGAAGCTCGTGTTGATATAAACATGGACACATGCCAAGAAATTTTTTTTTTATTAGAACTTTTTAGCATTAGAACTCAGGAACAATGATGCTGCAAAAACAAGTTCTCTACAATCGATGATCTTCCAATACATTTCTTACAACATGAGAGCAAATCACTCGTTTATCAATTATGCTTGGAAAAACTTTTGATAAATATATTGCCCCAATCCGATTATCTGAATTAGTTCCTACTCTAACACGGACTGAAGATAGGGGAAAATAATGTATTAAAACAAAATCCAGTGGAGGAAGAGGCAGTCTACTTCTTCACACCTTGACCTTGTACGGATTGCCGAGGTACTTTTCCTCCATTCTGATGAACAGTATTGTTAGCTTCTCCATTACGTAGGTTAGTTCCTCGGCCTTGACGTGGGAGCCCACCCTGGTTCTCCGAATCAATCCTTCCATAACTGCGCCCTCCTCCATTTCGAAAACCCCCTCTTCTTGGGGGCTTCTTCCTTCCATCACTGTTTGCTGCAAACAGTGCATAAAGATTGTTTAGGTTTACAGGCAAAATAATAAAATTGTTTTCAAGTCGTCTCTTAAAAAGGATCAAGAAATATAATGGTCAATCTTTCAAACTTGCCTTTCTTCTCTTCAATATGTGCCCTCCTATTGCCAATTATGATTGAAGCAGCCTGAGAACAGCTTGATGTCAGAGACATAAATGAATTGTCCTAACTGGGGCTTGCAAATGCATCATTACCAGCTATCCATGGTAAGATGAGTAAAACTTGGCTCTATAACTACCAACTGAGACATAATAAAACTTGATCACCCAAATCCTAATGAGAATCATGCTTAAGTAGAATATTGAAACATATTAACACAATGCTTATAAGTGTGTTAATATCAAAAGAAATAACCAAAATTTACTTGTGCATTTGTTCCATAATTCAACTAAAGCAGCAGCAGAAAGAAATTAATTTCCAACATATATCAGAAGAATCTACGTCACTATTATGTCTAAGCAATGGCAATAATGACAACTCAAAGACAACAAAGGCAGAGTATGAGAATACCTTCACGGCACTTTGCATGGAATCAGCTGATTCAAACTCCACAAAGCCGAAACAATTTTTTTCTTGCTGGAAGAAGGCATTCATGTAATGAGTATTATGCCATGGACAACTAATTATCTAATGCAGAAATACTCAAATCTGTTACAAAACCTTAGAGCTTCGGACTTGAACACCGTTGCTTTTAATAGGTCCAAATTTCTCAAAAACCTCCCTAAGTTGCTCTTCAGTTGCATCCATTGGTAAATTTGCAACAAATACGGAGTAACCCTTGACTGCAACAGGTCAAATTGAAAAACATATAGAATAGCTAAGTAACAAAAGCTAATCCTGCCTGTAGATCATAAACATACAGTAACAAAAATGAAAACCTATAAGATTGTTGTTCTTTTCCATAGGATTGCTGTTCACTGAATGAGATGATTCACGTGTAGAACCCTGCTGTACAGGTTTGGGGGGCCAGATTCTCTGTTGGAATGGTTGTTTCTTAAAATTCAATGCATTTGCCTGCATATAGAACAAAGTACAATTAAAAACAATTGTACAAATACAGTTCTTGTTTGAAACCTAGGAATATGAACTAACCACTGACGCATAAGACTTCTTAGGAGCATCTTCCTGGACATCAGAAGCAGCTGCCTCAGTAACTGCATGGTGATCATTATCATTCCCATCCACTCCATCAGAAACCAGGCTCCCATCATCAAGATTTGCATCAAGTATATTGCCAGAAACAGCCTCTTTCTCATCAGGAAGAATCATTCCAATCTCTAGTGGAGGAATAGATTCATCTAGTTTTTCAGTATCCTCCAGTGGCGTTGTTTTATCATCCAGTAAAGAATGATTAGGAATGGCATTTGGCTCTGCATTCATAAAGCCAACAGCATTTATTCTCCAATAAAATTAACAAGAGTCAGTAACAAACCCCAAAGGAAACCTACCAGGATCTGGTGTCACTGTATCAGCTGAAGCCATATCATCAGTTTCAGAAGATTGAAGAGCTGGTACATACTCTTCATCAACATACCTAAAGACATCATTCAAAACATAGAAACTTCCATTTCCTTGTGGGGCCAAAAAGAATATCTGCGTGAACTTCCTTCTAATATTTTCTTTTCCAGTGAGGTAACCAGTAACCAAAACAATCACCCCATTTCCCAGAGAGTCTTGAGCATCAATAGTCAGGATCTCAATCAAACAGTGTGTGTAGTCAAGAGAGAGGATCAAGTTATCAATTCCCTGCTCCAATAACAAGGAATATGTAACCTTAGCAAAAGGTAAGTACAAGCCGAAGTGTCAGCAAACAAAAGTCAAAACGAAAGAAAAAGGGATATATACATGAGAATAGTAGCTCTATGTGTCGAAGAGAACAAATAGAAAATAGCTCTCAGAAGGAAAAAACTACTGTCTCTCCAGTAATGTGATCGCTCATGTACATAAGTCAAATCATTAGGCAAAGCATGTTATAACTCCAGTATTCCAAATAAAAGGTATATCTATCAGTAGCAAGTGCACTTTTGTTTTAGGTAAAAGGACATCAAATTCTTTGGTTGAAGAAATTCAACTCCAGGTAATATGCATCAGTTAATTTCCCCCCAGTGGTAAAGAAAACATCCAGATGCATAAACTCCAACTAGGTGTGTGTACATTGTTTGCTCAGCAGACTCCCACTACGTGCGGGTGTGTGTTTTTTCTTCAGCAAACTTCAAATGTGTGTGGTTTATCAGTAATATGCTGTATGGAGATAATAACAGAGCATCATAGCGACAAAATAATAAAGACACAAAACTCACATCTAAGGTTGATGCAGAGGAAGGCAAACCATCAGAACTGGGCCTGCTAATTGTACTTGCGTCCTGGTAAAATTTATGAACTTGATCGGGAGAATGAGATAGAATATTGTAGTACTGATTCACAAAGGCATTACTAACTTCTTCTGGAGCAGGCTTCATTGCCTCCATTTATGCTGAAACCAGACCATAAGGACAATGAACTCTCAATTGAATTAAGCAAGCAAATATGAAGCTCTAAACAGAAAACAACACCCAAAACACGTCACAAGACGCATATCAGCCCAAACAGATAAACAACTATACTAACACAAACACAAAAACAAATCCACTTCAAATAAACACCAAAGATACGACCACACATCCCACTAAACGATGGTGATGGCATAGAAAACAGCCCTATTTAGTCAATATGGTCGACCTGGAAAAATGACCAAGTCAATGTAATTAGAAAGCTATTTCAACAACTACTGTATACCTATTTCTTACGTTAATATATGCATAACAGTACTTTTGTAAACTAACCAGACAAATGTGACCTGAAACATGAATTCCAATATCACTGAGCAGCAAAATATTAGCGCTTTTTTTCCCCTTTTACAGTCCACGAAATCCCTAATTACCAGATAATTTATGGCTAGGCAGCTTCAACTGAAATCCCAATAAGATTCTCAACAACACAACAAAGATTACAATATGATACAAATTAACAAGGATCACAAACAAATATTCAAAAACCATGAAAAGAGAAAATTGAAACTCTTCATCTCCCACCTAAACCCTGCCCCAACGATTCAAAACACAAGAATTTAAACAATTAAAACGTCAAGTTCAACTACTTAACAAGTAAATTAATATCCCAAAACAACCATACTAACCAGATTTAAATCACAATCAAGTAAACCCTAAGTTCTCTAAGGAGCTATGCAGACACTGCACGCGCCAATAAAGAGCTGCGTGGTTGAATTGGAGAAGGTAGGGCTTAGGATTCTTTGAGAGGGGTTACTACTGATTATGAACTACCCATGTTGATTTGGCAATTGGGATGTCCATAGGTTAAAAGAACTGTTTTTTCTTCCGTTTTAAAAATTTTAAAATATATTTTTCATATTTTATTGAAATAATAAAATTCATATAATATGCATTAGTATATAAATTATTCAACTCGATTTTTAAATTTACTATAAACTAATAATTTAATAAAGTTATTTTAAATTATATATTTGAATCATATTTAACTAATTCATATTAAATTTAATGATTAAATTGAATTATTTTGTATTTGATTGAGAGGCGTATGATATTTATGTTAAGGAGTCATGGATTCATGCATCATATACATTAATTGAACATGACTAAAACATTAACGAGTTCAGTCTTCTCTGGTAACGTTGGATGAAATTGACATTAGTTCATATAATATTTATGACAAAATAGATTCATCATTTATCTTTTTTCACTATATTTAACTTTCTTCATTTCCTTATAAGAAAAAATTTAAATCATAACCTAACATTTCTTAATGAAGTGAAACATAACATTTTATCTTTCAATAAATAATTAAAGAACAACAGTTTTAATCACAAAGGAATTGTAGAATATTAATAGTTCTGATACCAATGATTATAATCAAATGCAATTAAAATTATAGCAAAAAATCCATCACTGATAATTAAAAAAATCACGCGTACTGATTAAACTTTATCTTCTCACCATCATATAGAAGTTCAATAAATGAGTCATGTTTTGTCCAAGCTACCTATGAAGATCATGTTGTTATTTCAATAGGATCACAATGCGTAATTATCATTCAAATAGTTGTCTTACTCTTACTCTTCTTATTTTCTAGTGTTTTTTTTTCATAAATAAGTTAAAGAGATGAATAAATAAAACTTTTTATGTTAGGATATATTAGATTTTGCAGAACAAAAAAGTAAAAAACGAATGGAAATTCAAAATTTAGGTAGACACAATTGTTGAAGTTTTAAATGAAAAACTTTCTTAACTGCTAGTGTACAGATCGTAACTTACAATATAAAAATATCGTCCTACGAGAATTGTAGTAGTCACCTAAAAATTCTTGTAAACTTCATTTAAGATAAACAATAATATGAATAAATAAAAATTAAACTAAAAACAAAGACTTAATAACTAAACAATGAACTAGGCAATAGTAAATTAACTGATTGATTCATGATGAAACTATAAATTACTTCTATAACTAGGAATTACTTTTATCCTTATTTGTTTTCACCATACCTTCTTGATTTATTCATATGATTACCCTCTATTTAGATCTAATCAAGTAATCCCAATTAAAATAAATAGAAATTGAATTATGATCTCTTAATCAATTAAAACTCTTTCTAACTATGTAACTAAATTTGAATCAATCATATGGATAACTAATAAATAATTAAGATCTCTCTTCAATTACATATTAATTTGATGTTTATATGTCTATTAAGGTACCATCTCTTGCTATGCAACACATCACAAGTGATTTAATCTAATCTCTTGATTCAAATTGAATATAAAACAATAAACATCACTAACATATTTTATTAAATCAATAATGTAATTTTTAACAAATAAATCAAGAGTAATTCCGAAAAAAGATTTAGAAATCCATAGATGTAAGTATATGAGACAATTTAATTATCATTAATATCCAAAAACAACAAGAAAATAATAGAGAATTGAATTTGGATGTCTTCTCTTCTTTGCTTTGAGCTGAAAAATCTACAGCCTTGTTCTTAATAATTTGCTCTTTTGCTCTCCTATTGTTATGTTTTTGTAATCATCAAATGATGTTTTTCTCTTATTTATAATTTTTTTTTGTCTTATAAGGTTTCTCCTTATGTTTATCTTCCAAAAATAGCCCTAAAATGTCAAAAATACAAAAAAAAACTCATGACTTGGAAAAGCTAGAATTTACTCCTTGCACAATCGTGCATGACATTGCTCCAACCCATGTATGATTGTGCCAGAGACTTCCCAATTTGTTGCTTCCTCGTGCATGATCATGCATAACTGTGTACGATCATGCTAGACATTATTCTCCACATTTTTCTTTATCTTTTCTTGGATTTTTCTGTCTCCATTCATCACCAAATTCATCAAATAAGCTTTGAAACATACAATCAACATTAAATTCTTTCCTTAAACAACAATTTATCATATAAAAACACTAACAAGAACAAAAATCTAAGTCCTAAACATATGATTATCATATAAAAAACATTAAAAGCACACCCTTTAGCTACAAAAATCAGTCACTTAAAAAGGTTTCAACACACTAACTTATTTCATTCATGTTCAAGTTCTTTGATTTAAATATACATATCAACCAAAATATTAACATTTATTCATACATATATGATGCTTGTAAGAATGAACTCATTCTTATTTATCAATCAAAGAGGTAGGTCATCACTAAATATCCATCAATGAAATTTATTTTGACATTTAACAAGAAGATCAATTGGTTCACCTTTATTGGTAGCATCATACCTATCAAGCTTGGTTAGAGTGTCATTCTAGCTTTTCGACGTGAAGATTTTTTTTTTCATGAATACCCTTATTTACTCAGCTATATCATAACTCGCAACTAGCTACTAGCTCTATTCTTAACCTATATATTTTTTAACGGGTCAACAAAATAGGAATTTTACTTAACATATTTATACAACACCTACTCAGCTATATCATAACTCACAACTAGCTACTAGCTCTATTTTTAACCTATATTTTTTTAACGGGTCAGTAGAATAGGAATTTTACTTAACATATTTATACAACACACTTTGTGTGTTTACCTACGTCACTTCTTCCTATTCAATCACTCTCATGAAAGGCTACTAGTGATGTCGACCAAATTAAATGAATTTAATTATAACTACATTCAAACAAGTGTCACAAAATGAAAGACTAAGTACAATATTCTAATCAAAATGCATATTCACCGCAAAAGAACTTAAAACATAAGCTTCACAAGCTAATGTTTCTTGACAAGTTAAATGATCATGTTCGTAGATAAGCTAATTCTTTCAACTTTATGCCATTGACACATTAACACAATTCACACATCATGCAACAAATTGATTATACAATGCTAACCTAATCAAAAGCTAACACAATGTAAATCCAAATTCACACACAAATATTCTATAATTACATATATATCCTCGCACTTGAATAGCACATGGTCCTCAATAGGGAAAAAATTCAAACATAAGTAATCACAAACTAGTAAAACAATAAAAATTAAAAAAAGAAAAAAGAAAAGCCAGAATACTCATGGAGATTGTGGCAGTGATGAAGTAAGAGATGGGACTTAGATATCTTACATTAAAAACAACTTCAATAATTTCTTAGTTTGGTAGGGTCGATGTCACACAACCTCCTTTAATTATTTCTCCATTATGTCCATATGTCCCTTTAGGCACTTTTTGTTCTCTTCAAGTTTACTGAGCACCAAAATCAACCACCAAATCTCATGCACCACTTTTGAATACCTTCTCTGTTCCTTTAGGTTTGGACTTATGGGTAAGTTACTTAACTCTCAGTGCCATCTTATTGAAAAAACTGAAAAGAATCACTAAAACATAAAAAAAGTAGGAGAGAGAGGGTAACAAAATTTCTTGCAAAAAACCTAAAAAAGATGTTTTCTAGTTAAGAAACAACCTGTTTGACTCAAGGTCATCAGAGAAGTTCAATATGTAAGATCTTGCGGCTCTCATTGGTTCTCCTTTATCTCAGAACTCTCTAGAGTGGATTTAACAGCCAACTTCTTATCATGGAATCAAGAATATTTTCTCTAGACTCAATCCAAGTAAGGCCCCAAGCATTGATGGTTTTAATGCACATCTTTTCCAATCCATATGACACATTATTGGTAAGCTTTTAGTTGAAGTTATCTAGTAATTCTTAAATTCTGGGAAACTCCTAAAGGAGATTCATGCAACTTATATTTAAACGATTCCTAAGATCCCTAATGCTAATTCCATCAATGATTTTAATCTCATTTAATGTTGTAACACTATTTACAAAGTGTTATCCAAACTGTTAGCCAAGAAGTTAAAGGAACCTCTTAAACATCTTATCCAAAGATCTTAAGGTGCTTTCATTTCAGGCAGAAGTATCTCTGATAATATTTTACTAGTGCAAGAGCCAATAAAGGACTATAATGTAAATAAATCCAATTGCAGTTGCGCTATTAAAATGGATTTCTTCAAAGCTTTTGACAGCTTGAATTGGAATTTCCTACTCAGCAGTTTTGTTGAGACCCGATCACGTAACCGGATCCCAACCGAAAAACGAAACGGAAAACAAAAACGGATTGCGAAACCAAAGAACGAAACGAAGCGAAAACGAAGGAACGAAAACCAAACGAAATTGAATCGGAGACTAAGCGAAAAACAAAACAGATCGGAGGTCATAAAGTGGAAGAATCGAACAGATTTACAAAATTGGGCTGAAACACAAAAGAACGGAACATCCGATAACGCGTACTTTAGAAAAGAGCGTCGCGTTGGAAACCCTAAGACTAAAACAATCCGAAAATCTGGTATATTTTTTTTCTTTTCTTTTCTTCATTCCATTTATTCTTTATTCAATCTTATACAAATCAAACCTTATAATTTTCCCCATTTTGGAAAAACATCCTCAATCCAAACTCAATTCATATAATTCTTCTTAATCATGCAATTTCTCAATTTCATCTTTAATAAAACTTATTCTAACGAAATTTCGGCAGCACAACGACTGTATCTCATTAAACCCAAAACCTGCAAAAGGGTTTAAAGACACTTCTATACCAGCACAATCACACAACACAACTCCTCGGACCTCCCGTCCGAAACCAAACTCAATCCTACTCAAAATTCAATCATATCACTATCGTACACAAAACCCAAACCAAATTCATATGAAAATCCATAATCCAGAAACCATACACAAATCTAAATCCATAACTCAAGTCCGTATACAAATTCATTAATTCATACACAAACCTATCCATAATTTAAGTCGATACACAATTCCTGAATGCATACACATCACTACTCAACTATATACCCAATTTCATAATTCACATACATCCTGCAATAATACTTGTAATACATTAA
>JANKOD010000003.1:16179263-16189339 GCA_026284645.1 Erythroxylum acuminatum | reverse complement strand
AATTAGTAAACATGTTTTCGACAATTTTTCACTGAAAATGAAAATTAAAAATATATGCAAAAAATCAAGATAGAAAATAAAAAACTGTTTTCTGAAAGTAAACGCACCCTAAATATCTTTATTTGAGATATTTATTATATATGGTCAATAGTAGAGTTCGAGACATTAACTTCAAACCTAAAACTTTTTAATTTCCTACTAAATGATAATTTTATATTGCTTTATTTCTTTGATTTTTGTGTTAAGGCTTAAATGTAAACGTGGACTAAGTTTGGATAACAATAATGAGATATGTCTAGTATACTATAAAATTAAATAGCTATAAAAAAATTTAATATATAGATTTATTTATTTTTAAATCGGTAGGTTAACTCTAGTAAATAGTAATATATGGAACGGTCGTATTGAATCAAGTAAGAGCGACGTGAACTGTGTCTCGGAGATGCCTTCAATGGCTGATCCCCAGCAAACCCTAAAACCCAATCAACATAGCTCAGACGATGCCATTGCCAGGTTCTTACTTTACTTACTACTATTACTTCTTATCTCTTCTTTTTCTTTGTTCACGCCTCTACAATAATTTGAATTCTTGTTTCAGGAGGGAAAGGATGAGAAAACAGAGAGACTCTCTTCCTATTGCCTCAGGTAACCTTCTTCGATGAGTTTGTCTTATAAAAGCCAAAGAATGAAAAAAAAGAAGAAGATAAATTGTTGTTTGTTTTCTAGTGAGGGGGAGGCTTGTCGAGGAGGTTAAGGCCCATGATGTCTTGATCATTGTCGGTGAAACTGGGAGTGGCAAAACTACTCGTATGCTTGCATCTTCCCTCTTCTCTTCTTCTAAGTTTATCAAGAAAACCATGGATGTTAATTTGCTTTTTTTTTTTCTCTCTCTTTAGAATTGCCTCAGTTTCTATTCAATGCCGGGTTTTGTCACGACGGCAGAGTTATTGGAATAACACAACCGCGACGCGTGGCGGCTATCACCGTCGCGAAACGAGTGGCTGAGGAATGTAATGTGCAGTTAGGCCAAAGGGTGGGATATTCCATCAGGTTTGATGATAGTACTTCCAGTTCCACTAGGATCAAATTTATGACTGATGGGTTGCTGCTAAGGTAATAAATTTTTGTTCTTACCTATGTATGTTGTGCTTCGTTATTCACTCATTCTTGTTGATTTGATCCTTTTGTTGGTTATGTTTACAGGGAAGCATTATTGGATCCTTATCTGTCCAGGTATTCGGTTATCATTGTGGATGAAGCTCACGAGAGGACTGTCCACACTGATGTGTTGCTGGGATTGCTTAAAAGTGTACTCAATGCAAGGTCAAAATCAGTTGGTGGCTGTGTGAATGCAGATAGTAAGAAGGGGAATTTTGGAGTAGTGAGGAAAAACGAGAGTGGTACTCAATCTGTTGGTTTTCTTAAGCAATGCCAAGGCATGAAATTTCCTCCTTTGAAGCTAGTCATAATGTCTGCTAGTTTGGATGCACGAATTTTTTCAAAGTACTTTGGTGGTGCCAGAGCTGTTCATATTGAAGGTCGCCAGCATCCGGTTGACATACTTTATACTCTTCATCCTCAGAGAGACTACTTAGAGGCTACTTTGGTTACAATTTTTCAGGTAGGTATCTTTTCCCCCTCTCTGAAGTTTCCAAGTTTGGAAATCTTCTGACTACTTTTAATCACATGCTAAGTATTGTTTTCAATATCTAAATTTTTTAGTGGCAAATGGTTTCCCAAGAGCATTTTTTTCTACTTTAGGTATACGATTATGATTTATATGTTCTTTGATCCCTTTTTCAAGTTCTTTAGTTTTATTCAAGATATATATGTATACATACCAAGCGGAATTTCATGTTTTAACTTGTTTAAAGTTAAATTATTTTTTGTGGAAATTGTAGTCATGCTTTTGTTGAATTATTAAACCAAATTATCCATTATTCCATTATTTTCTTAGATTCACTTGGAGGAGCCGCCTGGTGATATATTGGTATTTCTAACTGGCCAAGAAGAGATAGAATCTGTCGAAAGAGCTGTCAAGGAGCAAGTTAATAGCCTACCGGAAAGTAGTCAGATGATGGTAACTGTTCCCATATTTTCATCGCTTCCATCCGAACAACAAATGCAAGCATTTAAGCCCGCTCCAGCTGGGTATCGTAAGGTAACATAGTGAGGCATTTGAGGTAGCCTCTACATACCACATGAATATTTCGAATCTCATGATTTGGATGCTTTTCCCTCCATGGTAATGGTGATATGATGTTGATTTGGAATTACATTATTAGCATGATATTGGACGACATGAAAACTTTAGTCCGATTATTTATGATAGAAACGGATAATTTGTCTACTGCTTGTTACTATATATCCATCTATCTAAATATTTGGTGCAATGTAAATTTGTGTAGTAGTTGCAGAGCTGCATTTGGAGTGCTTTTGCATTTTAAAGTCTACCATAAGCAGGGTTCCATTTGGGCTATGTTTTAATTTTGCATAGTAGTTGCAGAGCATTATCTGTAGTGCTTTTGCAGAACCTCCTACCATATGTGGGGTGCCATTTGTGCTATGTTTTAATTTTTCACAGGATTTGATGTTCTCAACTTACCATTCTGTTCAGGTGATATTAGCTACAAATATTGCTGAGACATCAGTCACAATACCTGGGATAAAGTACGTTGTTGATCCTGGGTTTGTAAAAGCACGCTCGTATGATCCTCTCAAGGGGATGGAATCACTGATGATAATTCCAACATCAAAGGCTCAGGCACTTCAGAGAAGGTAGTCATACTGAAATATACTTGTGAACGAAGAGAAAGGTTCTCATATGTAAAGTTTTGGCCAGTTTGGTTAACTGAATTATTTCAAGCTGATTGTTGCTTGTAGATTATATGCAAGATCATCTTTTATGTTGAATTCATAATATCTTTTATTAGCAGTACATAAGGACCTGTTTATGCCTTCTAGTTGATGTTGTTAAGTGCATGTTATTCTCTGGCTCTGAATGTTTGTGTGCCTGTATGTGTGTTCACCAAGTACTGTTTTTCAATGAATTAATCATATTTGAGGTAATTGAACTTGTATGTTCTAGCATATCTCAAGTTTCTAACCCTGTTGACTCAAAAGTCCTTCTCACTGCTGAACCAATGGGATGCTTGTGACCAGGAAATTGAAAATGATTGTTAATGTCTTACAACAGTGGGCGTGCAGGGCGTGAAGGACCTGGCAAATGCTTCCGTCTTTATCCAGAGAGGGAATTTGAGAAATTAGAAGATTCCACAAAACCAGAGATTAAACGGTGCAACCTCTCAAATATCATTTTGCAGCTCAAGGTCCTTGGGGTTGATGATATAATTGGGTTTGATTTCTTGGAAAAACCATCTAGGTGAGTATCCATATGCTCTTATTTCCTCCGATTAGTGTGGGTGGTACTCCATATTTTGAAGATGATGTCTTCTTGCTATAGCTTATGTTTTTCCTATGTTGATGAATATGTGCATGTCTATGTGATTTGGTTTAGGGAAATCCTTGTTTGCCAAAAACTTTTTAAACCATTTGTGATGCACTGTGAACTCATTGAACTTGTAGATTGTTTGTTGGTTCTAGAATGGTAATTATGCTGTAAGCAATTGGCTTGCAACAGGTCTTTTCTGTCTGTTTTGCGTAGCTTGCAACTTTTATTGATACTGTTTCGAAGATGTCAATAAGGTCCTTTTCTTGCATTAGTTATATTGTTAGGAAATGCTTCCTAACGAAGAAATATGTCATGATCATGTTGGCCATGCTTTTAACAGGGCAGCTATTATCAAATCATTGGAGCAATTGTACCTGCTAGGTGCTTTGACAGATGATTGTAAGTTATCGGATCCAGTTGGGCGGCAAATGGCTCAGCTTCCCTTAGACCCCATATATTCAAAAGCTCTGATCCTAGCAAGTCAGTTCAACTGCTTAGAAGAAATGCTGATAACTGTTGCAATGCTTTCAGTGGAATCTATCTTTTACACTCCCCGACAGAAGTCAGAAGAGGTAGTCAATTGCTTCTTCTACGTTCTTCCTAGATGGTTATTTTAACAACGTCTAGTTGTTGAAAATATTTTTATCTGAGTTGTGTCTGGCAGGTCCAGATCAGATGGATAACTACAAGGAAATAACCAACCAATAGATTTTGAATTGATTCTGTTATTTGGTTGGTTCCAGTAACATGGTTCTTACAGTTTCTAGAAGTTTAAGACTTACGAAACAAAGAAACTAAGATCTGTCATTTTTATCTTGCTCATGTTGTAGAGTGATTGATTTATCTAGAAGATGAAAGTCTTCTCCTCTAAAGTTTTGTTAGCAGCATCACCTATGAAATCTGTACTGGCATCATATGCTTCAATTATGAACTACAGCAATCGTTTCTTAAAATTAAATTTACACCATGATTACTCCATTAACAAAGCATTTAATCAATTTTCTCCCTTTTGCTAGGCAAAAACTGCAATGAAGTGCTTTACAAGTCCTGATGGGGATCATCTGACGTTAATTAATGTATATCGAGCAGCAGATGAACTTTTGGAGAAGAGGAACAGAGAGCTTATTGGAAAAAATGAAACAAACTTTCAAAGGAAAACTGACAAAATTCTGAGGAAATGGTGCAAGGAGAATTTTATTAATAGTCGATCTCTACGCCATGCTCGCGACATTCACAGGTAGGCTCTTTATCTTACTTTTTCCCTCTGTCCGGTAGGCTTTTACTCATGTTTCTACTTTCATTTAGCAGTGTTCTGGATTAAATGTTTTTGTTAAAGTTGATTTGTTGTGAATATCATCCTCGATGTTCATTGATTCATGTGGTCATTCTGATTTACAGTCAAATTCGAGGACATGTTGAGCAAATGGGTCTTCACGTCTCTTCTTGTGGAGAGGATAAGCTTCAATTTGGCAGATGTCTTGCTGCTTCCTTTTTCCTTAATGCGGCGTTGAAGCAACCTGAGGGTGCATACAGGTATTGCATTTTCATCACCTGGGCATTAAAATCTGATTAAAAGTCCATTCAGGGTGTTGCTATTTGAATCAGTTTATGATCGATGAATTAGTTGATTACTATGTTCTTACATTCTGTTTTCTTCCTATTTTATGATTTTCCTGGTGCCCCATTTTACGGTTAGAAAACTTCATCCTTACAAATTTGGTATAACTTTATTGAAGGGCTTTGGCAAGTGGTCAGAGAGTGCAGATCCACCCTTCCTCAGTCTTATTCAAGTCAAAGGCGGAGTGTATAATTTTTAATGAACTTGTCCAAACTAATCAAAAGTACATCCGCAATGTAACGAGTATTGATTATTTATGGTTGACTGAGCTTGCTCCTCACTATTATGCAATGCAGAGTTGAGATTCTGGTATGTTCTCTCAGCTAACATATTTTAATTATTTCTATTGTTTTATGTGAAGTCTTTTTTTGTTCAACAGTTAGTTATCCTAACAAGTTGACAGTTCAGGTTTACCTATAGTATCTAGCATCCAACAGGGATGAATGGAGGTGCTTTTACCTTTTTTTGTAAGTTTTTCTTACGGATTCTGTTGCTGCAGTTTACTGCATCCAGTGCATCCATTGCCTTTTCAAGTCAAAATGTACGTTTGTGAACTTTTCTGGAAGATTGTATGGGTATGGATTTGACAGAGATTGGAATCTACATTAATATGTCGTGGTATGGCCATGACCTTAACTTTTATTGAGAGGCTAAGAACTACAAACTACGTGAGGAATTTCTGTGCACAGAGGGTAGAGTTTATGTCAATGAGTTCCCCTCCTACCATCTCTTTGGGCCATTGATCTAAAGCATATGGAAGTTTTCTTCTCAAGTGTATTTCGGTAGAGGGTTTTTGCCTCTACAAACAATTCAGGAAGGCCAACCAAATTTGCAGGTCTCGGAAGGCCAGATTTTTATCTGCAAAATGTGATGTGAGATGGGCAGATATGCATAAAGGTTTTGTACACTAATATGTGGAGAGCACTTCGAAGGAGTACCTGTAAAGATATCAGATATTCCACCAAATCAAATTCTGGTAATCATCACAACTGAGCCTGAGAACTTACCACATTCTATTGTAACTGCAAATTAATGCTGTAACTTAAGTTGGCATGATCGTGATTGACAAAAATTAGAGAATTAAAGTTTGTCGAGTATCATGTGCATTCATATGGGATTAATTGTTCTCCATGTGTGGAAGACTTTTGTGCTTGAGCTTGATATTGTCCGTCTTGCAGGACATGCTAGGAATATCAATTTTCGATAAAGTATGAGGTGTCTGAAGTCCCTTACGGCAATAAAGGGTTAAATACGTTCGCAATGTTATTTAATATTAGCTTAAGAAAGAGACAATTAGACAAACTAGAGATTATTTGTACGAAGTTTTCACAATTTATGAGAATCAGCATCTCACGTCACGTGTGTTTCAGCCTTATCTAACAATTTAAGTTTCCACTGCCCTAGCTTGATGTTAAAGCAAACAAAGGCAACAAACTTGTTGCTGACATTTGCTCTTTGTGTGCAGATAACTTGATTTACAGGACCAGAAACTCGACTAGCTAAAACGGAGATGCCTAGCAACATGCTTTGTGATACCTACCTACTTGACCTGTGAAAGTACCATTTTATCAATTTTCTTTGCTTTTTTTGGTTGTGTATTAGCAAGTTTATTTGAGTTGTTCAATATAGATTAATTTCTCATTTTCCTGGCTTCAGAAAGCCTATAGTATAAAACTAATATTCTATACATTTATCGAAATTTAAATATATATACATTACACTTGATATATGAAACCAACTTATTGCATTTAAGTGGAGTATGAATGGGTTCCCAATTGCTGACATCTCTCAATTGCATCAGCTTCTTTAGGCTGCCAATTCAGGAAGATTTGCCCATCCATTCCCTCTCTCTCTTCATTTGCAAACAAGCAGTCTAATTAAATAAGATGGATCTTTTAAACGTTTCTTAAGTCACTAGTTTTTTTGTTTTTTGTAAGTAAAGTCACCAGTTAAAAAATCTAGATCGATCGGTGCTAGCCAAATTTGACCTTTGGAGAGTCCGCGAGGGGGCTTATTTCGAAAAGAAGAGATCAAAGATTTTACTCTAAACTTAAGCGATTTTACGAGTAAGCGTTTCCGCCGGAAGATTTGGAACCTCTCCTTCAAGATTGTTTCTTGATGAATTTAAGTACTTCAACCCAAAAAGGTCTTGAGAGATTTGTAGGAATTGGTTCACTCGAACTATTAGAAGAAAGATTCATTACTGTTAGATTAAACAACCTTGACAATGAGACTGGTATATGTCCTGAAAGACAATTGCCATCCAGGAACAGAGCATTCATGGAGGAGCATTGTGGATATCTTCTGGTATTGCTTTTGTTAACTCATACTGACCCAAATCAAGCTTCTTGAAGCGAGATAACCTGGAGATGTCACCTGGAATATTACCTTTCAAGTGATTGGAACGAAGTTCAAGAACATCAAGACTAGAACACTTACCAAGTTCCGCAGGAATCTCCCCGGAAATAGAGCTATTCGATAATGACAGAACAACCAAGGACCTTAGATACCCCTAGGTTGCTGGAATGTGATCAGTGATGAATTAGAACTGAGATTCAGATACTGTAAATTAACTAAACTACTAAAACCTTTAGGAACATCCCCACTGAGACCGTTCTCTAGCAAAGCAACGACTTAAGAGTTGGCACACCAAAAACATCAAGTGGCAGCTAGCTGGACAAACTTTGTTTGCTCAAATCCAGAACGTTATGTTTCAACAAACCCCTAATACTCGCCCGAACTCTGCCGAAAAAACCACATGCACTCATATTTATAATTTGCAGGTTCTTCAAATCCCCTATGTCGTTAGGTATCTCGACAGAGAATCCATTTTGATTGATTTCCAAAGTACTCATTGCTGGGCTTCATCAACCAGTTGGTAAATTTTCTGTAAGCTTATTGTTGCTAATTCCAAGTCTGAAGCTAATCAAGAACTCCAAGACTAGCTGGAATCGAACCAGAAAACATATGTCCTCCCAATGACAACATCTTTAAACGCTGTAGTTCGCCCAAAAACTGAGGAATCTTACCGGAAAACCAGTTCTGCCCTAGATCAGGAACTTGTAATTATGATCTAGAAACTGAACTGGAACATCAACAGCTAATGAATTGTCATTAATCCTCAGCTTCTCTAACCTGGAAAGCTTACCAATGTTTGCCAGCAAAGCACCGGAAAAGAAGTTTTTAGAAAGATCCATCATTTTAAGTGAGGCACATGCGATATTCAATCAGTTTGAGAAGAATGTTTTGTTTTGAAGTGGATATTCATTGCGAAGCATCAACATATGATGCACTATCAGAATGTTTTGAAGTGGATGTTCATTGTGAAGCATCAACATGTGATGCACTATCAGAATGTTTTGAAGTGGATGTTTATTGCGAAGCAACTTGAGACGCTTCAGTGATTTGTATCATTATCATTCATGATAACTTCATATGCTTCATCTTTATTTCAAAATATCCTCTATTCGTTCCACCTTCTCATTAGTATACACTCATTGATTCGGCTTCAAAGTGTAAACTCCTACTGGCAGGATTTATTATTGTTACTATTTGGCACCTTTTCATCTATTCCACGTCGTGAGTATATGTGTTTGGGTGGAGGTTGGTAGTTATATAAAGAAGCTCTGCCTTCCTATTGTAATCATCCCTAAATTTGTATCTCTTCTTTTATATTAAATAAAAGCGGACCATTTGAGTGGTGTTCTGAAAACGTAGGTACAATTGGCCGAACTTCGTTATCAAATTTTTTCGAGTGCGTTCTTTCCTTATTTCTTTTATTCCGCATTTATTTTCTTATTTCTTTTCAAGTTGTGGTATAGTATTCAATATTATTTGTCGGGTACATTTGTAGTGTTGTGTTCAATTTATTTGGGTGTATTTACAATTCATGTGTGTACACGGGTTAGGTTGTGATAAATACACTGTGTACGTAATTTCTGTCTAGGAGGTCGAGTTTTAAGTGGGACCGTTTGTGACTCATCTGGCCTTTTTTGGGACTTTACGTGGAATGGTAATACTGTCTAAGAGGTCATTGTGATCTTTTCTGGGTATTACCGAATTGGTTCACTTCACTAGTTATGTACCTTAGAGAGAAAACTTACCCAATTTTCCCAACAAGTGGTATCAGAGCCAAAGGTTCGTCCTTGGTTTGTTTGTAATTTTTGTTATATTGAATACTATATTTTGAGCTTGTAATGGCACATAATGATTAAGAAGCACTAGGGACATCGGCTTCCTCGTCATCATGGTCGAGGATTCCATTGTCAAGTTGGAAATTACGTGCACGTAATTCCGATTCGATTACCGACCAAGTACTACTATGAATGAATACATCACTATGCTTAATCAGTTAGTAGCAGACCTGTTGACTTTGGATGTGAAATTTGAGGATGAAGATTTGGCTTTGATGTTGTTATCATCTCTTCCTGATGAATTTGAACACTTGGAGACTGCGTTACTTCATGGAAAGGAGAATGTGTCTTTAGATGTTGTATGTTCTGCTTTGTATAGTCATGAATTGAGAAAGAATGATAAAATGAAAAACAAAACAACTACAGCAGATGAAGCATTGGTAGCAAGAGGTCGTCAGCAAAGCCAGTCAAAAGGGAGAAGAGGAAGATCCAAATCAAAAAGCTGAGTTGCCAAAGATGAGTGTGCTTTCTATTATGAGAAAGGACACTGGAAAAAAGATTGTCCAAAATTGAAGAAGAAAGGGAAGGCTCCGAAAGATGCAAATGTTGCAAAGTGTAAAAGTAACGCGGAATCAAATATCTCTTTGGTGGTTTCACCTTCAGCATCGCATCTAGACGAGTGGATTTGGATTCAGGTTTCTCCTACTATATGTCTCCCATCCGGGAGTGGTTCTTTGATTTTGAAGAACTCGATGGCGGGGTTGTTTACGTGGGTAATGATAATCCATGTAAAACAGCCGGCATAGGTTCAATCAAGCTGCGGAATCATGATGGATCCACCAGAATTTTGAGGGATGTGCAGTACGTGCCGAAG